>RCWM02000653.1:0-556000 GCA_003667255.2 Euschistus heros | reverse complement strand
CTCACATCTTGCAGTCGTCGGTTTTATTTGAGCAACGTCCTTTTTTGTTTTGTTAACGAAATCCCGGTTTCATTGTTTTTTCCTTTTTAATATGTTAAGTTTTCTAGATTTTTTGTTAACACACGAGGAGATATATAATGAAATTAACTAAAAGGTTTTGACATGGATATTTCTTTTGGCTCGGAGTCAATAGTTTTCTTGTACTTTGTAATACTTTTTTTCACACTCAAAAATTTGTAACGTTTTTATCACACTCGAAAATGTAACATTTTGATACGGTCTAGCTCTATGTTGCTCGAATCGAATATTTTCTTATTTTGAATTTTTTTTTTTTTTTTTAACATAATTTTATTCAAAACTGTACACATTTGACAAACGGTGAATGTGAAGTTACATTAAAACAACAGGCATGGTCAGGCATGAGGGAGTCAGCACCCAGTGGTACAATCTCCAGGCGTGATACTAAATTATTAGGGATTAGGCTAGGAGATCCGTTTGTTAGAGTGTCCACGTAGTTTTTCATGAAAATGTCGATAAATTTTATGAGTGTGGGTCTTAACTGTCGGAATACGTAAGGCTGTATGTAGCGTAACATTTGACACATAAGAAGGGGAGTCTGCCATCAGTCTTAGGAATTTGGATTGAAATGTTTGTATTTTTTTAATACATTTGTGCATACGTTCAGATGCATTTTAACAAGGAACTGTAAATGTTAAGTTTCTGTTTTAAAGGTAGTTTTGGAAGTATTTGAAGTATGGAGTATAGAGGTCGTTGTCTTAGCTGTAATGGCTTTTTTTATTTTTGTCTTGACATGTGGGCCTCATGTCAGTGTGTTTTATCAAGCGTAAGTATTTAAGTATGTAACTTTCTCAGTTTGATGTAAAGGTTGGTTGTCAATGTAAACAGGCGGGCAGGTCTTGCGTCTGTTTATTTCGAATTATAATTAATAATTTTTAATTTAATTTAAATATCAATTTAAGTAACTTTGTTATTTAAATTCTATTATGTAAATTTGGAAAGTCAGTAGATTTTAGATTGGATAGGCCTATCCATGATCTATTGATTTT
Organism: Euschistus heros; assembly: GCA_003667255.2. NCBI lineage: Eukaryota > Metazoa > Arthropoda > Insecta > Hemiptera > Pentatomidae > Euschistus > Euschistus heros. The sequence continues at coordinate 554,933 of RCWM02000653.1, read as the reverse complement.
CAAAAATATTAGAAATTGAAATACAATTAAAAAAAACTTCTGATGATATATGAGTAATGGCGAAGTAGTAAAAAGGGTTTTACTGTTGCCATCTCAATCCGCAATACCGATCGCGTTGACACAATGCGGGCGATCTCTTTAAACGAATGGGCGGTTTGTGGTTTGGATTGTTATCTTCAACCTGATATTTTTAGGTAATAGAAACGTGATTACATAGACCATTATTGTCTGGAATAAAATGAATATGTTGATTTATATATAAATTTAAAAAATTTAAAAATAATATAATAATTACAACAGCTTTATATTATTTTTGTATTACAGTATAACCTTGCTAAATCCCGCTAGCCCAACTTTCTGGGTAATCCAACCTTCCTGCGGAGCCCGGTGGGTACAATATTTTTTCGGTGTCCTTAATATTCTAGTACAATTGTTCATTTTTTATTGCAATGGGTATTTTGATTTATATATTGTTTGTGTGCTAAAATCCAAGCATTGAAGCACCGCTGCCCACTGATTGGTTGCATCAAAGCATTCAAACTTTTCTACGTTTCATCACAATATCTGCTGCTTCGTTTTTTCTAGAGGAAACCTTATTCAAAATTAATCTATACAGAATTAAATATTTCTGTAGTTCGAGCAGAAAATAAACTCTATATATCTAACGGGGACCATAGAAGCTTTCAAATTTTCGGAATTCTCTTAAAAAAATTTTTTTTTGGTTTCGCTCTATACGTCCTTAATAACGACGTTTTGAGCATACTTCATTACGAACGATTTTAAATATTAGTTAGTTTGCTAGACTAGCAAATCGTCTTGTTACTACGGCTAATGCTACGATACATAAATCACTAGCTAAAACAAATCTATGCTAACATATTTATCGGTGTATATAACGTACGTTTCTATTACCTTTTTTTTAAAATATAAAAATAAAATTATTCTAGACTTTTGACTATGAAAAACCTACCCTTAGGTTAGGTTCATTAGAGGTAGGTTTGGTAAGTTGCTTTATCTTATTTCATAGTAATCACTCCGACCTATCGAAACTATGGGAAGTATTAGACAATTCATTTTTTATATATATTTATTTTTATTTTTTATTTTTTGGTTTGTCTTGTAGTTTAAACATTGTTTTATTTCTGAAATAGTGTCTTTCACTAACCATATGCAAGATGTTCCTTTACTTCCAAAAAAAAAAAAAAAAAATTAAATAAAGTCCCCAAAACATATTATATTTTTTGTTTTGTGGGTTTTAAAACTATAGATTGTAAAGCCTATTTACTATAAAACAAAATCACATTAATCATGTAGAGGATGTATCCCGGAACCTGAATACTTAATATGAATAAATTGTTTAAAAAAAAAAAAAAAAAAAGATATAAATAAAGTATTATCATATTATTATATCTTTCACTATTTAAAAGATTTAATTATTAAAATTTTCTTTGTATTTAATAATCACCATTTAAATTTCTCTATTTTATTGATTTAAAGTTGATATTTAATTACAGTTACTCGTTATTCTTCAAGTTTAAATTAAAAATTCGATCTTAGAATGGTATAACATTCTATTTTACGGTACTGAAAATATAGCTACTTAATCGAAATCAGTGCAATCAAAGGTTACCAGAACATTTCAGAAGAGCTCTTGTACTAATTCCAGAACGAAGAGTTGAGACCAGGTTGCCTATTGGGCCAATGGCAACATTACCTTCTTACTGGAGGGACTTAAGGTACTTAGGTAATAGAGCTAACTGCTCTCTGATTGGCTGGACCACTTACTCCAGCACTGCTTTCCCTCCAGAAGAGCCAATGAACTTGATTACACGGCCGGCTTATCGTCCTATAGTTTGTCCGATAATTGGAAGTGGAGTAATCTTACCAATGGCTTTTTGGGGATTTCTCTTAACGAAGTCGGGGGACATAATAATAGAAGGGATTTAATACCAAAAAAATTACACAGTATATGGGTCATTCTATTTCGACATTGTGATTCCATTATAAAAAAGTTATGTAAAAAAAAGGTTCTCTCTATAAATATCTTTATAATTGTCTAATAATGGTATTAGCGAAAAATCCCTTCATAGAATGTAGTCTACATGCACATTTATGATCATGATGGAAATTATGAAAGAGAGCAAAACTGAAGAAATCATGAAGAAAACGTGTGGGGGAAATAGAAAACACTAACAATTCAATTAATAAAATTTTTATAGAACAAAAGAATTGTTAATGAGTATGAGACTAGTCGATTAAACTATGTTAGTTAACACTAAACAAACATTTAAACATAAAACTTGAAAGAAAACAATTAAAATATTACGACTTTATAATATACTTTAAATTATTTCACTAATCCCTGTTTCAACAGATCCGCTACCTAGGACTCCACTTGGACAAACGTCCAACTTGGAATCCATATACAAGACTAAAGCGACAAGAAACTGCCCGTCGTTTCAGACTACTTCAACATTTACTAGACAAACGATCAAAGCTCCCAATTAATTACAAAAGACTCATATACGTGACTGTGATTAGACCTATTTGGACGTACAGAGTTGAGCTTTGGGCTTCACTTAACCATCTAATTCATCTCGTATACTAAACCTTGCAATCCAAAATCCTTTCAATGCTCCTTACTTTGTCACCAATAAACTTATCGTTAAAGATCTTAATGTTCCATATGTTGCAGATTTAGCCCAAACCAGATATCAATCCTTTCATAGTATATTGCAATCTATTTCCCTAACTTTAGTTGTAAGGGAATTAGAATTTTGTGTTTGATTTAAGATTAACACCACATGCATTTCCTAATAAAAAAACAAATGGAGCTCTGAACTATATAGGAAACATGTACTTCAGTACAAAGAAAACAAGAATCTAACATACCTTCTTTGAAAAATCACTATGTTAGGGGAACAGAATGGCGAATAGAATTAGAATTCTTGAACAGACACAAATTCGGGAAAACTAACAAAATAAATTTGTTTTAAGTTAGGTTGCCCTCAGTTTGGCGGGAAGCTCCTACTGTGTTGCCGGCTTGAAAAATAATGAATGAATCTTGGTTATGCTTACGGGCTTTTTAAAAAAATATGTGGAAAATAGGTTGAGCCTATAGGACAATAACATTATAAATCATTCTTCTTATTGTAAACCATTAGCATCAGTTTCAATTATAAAATTCAATATATTGCAACTTATCTGAGTTTAAAAAAATTAAGTTAATAACTGCATAAATGCAGAACTTTAAAATTACCAACTCATGTTATGGTGCACATGAGGGGAATGCAATTCGACGTTTTCAATTCTAATTTAACCATGAAAATAAAACAAATAACAATGAGAAAACTACTTAACGTTTAAGACATAAGTACCTTGCACCTACTTGTTACAGTTGGGTTAGAAGAAATTTCATGCAGAAACCACAATCGCTTCGGGACAGCAATTCGTATAATATTAATAAATATTAAAAATGTATTGATTTTAATTTATTTTAATATATATATATATATATTATTTAATTGAAATGAAATAAATAAAAAATGTTTTTAATACAATTGCCCCTCCCCCATATAAGTTATTGAATCAGTGCAGCGGAACAACGGGTGAAAACCAAAGGGTTGGAGCCGGAATGTGCAACGTTTTACAAAACACAATTAGTATTTCCCCTCTTCATATTTTCCTCTGTCCTCTCTTCCACTCGCTTTACCGCTCAATGTTTTTATAATGTCCTTCCATTATTAATGCAATTTCCTTCTCTTCGTATATCTCCGGGTACGACGGTAGTTTCCACAGTTTATGGAGTCTTTTGTAGGACCTTCCCTCATGTTTCAAGATTTCCTAATGCATTGCTGATATTTTATAAATTTTATTGCAAAACATAAAAGTTATATGAAAGTGCGGAATGAGGCATTCTATATTAATATATATATATATATATATATATATATATATATATATATATATATATATATATGTATATATATATATATGTATATATATATATATATATATATATATATATATATATATATGTATAAAATTTCGACCAGCTTTCCTCTTTTAACTATCGAGATAACACATTTATTAAATTATATACATACTAGTACCCCACTTGCAGATTCGCCCGCTCTTATAATTAAAGCTTTTATTAACTTCACCTGTATGTAACGATATCTTTTATCGTAATTTTCACCAATTTCCAGAAATCTGATTAACTAGTGAGCTTTATAGCCGTCTGCACGTCTAGCAACAGGTTTCTATAAACAGAAACCTGCAGCTGCTGCATGTACAGACGTATATAAAGCTATAAACGAGGTGCCACGAGCATTGGCGATGTCACCCGAATTCTAACCGAAGCAATAATCGGCTTACTAGTGAGCCGACTAATTGACAAATAAAATTCGTTTAATTTTTGTTTATGTCCGTTACTTCGAACGAGCTGAAGTTTAATTTTTTTTTTTTAATTTAATCATATATTAATTATATAAATTCCCCAACGGTTTAGAGGCAAATGCAAAATTCATCCAATGATATGCTAATAATAAAGTTTTAATAGTTTCACACCTCAAACGTTAAATAAATTATGTACTTATTAAATTCTAATGATTTAAATACTGTTTATAACATTTTCAATTCAAATGAAACGGTTAAGGAAATACTAGAACTTCGGAGCTGTATAAATATCTGTGAAACATTTGATCTACACACGTGTATTCTGTATCACACTTGGTTACCGGGAAAACGTCATTCAATATGTACAAGAACAGGATAGTCCGGGTTAATTTCCTAATAACGATTTTCTGGGAACATAGGGAAAACATATCTTCTATAATTTTCTTGGAATCTATTAATGAAACATCTCTAATCAATAAAGGTATTACTTAACAAAATAACAAAAATTGTTTACAGGTTTTATTACATTAAAATTTTTATATTGTTTTATTAAATTCTTGGTTTATTTATGATATGCTAGAAAAATTCGTTTGTTAATTCAAATTAGAGAGAAAATTTATTTTCAAAATTAGTTCCTGTAATCCTATCGATGCCGGAGTGCCACAAGGTAGTGTCCTATGTTTTGTCCTCTATAATCTCTTTACTGCCGATATACCAACCGACCATAATTCGTTTTAGCTACATTTGCAGATAATCCAGTAATATAAGGATTTGCCATAGAAAAAGCTGCCGAACTTTTATTCTCAATGCATCCTAATGTTTCTTAGGGTGCTGAATTCGAATCTGAAGTTTGCTGCCACGGCAGACGTCAGCTTCATGCCCAAAATCGCAAAAAAAACGCCCAAAATACTGGTTATTATATAGAGTCCAATAGTAAATATGACCAGCTTTAAGATAAAAAAAAAATAAATTTTGAATTGGGGGAATAGTTTCGGAGTTGAAAAAAGTGCAAACGTGGATTTTACAACATTACGCGTTTTTTTAGCATGCTTTTAAGAGACTTCATATTTAATAGTCTAACAGTAAATTTAATCAGATTTAAGATGAAAGAAAGTAATTTTGAATCGGACAGATAGTTTCGGAGTTACAGACAAAATGTACGACAAACATGCTTTCACGGAGAAGTGGGACTGACCGCCAGTTGGTCAATTTCTACACTTTTTTCCAAGATCATAACTTCGCGGTAAATGGTCCGATTTCAGAGTATTTTTTTTTTTTTTTCATTTCGTTGGTTACAACTCCACCCACAATGAATATTTAAAGACTTTCTTCATCAGAAGCTTCATTCTTGTGATATAACTAAAAAACCGAAAATAACCTGTATTTTGGGCGGTTTTATGCGATTGTGAGTATGAAGGCGACGTCTGCCGTGGTCGCGAACTTCAGATTCGGATTCAGCACCTCGAAAAATATAAGGATCCGTTAAGAATAAAAGTTCGGTTGGAGCCTTATTTTACTGGACTAAGATGGTACTGCCATCTTATCATCCCATCCGGATCCCCAACTTGCTTCCCTCAACCTCAGAAGACATCTACAGATATAATCTTGGTGCAACAAGTCGATAATAAAAATTAATGAAGCCAGATGCAGTCATATAAATTTCACCCTTCACCGGAATCCTGTCCTCCCCATCCACTTCAATAATATTTATACGTTACCTTGGCTTTCATCTTGACTTAAGACTGACTTGGAACCCTTTACAGTAGGCTCAAAAGACAAGAACTAAACAGGCGATTCAGCCAACTTTACAGACTACTAGGCAGGAATTCTCATCTCTCAGTTGATAACAAACTCCTCATATACAAAACAATCTTAAAACCTATTTGGACCTACGGGCTTAAACTGTGGAGAATCGGGATCGAGATGAAATGTGTAAAATCGAGATCGAAATCTCCAAGACGAAATTTTCTGAGCCATCGTTGCACTGATGCTTCAACGCAAACAACATTGACGTAAAGGGCGGTTTGGGCCTCACTTCGACAAAGTATAAACTCGTAAAAATAAGTTAAATGACAGCACAAACTAAACTTTGGGGTAGAAGGACATTAATAACCATTGTTTATAATCCATTGAATATGCTGTAGGATTATCTTTGTTAACTTTGCAAGCAATTGCCTAAATGAATATATATACTATATATGTTTCATTCAAGGAGATTAATTTCTAGTTATTATATTAAAAAGGCATAACTCCTCATTTGCTTTATTCATTTACTACATGTTTCGGAGCTTGTCATGTTGCTCCATCTTCAGGTTCTTACACTGTGATATTCTCACTGGTCATGACCAGTGAGAATATCACAGTGTAAGAACCTGAAGATGGAGCAACATGACAAGCTCCGAAACATGTAGTAAATGAATAAAGCAAATGTGGAGTTATGCCTTTTTAATATAATAACTAAATGAATATTCAAAACCTGCTTTATTTTTGCACCAACGCAATGTTCAATTGGACAGAAAGAAAAAAATATTGTAATTAAAGATATCAATAGTTTGTGTGTGAAGAAATATCTATTGGGCTATATGCTTATTTATAATCTATTGGGCTATATGCTTATTTTTATAAGCACTCGGAAATTCCAGTCGTACCAAATTATCTTAAACTTTAATAAGTTGGTACGACTGAAATTTTCTTATAATATAAGATGACTATTATAAATTATCACGGCCTTTAAACACTTCAAATTATCATTACAAAGGTGTTCCGTCTTTAATTACAACTTTGAGGTAGCTCCTCATAAACAATTATGAGGAACCAAAACTGTGGTAGAAGCTTCTTTAATTTATTTCCCTTTCTTCTTCTCTTTCTCGTTCCTGTTTCTTCTGATCCTGCTCTGTCGTCAGCGGGCTCTTGGGACGTTGCGTAATTGTTTTTCTGTACCTGGTTGAATAACTAACTTCTTTCAATAGCCGTCAATCCTTTGTTATGCAGCGGGAAAACGTCTCAGACTTTGAGCGTTGTTATGTAAGGGCGCATTTTCATGAAATTTTCTTCGGGGTAATCAATATTTCAACCAATAAATAGCTCACGTGTATATCGCCGAATCATCATGGAGGCTTTAAAAATAGCGGGGAATATTTAGTATGAATCGTGTGAAGCTTTATTTTCACTTTAATTATATTTTGAATATCATACATAACCTAGGTATTGATACCATAAGATCTGATTTAATGAACTACTAGAAGAAAATATGTTGGCCAAAGGAGGTGATATCAAGGTAACTATAGCTTAGCGATGCAGTAATTGTTAGGTGCATTGTGTATATGGGTGATTCTCAGATTACGGGCAATTTTTTGTCCATTAAAATTTTTACTCAATTGATCAAACCCTTCTTTAGTTCTTGCCCACTGAATATGATGATGAGATGAATATGATGATGAGAATTGATCGAGAATTATATCACATCACGATTCTAACTAACTTCCAAAAACATTAAAATTTATACTTATATCCTAGTAAATAAGAGAAGCATATAATCTAAATGTTGTAATTTAAAATATGTGTATCTAACTGATATTAATAGTAGTGTGAGGATTTTAGACAAATAGGAAGCTTTCCCAAAAGGCTTAGAAATTTTAAAAATTAAGATTTACCATTTTTATTATTTACCGGGCCTAAACGTCTTCATCTACACCAACTAACTAGGTTAGGGAAGAAAAGATTTCTTACAGGTTACCAACCTTCAATTCAGTTCAATCAAGATGCCTGATTACAATTGCTGAGCGAGGCCAAAAAAAAAAATAAATATCGACCCACGTTGGAATATTTTAGAGTAGATTATACAAAAACTTGGGTGAAACTAGATCAAAAATGCCACAGATCTCACCTCTCTATTCCAATCAGTTGCAGGTATACGATAAATCAAAAACTTTTTGGAGGAAACCACGATTTTTACCATAAAAGCTGTAATATCTCCATTTTGTTTAAATATTTTTCAAACTTAGACCACATTTTTCGGATTTACCATTAAATTTCCTATAAGAGCGGTGTACATGTAATATTTTCACTTTATTTATTTATTTATTTATTTATTATTATTTTTTTTATATCTATTTCTGACTTATAGTTGTAAAGGTTATTTGTTGAGATCTATTATGATTTTTCTAATATCAAATTTTACTGTAAAGTTCAAGTACTCTAAAGTTTTTTTAATTTCATTTTTCAAAGCACCCATTTCTATAGTACTGTATGCATTCGCGTTCAATGTTGTAAAATAACTAATTTATTGTAAAATTATTTACATCTATCGACAGTAATGTATAGGATACCTTGATCTGATGAAGGCTTTGTTATAGAAATAAATCGAGAAGGTGTGGTCCCAGTTACTCAAGTCTTGTTAAAATATTTATAGGACGCTGTGGGTGCTACTTGTAAAGCTCCTGTCATAGATAACGAATTAAAATAATCTACAATAGCCCCTTTATCAATAGATCTGCGAATAATAGAGTCTGACGTCAAGCGGAAATGGAAAATTATTTATGTTAATTTCATAATGTTTCGCAACTTGCATATTATATACGGTAATATGCTTAGTGGATAATACATTGTGGGGGGGAGGGAGAGAAATATAAGTGAATTAGTATAATTTAATATTTAAAAGTATTCTACGGTGAATATGCAGCATCTAACCTAATTACGCCCACTGTTGCGTATATGCTAGATTAATTTATTTTATTTTTTATTTGTATATGTTCAATTTTATAAATATTTTATTACATCAGGTTATTATTTAAAATATGTAATTATTACAATTATTTTTTAAAAACGTTTCGTGGTTTTTCGTAGGCATGTGAGTAGCAAGATTTAAAAGTTTATATCTGCCAAATTACTACAGTTTAATTGTGTGAGCAATGTAATGTTGAATTACACCCAGATTGCTTTAAAGCATATCAGAAATAAAAAATTAAAATTTTGATTTTCGCGGAAAATAGTATGACTATTGTAATTTTTTATTTTTTTAAAGGATTTTATGATTCGAACAATTGCAATATAAGTTTTCATTAATCAGTATTAATGTAGCATTTATCTCTGATAATATTTAACGCTCACTGTTTGCTTAGAAGACATAGTAACTTCCCTAAATAAGGTGAAGATCAAGCTGTTCTTTAGGTCACAAGTTTGTAAAATTCAAGGTTACATGTACTCTGCTCTTATAGGAAATTTAATGCTAAATCCGAAAATGTGGTCAAAGTTTGAAAAATATTTAAACAAAATGGAGATATTACAGCTTTTATGGTAAAAATCGTGGTTTCCCCAAAACAGTCTTTGATTTATCGTATATCTGCAACGGATTGGAATAGAAAGGTGAGATCTGCGGCATTTTTTTACATTTTTGATCTAGTTTCACCCTAGTTTTTTGTATAATCTACTCTAAAATATTCCAACGTGGGTCGTTATTTATTTTTTTGTGGCCTCGCTAAGCAATTGTAATCAGGCTTCCTTGATGGAATAGGTTTAGACGTTTAGGCCCGGTAAATTATAAAAATGTTTATAATTTTTCATTTCCTTTAGCAGTAAGTTATCCCTTAACTCTAAACTCTCAAGCTCTTAATTTTTTTAATTTCCAAGCCTTTTGGGAAACCTTCCTGTTATACACTATTAGTCTAAAATCTTCACACTAATATTAATATCAGTTAGATACAAATAGTTTAAATTACAACATTTAGGTTATATGCTTCTCTTATTTACTAGGATATAAGTATAAATTTTAATGTTTTTGGAAGTCAGTTAGAATCGTGATGTGGTATAATTCTCGATCATATTCATCTGTGATTCGTATCATAAAAGTGTACATAATACATGAGGTGACAGTGCACGCGAGAGCTTTTCGCATTCCGCATTAATAATTTACTTCCAGGCGATATTATTACGCATTCAGTGTCTTTCTAAAACTGTTAAGAGACTTGTGAGAAAATGTTTGCTTTATTTATTTTTATTTTCTTTAGGTTTAAATTTACAGCATAACCTCGCTAATGCGACTATTAAGGAACCAAGTGGCAGGGCGGAACGGAAAAAAGGTTGGATTTACCGGAGATTTCAATGAATGTTATAAATATATTAAAATTTGTATATTGGCATTATAAAAAAATAAAGGAAATAGAAACGGACGTTGTATACACTAATTTGTTTTAGGCGGCTATTAATTTATAGAAGTTTTGACCGTACTAACACCATAATTTGTTAGATTTGTAGCAAACTAAATCACCTTTAAAATCGTTCATAATTACTTATGCTCTAAACGTCGTTTTTAAGGACTTCTAGAGGAAAACAAGAAAAATGTTCATCACTCTTTGACATAATTCCGAAAATTCGAAATTAAGTTTAGTTTAGTTTAATTTTGTATATAAAAAAATTCTTCCTTATAACGAACAGTCCAGCAAATATTTTGGTGAAACGTTGAAAAAGTCGAATATTTTGACGCTTTTACCCTACCGATTTCTCCCTACAATTATTGGATTTTCGTAATTTTATTTAATCTGTGTCTATTTTTGTTCTTATTTGTAAAATTATATACAGTAAACCAGATTTTTAAATTCGTTTAAATTAAATTTAAATATTACCTTATGGTGACCAGACTCATTGTATTCATTTCTGTAAATTTTATTATTCTTAGAGGACATCGTCCCAGAATAAAGTTTATTTTTCTATTCTACCAGTTATCGCGCACCGGTGCACTGTGGGCAAGAAATCCATTTCGGCGGTTCATAATAAATAACTGAATAGTCGACCTAAAATTCAAGGTGTACGGTTAAATGAGATGGCTGTAAAGCCTCATTTGATGGTGCTTTTTCTTCAATGTAATATGATACAAATGAGCTGTTTCTATATATTAATACAGCAAAGTCATGTGCGTTCGCTTATTTTATTAGAAATAAGTCTTCAGAAACTAAAAGTAAACTTTTTGGAAAAATAGCCAGCATTTAAAAGGAGGATGGAGTACGATGTTGAAACTTATATCACGTCGATATGTATTAGTTTTTGTTAATTTAATCCCAAAAATCATATCCGTTTCGATCAGTGTGTCACTATTATCCCCCTCCCAATCGAAACCGTTCATTTTTGAATTTTATTACTTCACACTCTTTTAGCTCTGGTGGTGGTTTTTTCAGGGATTTTTCGCCTTCTGTGCGGTGCTTCAAAGTCCAAAACTTTGAAACATTTTAATTTAAGGTGTAATTACAAAAGCAATAATTCTCCCTTATTTGTTTATTAAAAATCATATGATGTTACATGATTGTCCAATAATAATATTATTTCATTATTTGCGACGTTTCATGGTCATTGCCACATTATCAAGCTCTGAAACATGCAAAAACACACATGCTTGGCAAATTGCGTATAAGGTATATTATGTGCAACTATATTCGACCATGTACTATATATAACTAATGAATTACCTTAAAAAAATTTTAAAAATACTAGATCCATTTCCACAATAATCTTTAATCGACTAAAAGTCTTGTCACTGGTATCATGTCAAATCTATATACATTAAAACTTAATGAATAACACAAAAAAACAATATAAATACAAAAATCGTAATAAATAAATATATGAAAAAAGTACAATGTTCAACTGCACATCTATGATTTTGCAAAATTTATTATTATCGTATAGCTATTGTTAATTGATATAATTACCTCAATATAACGAGAAAATAAAAACTCTATTAGAACTGAAATTTTTGTTCATGTTTCCACCCTCATTATCACTGTCCATTACTGCAATAGGTCCAAAGGTTATCATTTATATATTCAGTTTGTTTATTAGAAGTGCATAGTGGGCTCCTATTTTTTGTGTATCTGTTTTGAAATTTACAGCTGTGTCCAAATTTTTTGTTATGAAGATGGATTCCAAAATTTTTCTTTTGTAACTGTTATTTTCATAAGTATATAGTACATGGTCGAATATAGTTGCACATAATATACCTTATACGCAATTTGCCAAGCATGTGTGTTTTTGCATGTTTCAGAGCTTGATAATGTGGCAATGACCATGAAACGTCGCAAATAATGAAATAATATTATTATTGGACAATCATGTAACATCATATGATTTTTAATAAACAAATAAGGGAGAATTATTGCTTTTGTAATTACACCTTAATATTAATTTCTCCTTAGTAATTGATATATTGTATAGTATTTTAATTTAAATTTAATAGGCATTTTAGTACACAAGCACAACACTCAATAGGAACCCTGAAACTATTTAATCGTTCCCGTCATTTCCTCTCCCAATCTACTCGCAAACTCCTTGTTTCCTCGCTCATCTTTCCTCACTTTGATTATGGTTGCGTGGTGTATGGTGGTCTCTCTATGGGTCTCCGAGACAGGTTAAAGCGAATTATGAATTGCTTCGTTCGATTTTGTTTTTGAAGTTGTTCCCATGGTGCACACCTGTACACTGCTTTGGAGTGGCTCTACACGTCCTCGCGCAAATCATACTTCCTGGGAGCATTCCTTTATCAGGTCATTTATCACCATCGCCCATCTACTCCTCCCAACCCCATCCACTACCCTCTAGAACACTCTCCCTCCTGAAATAAGACATGCCCCTTCCTTAGCTAATTTAACATACTCCTTTTCCAATATCTCCTCTCATCCCAGTCAGATGCCGGTCAATATGAATAATAATTAACATTAAATTTGGTCAAATCGAATAAATCTGATGCCGGTGAATTGGTTCATAAATTTTCTTTCATATAATAATAATCCTTTATTTGTTCCATAATGGTACATAATCATTTTATTTGTTTTATAAAAATTCAATTTTTTTTTAATTTAAATGTTTTTCCTATACAAAGAAATATTATCGATTAACTTGACAATTCATATGTATAATATATATGTGAATATGTGCAGTGTATTTAAATATATATCGCGGTATCTGTAAATATTTTCTTCATTCAGTGTACATATAGACATAGCTCATTCTCTGTATATGTGTATCTTTTCTTATATTTTTCATGTTTTTTTTTTTTTTTTTTTTAGTTTATTTCATTTCTCCTTCTTATGTTATCTTATTTACTGAATTTCTTTATACAATTATTTACAATTAACTGTATTTGCATGTCTCATGTTCCTCATATATAAATACCTTTGTATGAAAATATGCAAGCCAGACTATTATTGTACTAGACTATAGATTGTACTATTTTATGATACAATTTTGTTATTCTTAGAGGACAATACTTATTTTAGACAATAGATTATTTTTTTCATTTCATTCATTTCACTGACACAATATAAATAAATCAAATCTACCTGACCTTTAGCACACCAAAATGTACAATTTTGGTACAACACAAACCCACCTTCCAAAACTAAACGAGTATACTTTTATAAAGTGTTTTGACCGCTCAACATTGAATAATTATCCTCTGATCGCCCACTCTCTAATTTCCTTGTTTGATGGACGCTGTACTGTCTACCCGCTTGAGGTTCGGCAAACGCTAATGTATGAATCAGTGCAAATGAGCTGTTTGGGAGCTGAAAGCCGGAGGTACAGTTTGCGGTAAAGTCCCTCCCTCTCCATGGATTATGGTGATGAGCCCTAATTGCAGCATTGTAGCCCAACATGGTAAACAAGAGGCAGCAATGGACGTGTTCCCTCAATAGTGGCTCCTTACATGCAAACTAATGTGCTCCTGTCCCGTAACATCGCTCTGTATTAATAGGCTCTCTGTAGCTCCTGTCATTACCGTAATCAACCTGTCAGCAACATGGATGAAAGGTTGTCCTTCATTGAATATAATTGGATATAAGAACTGAAGAAACCTTTACGCATAACGGTCACTACAGAGAAAAATTCCAATCGCAGATACAAGTTTCAAGTTGCAGTTTCCCAAGACTTTGCCCCCTGCTATAAGGTAATATAAAACTTAACTCTGAGGACAAAAATTATGTATAATAATAGTTTTAATAGTTCATCTATTTCTCAAGAGGAGAGCCTCCCCTGTTGTCGAGGGCGGGACAACAGCAGTATAAAAAAGGATGCCAGTCAGGTCTTTCCTATGACGATTCAAAAATTAACTAATTAATAAACAGAGCCCCGATACCCACTTAACATTAGTTTGAACTTTTTAAAATCAGAATCTTATCTTAAAGGTTTAACGTGGGGCTAGGATAATCAAGTTCATTATAAAGGAAATAATAGTGTAAAATAGTTAATAGAATGAGTGTTATCAACTATCTAATAGATTTAACTGATATGAAAATTGGACAAACGTCTTACTTGGAACCCACATACAAGACTAAAGCGACAAGTAACAAAGATGGCCTTGAGACCTTTTAGTGCAGAATTTTTAATAAAGTGCTACTGATGAGTAGTTCTTTTCAAGTTTTGACATGTTATTATTTTCGTTGTGAATACATTTACTTGATGTATATGTTTTGTACAGTTGTTAATTTCAATAGATGTATATATATAAAAAAAAAAAGCTAAACTTTAAAGATCTCAATAAATTACAAAAGACTTATATATACTTATATACATGACAGTAATTAGTCCTATTTGGACAAATGGAATTGAGTTTTAGGGCTCTTTTAAACCACTTAATTCGTATCGTATCCTATCTGTACAATCAAAAATTCTTTGAAAAATCCTCAATTCTTTTTTTGTCAAAAAAATTTACAAAAGACTTATATACATGACAGTAATCAGTCCTATTTTGACAAATGGAGTTGAGTTTTAGGGCTCTATTAAACCATTTAATTCGTATCGTATCCAATCTAGGCAATCCAAAATTCTTTGAAAAATCCTCAATTCTCCTTTTTTTGTCAAAAAAATTACAACAACGAAAAACAAACTATTAACCATTTTTGACGTTGTACTTAATATCTCCTAACTTTTTCTTATACATTAGCACCTCACTTATCCGACCCCTGATTGACGCAGGTGTAGTGTGGAAGTCGGATTATCCGGGGATTTCGATGTTGTACATGTTTTTCATATGTAAATTGTATTATTATTATATTTAAAGTTATCTATTAAGGATTTAAAAAAGTAAAGGAAATATATGTAAATTATACGTACATTATATACCCTAATAGACTAATTTGTTTGCATAGAAATGTACTAGCCAGCTATTTATGAATAGAACCATTAGCTATAAAAACACTGTATTGTATTGGATTTGTAGCAAACTAACTCAAATATTTTTAAATATGTTTCATAATGGAGTATGCTCTAAACGTCGTTGTTAAGGGCGTAAAAGCAAAAACCGCGTAAAAAAAAAAACAATTTTCGAAAACACAAATTCAAATTGTAAATTCAAGTTCAAAACAAGCGTCTATATTATGAATGGGTAATTTTGAGGTTATGATTGTTTTTAATGTAATTTTTTTGTAAATATAAAACATTAATCATAATAATAATAACAAGATATTGTAATGCGCAATAAAAAATAAATATTTTAGAGCGGTTGAGCTTCAAAATCCAAAACTTTGATTTTCGTACTCTAGCACAACACTAACAGAATTTTATAAAAATATCAAAACTACCCGAATTTTACACCAAAAGGTAAAATTTTACTGGACTATTAAGTATTTCGCGAAACTTTTGTTCCTTCTACCCCTGAACTGCCTGTGGGGACATACTACCCTAAGAGTCGGATTAGTGAGGTTCATCTGTATTTTACTATTGAAATTTTTATTATTAGTTATATTAATTTATTTTTTTAATAATAAATGTTATACTGTTATTTTATATTTGTTTTATATGCGTAATTGTACTGGGTTTATATAACCCAAGCGCTTGAATAACACTAAAATATTTTATAGAGAAAAGAATAAACTTTTTTAAAACTTAAGTATGCATTTAAAATTTTTATGATATTTGGAGAGGTCTAATAATTTTCCACATTTTTATTATTCCGCTAGGATACACTATAAAATTGAGCTGGCTCATTTATAAGTTCTATAAATTAATTTTATCTTGTAATAAATGATTCGCCTGCAATTTATGGCTACAATATTAAATTTCGCTTAATCATCCCTGCCTCATAAATCTTCAAAGGGTAGAGCCTCGGTTAATAGAATAACTGTTCTAACGAGGGCGGTTTATTTAGGATGCGGTGGAAACAGTTTACCAATAATGGCTTCGTCCAATTAAAATTTATTGTTGTATATCCATGTTTATTGCAACTAATAACATCTTAAATTGCTTACGCTTGGGGGTATTGCTCCCCTGTGCTTTGACGGACCGGTGGGGGGTAGGGGGGGGGGAGAAAAGGAGAGGGGTGGAAAGTTTTATCACTGGGCTGGCAACTTATCGTTAGCTTCCTTTGGGATCATAACCTTTATTAATTCCCTTCACTGGGGCTAAAATATTCTGCTACGATTAATAGTAATTATACATCTTAGTGATAATATCAGTCATTTGTGATATTTTTCGTTTTTTAGTATTTTATCAAACTTTAATTAACTCTTTCATTTCTTAGCATAAATTCAAGCTTCTTTACGACCTCCGAAAAGATATCGCAATAACCAGTTTGCTGTAGTGAATAAGTTGAGTCTGAATTCAGAGAAAACAGAGGTAATCCTCATTGGTTCAAAAAAAAAAAACACCTTTCTACTAAGCCCTTCCCTATAATACGCTGCTTTTCCTCAAAAACCGTCCGATTCATTTCCGGAATTCCATTAAAAACCATTTCCGAAATTCCATTAAAAACCTTGGAGTATCATTTGATCATCATTCTTCTTAGAATAATCATATTTCCCAAATCACCAGGAATTCTATTTGATATTCTTAAGCTACTACATTTCCGCGATGTACATTACCACTAAGTACTCGACAGCTTTTGGTATCATCTCTCGTTTTTCCCAACTTTGACTACGGATGCATAGTATATGGATGACTGTCTGGTAAGCTCGAAATTAGATGTAAAAGACTAATGAACTGTTTTATCAGACTTATATAAGTGGTCCCTAGACGTTCTCACATAACTCATGGGTATTCTGAAATGGGGTGGCTTTACTATGATTTCCGACGTCACTATTTTCTTGCCTATTCCGCTATTCTTTGGAATTCTCTTCCTCCCTCCATTCGCAACGCATCTTCCCTCGGAATGTTTAAAACACACCTCTTCCACCTCCTTATCTTCCTCCAGATGGATGCTATTTAATCATATGGATGCTTTATAACGAATGTCATACCAGCATATTAAATAAAAAGCTTTTTCAATTCTTCTTGTGATAATGTTTCACTGATTCTAAAATATTTTTTTTCTTTTTTTTCTTTATCATTTTTGTCTGTTCCCTCTCAACAAATATTATTTTTCTTCATACGTAACTAGGTGTAAATCCAGAAATTTCATGTTTCAATTAACTCTGTATATAATATTTTTTTTCCTTTACCGAATGTATATATGGTTTTATGTGTATATAAGTGTGTTTGTTTATAGATTTTTTGCTTTAAATTATTTCATTATAAAGAAGTATTTACTTTATATTATCTTATTTCATTATTTTATTTAAAATATCTTGGCCAGATGTGATGTACTTTCTATAATTCATTTGTTGTTATTCTTAAGGGACTTTGTCCCAGAATAAAATTTATTTTCTATCTATCTGTCTAATCTAGTTTCAGCACTACTTCGTAGGTGCACTAATATTTCAATTCTTAAAAACCAAAAAATCAACCTATATTGACCTGAATTCTCCTGCGCATCGAACTGCATTATTCAAAAATTCTTTAACATACGCGCTTCTTCTTTTTAAAATTCATTGTTAATTGATCTGTAAAATATGTGAGAAAATAGGCAATACAGCTGGGATACAGCACTTTACAATGCATAAAGATGAGATATTTTCAAATGTTTTTTCTTCATTGATCAATCTTCTAAAAATATATTATGTATTTTGACTTGATATAATAACATTATTTCAATTTTTTAACGTGTCCATTTTTTCTTTTCAGGAATGGAAGCCTTCCATGGATTGGTCCCGGCAGGACGGCGGAGAATCCAGATGGCTAAGGTAAGCCAATGGTTCTTAACCTTATTACAGAGATAAGTTGCGGCCCTTGACAACTACCGGAAGCAATCGGAACCCCTTCTTGTAGCAATCAATCAATTAGTTTTAAATGAATTTCTTCTTCTCTTCCAGTGATTGGTGAATTTCCCCTTCGGGATTTCATTTCCGCCAACTCCTCCCTTCCCTCACCCTTTCCGTTAATGCACTCGGTGTAATCCCAAGATGCCTCGTTCTTGGGAATAAATGACCTTATATTTTTCTTTGTACTTGTGATTTTGTATCATTTTTTTTTTTCATTTATTGATATTTACAACTGTGTAAAATAATATACATCAAGTAAATGTGTTGATAGTGAATACAATGACAAGTAAATAACTTGTGAAGAACTACTCACTAGTAGCACTTCAATGAAATCTGCACTAAGAGTTCTTTAGCCCATCTTATTTTCAGACGCCTCGGAAGATTATCGGGCATGAATTGGGAAGCAAGTTGGGAGACTAGTGGATTGGAGTGGTTATGGAGCTCACTATGGAAGGATAGGTATCTGGTTTGGGCTAGATCAGCAACATATGGAACATTAAGATCTTTATTGATAAGATTATTGGTGTCAAAGTAAGGAGCGTTGAGGACTTTTCGAAGGATTTTGGATTGTAAGGATTGGATACGAGATGAATCGGTTGCTTTAGCTAAACTCCGTACATCCAAATAGGTTTAATCACAGTCATGTATATGAGGCTTTTGTAATTAATTGGGAGCTTTGAACGTTTGTCTAGTAAATGTTGAAGTAGTCAGTAACGACGAGCTGTTTTTTGTCGTTTGAGTCTTATATGTGGATTCTAAGTAAGACGTTTGTCCCAGACGTTTTTTTCAACCTCTCACTCCCAGTCTTCTTAGATCATCTTGGACGTTGTCCAGCCACCTCACCTTGGTCTCCTTCTCAGTCTCTTTCCTCCCGGTCTACATTTCGGGAGCCTGTCTTCCGGCATTCTTTAAACGAGTCAAAACCACCGCATTTTTCCTCTTTTGATCATAGAAACGATGTTAGGCTCACTAAACAATGGTTCCAGTTCCATGTTTGATCTGACTCTCCAATTCCCGTGGTTATTCATCAGACCGAAGATCTTTCTAAGGACCTTTCTTTACTAAATCCTCAGTATCCTCTAATGCTCTCGAGTCAAAACCAAATACTCACTCCCATATGTCATAATCTCAGATCAAGGCACTTCTCAAGACCTTAAGATTTTATTAAGAGCAAAAAATGCATTTGCTGCCTGCCGCTATTATGACTTTTATCTCCAATTTTATTATTCATTAATTTAATACTAACAAACTAAATTTTAAAAGAAGGTTGGGCTCCGCTAGATCTTTCTTTTCGTATTTAATCCCTGCAATCGAAAACCCTTCCTGAAATCCTCAACTATTATGTCAGAAATAAACATATCCGCTACCATCTAAATGTTCCATATGTTGCAGATTTGGCCCAAACAAGATACCTATCCTTTATGAATAGCGTAAATACATACTTGTTCGAATCAGCTAATCTCCCTAACTTTCTTATCACTTGAGTACCGATAAACCTCCGAGGCGTTTGAAATGAAGATGTCCTAGGGATCTTCTAGCGTAGATCTTTAATTAAAATGCCGTCAATAGGAAGTTCTTTGCAAGTTATTGACGTCATTGTAATTATTTTAAATCACATTTACTTATTGTATATACATATATTTTTTTACCTTACATAGACACAAGTAACATTTTGTACGCAGTATACTGCCAATATTATCAGAGTAGTAATATAGTTGTGACTGGCATCCCCTGGTACTTAATATGAATTTTAATGTGATAACCTCTGAAAATCCATCATAGTCAGGAAATAACACTTCCAGCCAATTTCCAGCGCTTCTGGGATCGTTTAGCTTCAGTTAACACGCACCTCTGGAATGGATTTTCCGTTTTGATCATTTTTTCTTCTAAAAATTTTTATTTTAGTAATCACTAAGTCAAGAGTAACATGAATAAATAAAAATACATGAAAATTCATAACATTTGATTCCGAGTCTATGTTAGTACATTTTAATCTTTAATTATGTATACAAATGTTTTCTCATTTTAAACAATATCACCATGTGTGGAATATTCCATGTCGCTTTTTTGGCTGTTATTATTTGAAATAGCCCAGATCACATTCGATTTTCATTTTACAGATCATGAAGAATCGTCCTCCATACTATTCCTGGTGAATCAATATTATTTGATTTATTTTTTATTTTATTATTATCATTTTTTTTAAGGCTTAAATTTCTTTATAAGTTAAAATAATTAATTTCATTACTGGTCTTCATCGATCGGTTCGTCTTGTGGGCAATAATTTTCTCTAAGCGAAACTAGATAGGTATTTTGTATCAATATCAATTTCAAATGATCATTTATAAATACATTAAAAATGATCGTCTGAGGCTGGTAGTATCGATGAGGTTCAATTTAAAAAATATGCAGGTTAATCGTACCCAGTTTTTTACCTGACTTTATTTTGTGAGATCCAAGCCTGCTTCCGTAGGACAAACAGCTGAACTGTTGTATAGATTGTAGCCAATGATGGGTCGTTCTGGATGAAACGGAACTTGGAACTGGTTTCAGCTTTGAACCGCCAAAGTTTATCGTCCCACCTGTAACGAAAACTAACGCCTAAGAAATCTCTCGTTTCGTTCCTCGGTGTAGTAGAGTTTAGATTGCATCTCTGGTTTCGTTCCACCCAAGGTCGTTCCGACTGTTTCGTGTCGTCCCTCCCCCCTCTCCATCACTCCACCACACCGCACATGCGCATCTTCAAAATAAACCGCTTTCTTTGAAATTTTCTATTCCACCGAAGGAGCACTGCTTCTTCTTTCGGTTTCAGATAAATGAACCGCACAAGGTTTTACTGCTTATATAACTAAATAATTCTTGCGCTATTTGTTTAAAAGCTAATGGAGCAGTCCTTTTTTTCTCGGAACCAATGTAGCTAAAAAATGTGCACAATTGTGCACAATACTTGTGCTATCTTTCCTACCCCTCCTAAAAAAAATCCTTGATTGAATAAAACTATTTTAAAAGTATACATTTATATAATAGCGTATCATCTAAATTCTCAACCCACTTTTAACTCGGAGCGGCCCTTCACTAGCATGTAGTTGGTTAGTCAAACTGACCTGAAAAGAAAAATGAAACTGGTTCCAATAGTGAAACGGAACGTAAAATCTCATTCCACATCTAAGTCGGAACGGCCCTTCACTAATTCTAGCTGTATTTCGCTAAATTTTGTGTTTTAATAGAAGACTATTAAAG
Organism: Euschistus heros; assembly: GCA_003667255.2. Lineage (NCBI taxonomy): Eukaryota > Metazoa > Arthropoda > Insecta > Hemiptera > Pentatomidae > Euschistus > Euschistus heros. The sequence goes on along the minus strand of RCWM02000653.1, from coordinate 533,178 downwards.
GCAGTGCAACACATATTCGCTTCGATAGACAAATTAGTAAAGAGACTCGGGTTTTTCGAAAATCTTTATGCATGAAAATGGAACCTCCTGTGAAGTTATGACAACGCAACATCGAAATAGCCTGTTCTTGCATCCTTGGACCACCGCAATCTTCACATTTTGATCATAAAAACGATGTTGGATTCACCAAGGCATATACGGCGTGTATAATATCTTTACATATTGGGTTTGAAGTACTCAAAGTTAATAATATTTACCGTAGATACGACTATAATTTTCTGTGTTTACTATAACTAGGGTAGAAGGAGGAGATGATGAAGGGAGTAGACAATGAGAGAAAGGTAATAGAAGGGGCGGAGGGACCATTAGGGACTGTTTGCTATGTCAACACCGCCTTCAGCCCTTTCGACTTCTGGCTCGCCCTTTGTTGGCTTTGCTTATTCATGAGGGCTCTTTTATTTTAGAGTTAACTTATTCATTAGTCCTCTTCTTTATTTGAGTTGGACGTATAATGTATGCATATGGTATTCAACGCTCAGGTATTTTTTTCCGCTCCATTCAGATAGGACGATGAAATAAAAATATTAATATTCTCATATCTCATATCTTGACGAAACTAGAAATGCCTGGTTAATTTTTTTATATGTGCCAAAAAAATTGGCAATCAGGCCCACAAACTTTTAATTGAATTCCCGTAGGTCTAGGATAAAGAAAGTAAACAGAAAAGACATTTCAGTTTCTCCCTGGTGGGGAAAAATAATAGATCATGGGCATGTCTGCATTTCCCAAATTACGTTTTAGAATGAAAAGACAGATCCGCTACTTAGGATTCCACTTAGACTTTGGGGCTCCACTAAACCATCCAATTCATCTCGTATCCAATCCTTACAATCCAAAATCCTTCGAAAAAATCCTCAATGCTCCTTACTTAGTCACCCATAAACTTATCCATAAAGATCTTAATGTTCCATATGAAGCTGATTTGGCCCAAACCAAGTTACCTATCCTTCCATAGTAAGCTCCATAACCACTCGAATCCACTAGTTTCTCAACTTGCTTCACATACTTTTCCCCATAATCCTCCGAGGCGTCTGAAAAGAAGAGGACCTAGCGATCTTCTAGTGTGTGTATATATATATATGTATATATATATATATATATATATATATTTTTTTTTTTTTTTTTTTTTTAGTTGAAGAGCTGCTGTTGAGTAGTTCTTTTGAGGTTTGATTTGTTATTTAAATCGTTATCAATCAATGCAAATTTCAATAAATTGATTGAAAACAAAACAATTAAAAGGATAAAATTACTTAGACTAATAAATAAATTAAATTAACCCTAAATGATTATTCGAAATAAAGTTGAGAGAAAATAGGAAAATAGACTTTCATTCAAAGCAATATAGCTTCTGAACGGTAGGCCCTAGTGACAAATGTTATATAACAAGAAAATATTTTCCATTAAATTCCTGATCAGAAGCTGACGGCATAATTTCCATCCATGTATATTTTTGAGGGAGAAAAAAAACGTTACACCAAAAAAAAATATAGACCCCCAGCCAACAAACATATACACATAAAAAAAAAAAGTCGATCTATTATTATATTCAATTAAAGTTCAATAATAGAACTTAAAGGTTACTATAAACATTACAAATATAAATTATTTAATATTTTACATTTTCTTGCCTCTATGAAAGATGAGCATAGAGTTAAATATGACGATAATCAGGTATTTGTGGACTTTTGCTATAAAATTTTAATTTTCCTCTTTCGAATTTTTAATGGATCGTCATTCCAAAATTCCAGTCAATACTTCGGATACCAACAGTCGGAGAATTTTATTTTCATTTTTAAGCATGTAAACAATTCGAAAATTTTAACTGCAGAAATGCCAAACGAAAATTCTTATTTCCACAATGACTGAAAACGTTATAGAAAAAAATCATCGCACAGTTCACAAAACAAAATATAAATAATGTTTTAGTTTTTATTATTATTATTATTCTTTTTTTTTATAAATTGGAAAACGGTGCAAGAATTACAGCATCTCCAGTCTGTCCAAAATCCTTTAAAAATCATGGATTGGAGGGATTACATACGGAAAAAGTTCATTGTTATAGTTGAAACCCATAGTTCTATCGTCTATGTTCCAAAAAATTTGATTATGAAATTGAGCTTATTTCTGGTGTCAGGTACAATTATAAAGGTTTTTTGATGAGTAAAAAATGTCAGTTAAACGTTAGCCTATGCTTTTAGATATGATTTGTCTAATTCATTCAAGTTGTGAGTAGTTCTTTACATGATACTGATATGCTATTATAATCATTATTCTTACATTTACTTCTTGTATATAATACAGATGTAAATATCAGTAAATTGTTAAAAAAAAAAAATAATAATTTTTTCTTTTTATATATGACCATTCTTTCAAATTAGTCTATAATCCAATTATAGAATATACTGATGTATATTTTTCTGTATTTTAAATCCCCTTGTATTGCACAAGCTTGCACGAACTCCGCTTTAGTCGACATCCGTGTCGGGGCTCTAAGCCAGATAATGCCGCACGACATGCGCCAGATGCTCCAACGTAAACCGCCTCTGGGCGCAAACACATGATTCAGTCAGATAGTGTCAACATTACTCATAGCATTGCAGCATATTAGTAACCATCAGGTCTTTATATTATCTTTAGTGCCGTCATTCATATGTTTAACTTTATAATACGTAAAAAAAAAAAAAGATGGTACTGATGTTTGTTGAACCATCCCATAGCATTCTCATAGTTTTCATCTTTATTGAGGTTAAAGGTTATCTGCTGAACACTTTATTATAATAAAACGCAGCTTCGCCCGCTCTCATAAAATAAGAACTTAAGTAATTTTAACGACATTGACGTTACGCGCGGTTCTTCTCGCACTTCGACCAAGTTTAAACTCGTAAAAATAAATTCGACAAAAATCTTGTTTTGACTTGGTGAAGCCGCGACAGGGGATGCTAGTTTATAATAAAACAAATTGTTCTAGCCATAGATAGAGGGAATCTCTGCGATAACGTTAACTCAAAAATTGAAAAAAAATGGATTTAAGGGTGTTCGACATAATAGACCTTGATTGTTGTGTTATTTTGTATGAGTCTGTAATGGCTGGTGATCATATAGTTTGTCATGAAATATTCTATATTTTGTTTTAATATGGCTTAGTACAGAAAATATGATTTATATGTACAAGTCTGTCTGCGCTGTTCTGGGGTACACCCTACACTGCATTTAGCATGTACTTTTGAAGGAAGCACTGTCTATTAAAAATCTGCATATTCGTCACTATTCCTTGAAGGTTTTTAGTTTTGCGAGTTTACAGAAATCAAGAAACAATATTTTTCCAAAGGATACAAATTGTATTCACAGGAAACCGCAAACCTTGCATAATCGTTGAAGTCACCTCCGGTTTCCTATTGTGGTGTCCTTCGCCGATTGTCTTTCTTCTAAACAGAGCTCTCCCTTCATTTTCTTCGCTATTAATAATATTTATATTTTTAATAAATATTTCTCATAAATCTTAAGACTTATCTTGGAGTTTTCGGAACCACCGTGAGTTCACTGTCTGATCTTAAAGGTCCGGGTTCCCAGACTTTAGGCAGCCCAAGGACGAAGAGGCTCAATTAATATCTGCATACCGTTGAAGGATCCGGTCCACACTTTTTCATTTTTTTTTATTTTTTTATGTAATTCAAAATTAAAAAAATAAATTAAAGTTAGTTCAAATAAGTGAATTTATAAATATTCTATTCTATTCTATATATATATAATAAATTATTTATCGCTGTTACTTTAGGAAAATAACCGGTTACTGAGTAACGACCGTTCGTCCCTTCCACCGAGGGTTTTAGATGAAGCATCTACCCCCCACCCACCCCATGGTAGTGAGTAGGGGTTGGGGCTCTATATTATTGATTTAGTCCTCTGTGTGAAAAGTTTTAAGGCCGATTTAGCACACAACAGGCGGTGAGCCTTCTAACTTGCAAATTAGAGGGAATTCCACCAGTTTTAGCCTTCGTTAATATTTCCTTTATATTTATATATATATATTTTAATGTTTTAAATTTTTATTTTAGTTCTAAACTCCCCCCCCCAAAAAAAAAAACGAAAATATTTTTAAAAAAATATTTTTACCACCAATACGTTGAAAGCAGTATCAAATATTTTTCTATATCGATACTAATATATAAAAGGACAAGCCGTTTTTCGTTTATGATCACTAACCGCGAAAACTAATGAACCAATCTGTACCAAATTTTAACTATTTCATCTTCATAGTTCAAAGAAGGCTTAGCAATAATAAAATTTACATATTTTCTGTTAAATTGTTGTTAAAATACAATAAATATGTGGTGCGCAGTGAAGTTTGAAAATTGATCGATAGCCGGCGATCTCCATTCTAGAGAGGTTACTAATATACGGTGTTATATAGAGCTAGAAATTAATAATAAAATTTACTTAATTCAATTATATTTTTATATTTTTGTTATAAAAAAAAAAACTATAAATATCTGGTGCGGTGTGGATCACAGTGAGATTTAAAAATTCGACCGAAATGTGGCTAGCGCCATTATGCAACAGAGTTTTAATAATTGAACCAAACGTTAAATAAATCATATTCATAGTTCTAGGAATGTTTACAATAGTAAAGTTTACTATGATAATAATTTAGATGTACAATAATAAGTGACAGATACGAGGTTTTCTGCCAAATACAAATTGTTACAAATCAAACCACTAACCGCGAAAACTACTGAACCAATCTGTACCAATTTTTAGCTACAAAATATTTATAGTTTAAGGAATGTTTAGCAATAATAAAATTTACATATTTTCAATCGAATTCGTATTTAAAGTGAAGTTAAAAAAATTGACGGATTGTTGGTGAGCTCCATTCAAGATAGGTTACAAAGATGATTAACATTTTGTTTTAACCTTTCAACTGATTATTAAAGTTTTAAATAATTAAATCTAAACAAAAAATCGTATATAAATTTAGGAATTATTTTGAATCATAAAATGAACGGCTGAAACAGCTGGAATTAATGACAATTGCTTATTTTATGTTTTTTAAAATAATTTCGTTTATTCCACGTTCAATTTATCGTTGGCCGTTCGTGTACTGTTACTGGCTGGGGAAATACTTAATATTTTATGACTCCATAAAGTAACTTAATTGAAATTTTATTTGTATTGCTTTTTCCCGACCTATCTATTTTATTGTCTAAACATTTCTCTTAGGGACAGCTAGGACATAAATAAGATGGAACAGTTAAACAATATAGTTTTTTAATTAAAGGTTATGCCTGGAGTAAACCTTAAAGCCGTTTCAGATCTTCCAAGTCAGTTTTATCCGATAGTAAAATATTTATAATGAATTGTGTTAAAATAAATCCGTCAGCTTTTGTTTAATAATGTTTTTATAAAGAATATAAAAGGTTAAAGCCATCTCTTGCGGTTTTGAAGCAGATTTATACGTTTATCGTATGCTTTTATAGGATTCGACAAATTGTATCGGATAGAAAACGGACTGTAAATTGTACCTGTTTTACTCCGGGAAAACCTTTTGTTTTTATTTTAGAGCGGATTTTTTTTGCCACATACTATCTATCGTATACTATAAAATCAGTAAATCTAAGTTTAAATGCGTTTAAGTAAAACGTACCTAATTGCTTGTTTATTTTGTACAGATGCTATTAAATTGAATTCTAGTAACACTTAAATCTTGTGAATTCCAGCAAAATCTATTCAGTTATTCAGTTGGAAAAAATTATGAATTTTGTTTTTTAATTAATTTTTTTAAGGGATACTAATACCTAATTTTAAGCCTGCCACCTTCAAAAATTAAAATAATTGACCAGTTACAGTAGAACCCAGCGAGGAGATATTCAATAGAGCAGTCACGAGTGGAGTGGGGATGGGATTCGTTCCCCCTCCACTATGCTACCCTAACCTCAAAAGTTACAACTAAAGTTAGTAGTGTTTGCATTTAATTTTTTATTTTTTTCGTAAACCTATTCTCGTTGGGTTTTTATTCTGTTTATAAATCCATTCCACATTAAGTATGTCTTTTTGCGCTGCAATTGGATGCAAGAACAACAAGACTGGGGCTAAAAATGATAAGCAGCTTTCATAGGTAAGCACCTAACGCAAAATTCTTTCATTGTCAAATTTAGTTCACGATGGTGTTAAATGCAATTACTTTTTCATAATAAACTCTACGTCAAAAGTATCGCAATACTTTGAAATATTTGAATTTTTATTATTAATTATAATTTTTATATTCAATAAAAATCCTTTATAGTAACAAAGTTTAAGTAAAAAATGATACACTCAGCAGCAGTCTAAAATAATGTTTGTGAGTTGGGAACTAGGCTAACCCTGGGTAGCATAGTGGTGGGAGAATACTAGTCCCACCTGCCGTTAGCTCCGCCCTATCCCAATAGCAGCTTTATTTGTAGTACCTGACATCGCACAGGCTCGGGACCCCCATTTTACGTCCCTTCCGAAGGGCGGCGTTCCTAAGAATTTTTTAATTCCTTTAAAAAATCCTAAGGTCATCTGCCAGGCTGCGAATCCGCGATCTTGGGTTTAGTAGGTTGCTATGCTAACCACTACTCCACAGGTGACCCTTTTTTTTTTTTTTTCTCTTTTTTTTTTTTTAAATATTCCTTGTTAACGAAAATCCGAGTTTTGGATTTTATAGCACCGCTAATCAGTAGCGTCAATGCGTAAAATATTTCATTCTTTTCTTCGTTCCCCCAAAGATTTTTATTTTCAGAATCAGATTAGACTAAATTTAATTCAATTTGTGCATAAAATGAGCTTTGTAGATTAAACACAGAATAAGAAAAAGGATTTTCAATATTCAGAATTCTTTCAAAGAATTTTTTCGGTTTTTGCTATATAATTCCTTAACAACGACGATTAGAGCATATTTCATTATGAACAATTTAAAAAATTAATTAATTTACTATAAAACAAATACAATATAACAGTGTTGTTATAGCCAATGCTTCTATACATAAATATCTGTCTAAAACTTCTCAGTGTAAGCAAATGTATTAGTCTATTGGTCTATTTCCTTTAATTTTTTTTTTTAAATGTAATAAATAAATTTCAACATATGTAACTAACTAACTCTTTGGCGCTATGGCCCATGAAGAACCCTGGCTTCCTCAACAATCCTCCATTCAGAACGGTCTTCTGCAGCTCTTCTCCATCTTCTTACACCTAATTGCCTTAGGTCAGCTTCTACATCTTCCAACCACCGCAGCCCAGGCCTACCTCTTCCTCTTTTACCTTCCGGTCGCCCTTCCAACACTTTCTTTGGGAGCCTTTCCTGATTCATCCGGTGTACATGACCCAACCATCTAATCCTTCCTTTCTTGATACAGGTCTCTCAGTTCACTGTTGGTTTTTATCCTGTATCCATTCTCAATTTTGGTTGGGCCATATATTTTTCTCAGGATTTTCCGCTCCCAAGTATTTAAATGATTTTCTTGTTGAAGTGTGAGGGTCCACGCTTCGCTACCATACATTACCACTGGTCGAAGGACCGTCTTGTATATTCTGACTTTGATATCTCGAGACACTTCTCGATTTAGAAAAATCTTTTTAAGTGACCAATAACATTTGTTGCCATTTTGGATCCTGGCTTTTATCTCCTTTCCAGTATTGTTATTTTCAGTCACAATCGTGCCGAGATATTTGACTTTCTTCACTTTCAAATGTGCATTCACCATTTATTTGGAATCTGTCAAGCGTGTCTTTCTTGCATAACATATATTTTGTTTTATTTTCGTTAATTTTGAGCCCTATTCTATCTGCTGCCCCTTCACATTTTTTGTACGCCTCGGAAACTGCATCGATTGTTGTACCTGTTATGACCACATCGTCAGCATATGCAAGGAGTTGTGTGCTTGTGTTATAGATGCAACCATCAGTCCTTTTTTGCATAGCTCTTATAATTAATTCTAGGGCCATATTAAATAAAACAGGGGTCTTCCTGTTTTACTCCTTTTTTAATTGTGAAGTCTCCAGAAAATTCTCCTTGGACCTTGACTATGCCTCTGCTATGCTGTAGGGTCATCCTTACCAACCTGATAAGTTTCAGAGAACTTCAACATATGTAATTTCAATAAAATGTTAACTATTAAAAACATGATATATTCTGTTCATCATTCATTCAAATCTTCAAAGCTTCATTGAAATCTCCGGTTAGTCCTACCCGTTGGTCCATTAGAGGTCGGATTAGTGAGGTTGTACTGTATTTGCTTCTAAATGTAAAAAACTTGTATAACATGTATAATATTTTAGATTGTAAATATGTAATTGGCATTTCTTATCCCTAAAACATTAATATAAATTGAAAAAAAAAAATTGAAAACAAAAATTATAAGATATAAATGGCTGAAGTTTCCATTTAAAATTTTTTCGAAAATTAATATTTTCTGATAAAGGTGGTACGTGCTATTTTCGAACTCCTAACATTTAAATTTTGTAAGATTATATGTGATAAAATTATATTTATATTTTTTTTAAAGTTATTATTATAGTAATAAGTAGAGATGGGCCGACTATGGCTGTGGCCGACTAGCCATTGGTCTACTAGTCGGCTGAAAAAAAGGCCGACTTGTCACCAAGCTGATCATTGTTTCCGTTTGCTATGTTGGAGGCGCTTCGTTTATAGCAAAAAAAAAAAAAAAAATAATAAGAATTTGCGTTGCCTTAGAGAGTGAATTTTAAAATTTGAAATCCGGCCATACTAAAAAAGGTATCGTGTTTTTTGACTTTCTTTGACGGATCTGTAATTTATAATACATACAATAAAAATAAATTTATTTTATTTTTTTGGGGCCCAAGTCTTCCATTGAAGTCCTATACTAGCTTGGGTGGGAAAGTCAAGATTCATTTCGTGGGGCCGCCACGAAATAAATTTTAATCCGCCCAGGTGGGATTCGAACCCACGACCTTCTGGTTACGAGCGCGCTGAGACCCTCGCCCCAACTCACTCGGCCATTGAGTCCCCATAAAAATATCATATATGTAATCGTAAATAAACAGATAAATTGCTGAAATAGCAGTTTTCCTACCTTTATATTACGTTTTAATCAAGAAATTATGTTTTTTATTTATGATACAAAACAATTACTGTGATTAAAAAAAAATAAAAGATTACGTATTTTCTTCATTCAGGGTTGTAGAAGTTATCGAATTTATCTTCTGTTGAAATCATAATCTTTCTTAAAGTTCGATAATTTATTACGAAAAATCAGTACCTCTAACTGGCTTAAATAAACTGTTAAGATGAATTTAAAATAACAATTTTATGAAAGACTCATTTACATGACAGTTATCGGACCTATTTGGACATATGGAGTTGAGCTTTGGGCCTCAACTAAACCTTCCAATTCTTCCCGTATCCAATCCTTACAATCCAAAATCCTTCGAAAAATCCTCAATGCTCCTTACTTTGTCACCAATAAACTTATCCATAAAGATCTTAATGTCCCATATGTTGCTGCTTTAGCGCAAACCAAATACCTATCCTTTCATAGTAAACTCCATAACCACACTAATCCTCTAGTCGCTCAACTTGCTTCTCACACCATTCCCGATAATCCTCCGAGACGTCTAAAAAGAAGATGGCCTAGAGACCTTCTAGTGTAGAATTTTATTGAAGTGCTACTGATGGGTTGTTCTTTTCAAGTTTTTACATGTTATTGTAATTGTTGTGAATACATTTACTAGACGTACAGTTGTAAATTTCAATAAAATAAAAAATAATAATAATAATTTTAATCAATAAAGTCCATGTTTCCATTTAAATCAAAATATTTTTAAGTGTAGAAATATAGATGAATATAAATGGACGATTAGTCGTAGCTTTTTCCTGACTAATCGTCGACTACAGAAGCAGCCGCGTATGAATTATGCGTATACTGTATCTTTAGGTATTCTTAATGGAACTCTTATAATTTATGGACTTGTATATACCTCGTATCCCCGCTTCCGCGCTACTCCAAATCGATTCCGACAAAGCTCCTGTTGGGATATAAAAATACAGCTCCCGGACATCCGAACAGTTCCGAATTGACTGGAAATTCCGTCCGGACTCCAGTTGCTCGAGTTATCATTGCCATCAATATTTATGAACCGCCGTACTCCTGGAGCTGCGGGGGGGGGGGGAGTTTTTTTAAAAGCGGCAGGAGGTAGTTTATAACTCCGGCCAGGTATTTCACAGCTTGTCGCATATCTTCTGCAAACAGCCTTTATCTTATGCAAACAGCCGGCCGTTGTGTTCTAGCCGAGAGGGGAAAATTCTTTTAAAATATGGTTCGTTGTAAACATTTGTCAGAGTTTAAATGAATTATGATTTAAAAAAGGCTTGTCTTGATCTGTATCCATTAATCTTCAAAATCCATTTATATTAAGGAAAAATCAGTTATTTTGTACTAGCATACCCCGTCGCGGCTTCGCCTGCTCTCATAAAAAAAGAACTAACTAGGGGACGTTTTGAGTTGTAACTCACAGATTTGAATGCCGATTTATTTGTAGGTAATAGGGACCTATAATAGTGCAAAGCTAGAGTTATAGCCGCCAATGAGCATTGGGAGTCCAGTCAAAAAATAAAATATTAAAATCAGGTATTATTTTTTTCTCTCAGTTCTCAGTCAAGATAAAGAAATCATTCTTTCACGCTAAATCGTAGTTTTTTATGATATATAAAATAAAAATAGTTCCACAGTGCTCAAGACACGATCCGGCTTTAGGGTGCTCAAAAACTCCAAAAAATGACAAAATTCCAATGAAATCAGCTGCATATCTGTGGAAAAAAATTTTCATGAAAAACTGACCTCAAATCTCGATCTAACCCACCAAAAAACCCTCATATGTGAAATGTAATCAAAATCAAAAAATATTTATTTTTTACCCCTTTCGAGGACGTTTTTGGAGAACGTTTCGAGGAAATTTTGAAGTTGAGATTTCATCAACATCTTCTATCGGCCATAACAACTAGTGTGTTCAACCGACTACAACAGCAATAGCACTACAAGAATCAGCGTTCATTCTGATTTTATATTCTGATCCATGTATATAACATAGGGATTACTCCAGATTGTAGTGGAAAAAAACTGATGTGAATGAAAAATTTCGTGATCAAATATAACTTGAGATAGCTGAATTAGGAGAAATCTTGCGACCTCCGGATTTGGACTAAACTATGTAGTTTTACAAAAATAAAACCTGATTTTCATTTTTTTTTTCTCGGCTCCTAATGCCCATTGGCGGCTATAACTCTAGTTTTGCACTATTATAGGTCCCTACTACTCGTACGAAAATCGGCATTCAAATCTGTGAGTTACAACTCAAAACGTCCCCTTGTAAGATTATTTTAACTAATAATTGAATTTCATTTGTTTTTCGATAAAAATCTTGTATTGAAGTATGGAATTTAGCATTATTCCTTCAATGATATTTCCACGCATGGTAGTAACTTTTCACCTGGTTAAAATTGCATTGATTAGGTGTTTGAAGAGTACGTAAAAGTATAATTATATCTTCTTATATCTTCCTAGAACTATGAAGATGTAGTTAAAATTTTGTACAGATGGGGTTAATAGTTTTACCATTGCGAACTCTGTTTCAGAATGACCGCATATCGGTCTATGTTTAGACTGCTCTGGGATCCACATGTCGCCCCATATATTTTTAGTTTCTTTAATAACAATTGAATTGAAAATAAGTAAATTTTATCATACGTTTCTAGATCAATATAACACCGTACATTTGTAACCTCTCGAATTCTGCTAGCCACCTATCTGTCGATTATTAAACTTCACTACTCACCTCATATTTATCAGTTTACTTATGACAATATAATTGAAAATCTTTTTTTTAAATTTTATTATTCCTAAACTATGAAGGCTTTGTAGTTAAAATTAGGTAGAGATTGGCCCAGTAGTTAACGCGGTTAGTGATCACAAACGAAATATGGCATGTCCTTTTATAGTATAATAGTATAGATTATTGGGTAGACTCATATGAAATGTTCACTGGATAGGTCATTTAGTAAAACAAATTTATAATATCAAAACATTTTTATTCAAAATATTTACCCTCATTTTCTACATATTTTTCCCATATTGTCATCATCAACTTTTCCATCCCAGAACTAAAAAAAAAAATAAGGGATTTACCAAGAAATGAAGGCAGAAAACAGTAGCTTGTGAAGTTCGACATTTGTCAAGAACAACGATTATCTCAGAAAGAAACATCACTTTTATTTTACTTTAGTTTATGAGACAATGACAATTAGGATCACCAAGTCTGGCAGTCCCAAGCGGGTGCATTACCGGTGAAATTTGAGTTTTTTAAAAATTCATATCGGCCAAATTTTGATGTTCTATTCATCGGAAATGATTATCTGTTTTTACACAACAGCTAAATTACATTCAGTAGGTTATAAGGGGAAACTGATAAGCACTTCTCCGCGAAAACGGCACTCTTTTGGCTATAACTCCAAAACTATCTCTTAGATCCAAAACACCTCTCCCCTCCCCCATGTTAGCTGGTTAAATTTATTATCAGACCCTATATATGCAATTTTGTTCAAGTCCTGTAAAATACCCATGCCCACTTGTATTATAACTCCAAACATGTTTGTCCGATCCAGAATTCATTTTCTCCATCTCAAAACGGGTTGAATTTACTATCATGCCTTGTATATGAATTTCAATTATATCCGTGAATTACTAAGCCATTAAACAAGTGGACATGGGTATTTTACGGGACCTGGATCAAAATTTCGTATATAGGTTCTAATTGTAAATTAAACCAGCTTTCAGATGAAAAAAAAGAAATTTTGGCTAAAACAAATGTGTAGTTTCGGAGTTATATCAGAAAGAGTAAAGTTTTCGCGGAGAAATGAATAAAGTTTAGCACCTCAGTTTTAAAAACGCGCCCGATTATGTCAGTTTCCGCTTAGGCTTATGGCCTACTTAGTGTTATTTAGGTGTTTTATATATTTCATGTTTCCTTTGCTGAAAATTAAAATTTGGTTTTTATGAATCACAAAAATTTTAATTTTCACCAGCAATGCACTCGCTTGGGACTGCAATGGGACCTCAATGTATCCGACAAGGACTATCAATTAAGATTATTAGTTGTTTACTGTGGCCAACTTAAAGTTCACGTTTTCATGGTTACCTAGCTGATTTTCTATAATCTGATCCAATATGGTGGCACATATATTTGCTAAAAGTATGAAGCTTATTTAATGCCTGGATTTTAGAAGAAAGTACTGATGCGGTTTCCACTTTCGGTACATTTAAGTTATACGTAAATGTTTTTGTCTAATAATATTTCCATTTTTTAACAAAAGTATATTGAATAATTGTTCCAATCGATTTTAGGTCTGCAATCGATTTTAGTTCCAGATAAACGCTCGAATAAACAGCCTTTTATGTGGCCTAAGTGGCTGATTGGCCAAAGCTCGTATGGCCAAAACGTTCTGCTATTTGATTGGTCTTTACCCAGCCAATCGATTTATAGCTTATCGTTTGAACCATTTTCATCAGTGGATTGGACAGCCTTTTTGGTCATCATCTAACAATTCCTTTATTGATATTTCATTCGAACCCGTTCTATTGTATTATTGGCAATCTATCAGAACAAGAACATTTATAAAACCAAATTTATTATTATTTAGTACAAGATTTACTTGACATATATTCAAACCCTCAAATTAAGTACACAAGACTCATTTATATTATGAGAGCTATCTGAACATAGAGAGCTAAGCATAGGTGCTCTACTTAAATATCCAATTCTTCTCGTATCTAATCATCACAGTGTAAAATCCTTCAAAAAAAACTCAGTAATCCTTATTATGTCTCAAACAAACTTATCCATAAAGATCTTAATGTTCAATATGCTGCTGATCTGGCCCAAACCATATAGATACCTAGCCTTTCACAGTAAACTCCACTCCACCGATCCCTTAACAGATCCGCTATGACTTAAACTGGACAAACGTTTAATTTGGAATCCAGATAGAAGACTAGAACGACAGGAAACTGCTCTTCATTTTCGACTTCTTCAACAATTTACTAGACAAACGTTCAAAACTTCCGATTTATCTACAAAATACTCATTTACATGACTGTTATCAGACCTTATTTGGACGTATAGAATTTAGCTTTGGGGCTCCACTAAACCATCTAACTCATCTCGTATCCAATCCTTGCAATCCAAAATTCTTAACGCATTTTTTATTTGATTCCTTACTTTGTCACGAATAAACTTATCCGTAAAGACCTCAATGTTCCATATGTTGCTGATTTTTCCCGAACCAGATAACTGTCCTTTCATAGTAAGCTCCATAACCATTTAAATCCACTAGTTTCTCAACTTGCTTCCCATTCTATTCCCGATAACACTCAAAGTCATCTGAAAAGAAACGTTGCTATAATATAGTTGTACCTTGATTGACCGAACCTCGAAAACTCTATTAAATATTAAATATCAACAGTCAAGAAAATGATATCTAAATACGTATTTTTTTCATTAAACTAATATAATTTACAAATGTACAAAAATATATCCATCAGTAGCACTTCCATAAAAGTTTTACACTAGAAGATCTCTAGGCCATCTTCTTTTCAGATGCCTCGGAGGATTATCGGGAATGGAGTGGGAAGCAAGTTGAGAAACTAGTGGATTTCAGTTGCTATGGAGCTTACTATGAAAGGATAGTTATCTGGTTTGGGCCAAATCAGAAACATATGGAACATTAAGATCTTTATGGATAAGTTTGTTGGTGAAAAAGTAAGGATTGGATACGAGATAAATTGGATGGTTTAGTGGAGCCTAAAGCTCAACTCCGTACGTCCAAATAGGTATAATCACAGTCGTGTAAATAAGTCTTTTGTTGTAAACTGGAATGTTTAAACGTTTGCCTATTTGAAGTAGTGTGTTAACTTAAAATAATTATTTCATTGCAGTAAAGAGAAAAGAACGACTGAAGGATTGTATTTTTAATTTTATATTATTAATTGATTAGAATTGAACTGAATTATCCTATAATTAGGTCTTTCTAATTTTTATTTGATGATTCATATTTCTTTTTTTATCAGTCTGATTATTTCTTCCAAGTAAACAAATGTAATTGACTTGTTTGTATATCTCTTACTTTAGCGTTTTCCACAATATTACAAAAATGTAAAAGAAAATAAAAAAAAATCCGAATACATAAATTTTATACTAATATTATTATTTCAGTAATGCACATTTGTATTTTTTTTAAACCTATTCCGCCTGACCAATCAGCTTCTGCGTTTTATTGTATCCTTTTTTTTATCAGTTTTATCTTCCTCTACCATAATCATTGGATTGGTCTGTTTTCAATCGGTTTCTGCTTCGGCTTATTCGATTGGTCTAGTTCATTCGTTAAGTGCTTCTCGTTTATCTTCGTCCCTTCATCTCATCTCTTCTTCGTGGAATCGTTTTATTTATTTATTTTTTGTTGGTATGTCTCTGTTCAAAAAGCATTACTTTTCGTTGATTGGTATCTCTGTTATCACAGAAACTTTTGCGTTTGACCCATATTTTAACCAGTCTTGAAATAATCAAGTCATTATTTATCACTTAATGACTTGATTATTTCATGTCTGTTATGCCGTTTAAAATGTAGTCTTGTTAATTTTTTTGTCAATCTTTTTTATTTAATAAATATTAAAATTTATAAATATTACAATTCACTAAATGAAATGATTTATATAGATAAAAATGAATCCAGTTATAGAATATGTAAAGCGAAACCCGATAAAAAAATATAACTAAAAAATTTTCCATTTCTCTCTAACTGGGAAAAAAAACAATAGATCATGCATATATCTATTACACTCTAGTGCTTTTGCCAATTTACTTTTTAGAATTAAGGATCAAATTACTTAAATAAATAATCAAATTAAATTAAGAATAAATTATTATTCGAAATAAACAAAGTTGAGAGGAAACAGGCGTTTCAAACGAATCTTTTTTTTTCATTCAAACTAATATGTCTCCTAAACATTAAAATCTAGCTACAAATGGTAAATAAAAAATATTTTCCATAAACTTTCTGATTTTTGCACATTTTCGTTCCGAACAACACCAACTGAGCTAGGGCGTATCGAAAAAGTCTAGACTCTTAAAAAATGTTGTCAAAACGTGACTTGAACTAATATATATTCTAAACGCTAAGTCCTAGTGACAAATGCTTAGTATAAAACATTAAACCCAACTAAATTTTGCTCGTCGTTATGGACTACTTCAACTTGTACTAGACTAACTTTGAAAGCTTCATATGAATTATTAAAGACTCATTTAAATGACATTTTTTACACACATTTGGACACACGGATTTGTCCTTATTAGCTTCATTAGACCTTATAATTCTTCTCGTATCCAACCCTTACAATCCAAAATCCTTCGTAAAATCCTCAATGCTCCTTATTATGACAAATAAACTTATCCATAAATATCTTAATGTGCCATGCGTTGCTGATTTGGCTCATACCGGGTCCTTAAATGGTAAACTCCATACCCGAATCCACTAGTCTCCTAACTCGATTTCCGATAGATCTCCGATGCGTCTGAAAAGAATATGGCCTTTAGACCATCTAATGTAGAGCTATGGAACTGCTGCTAGTGAGTTTTTCTTTACAAGGCTCCGGAAATCCGTTTTAAATTTCGTGAAACAACCACGCTAGCATGCTAAATATGTATGTTTTCATATGTTTTGGAAAAATATAACAATTATGACCTGTTCAGTGGGCTGGTGTGGGCGTTTCACAGGATTTAATATACATTACATATATATGATGCAATAGTAAATTTAACCAGCTATTATATGGAAAAAGTAATCTTCTATCGGACTAATAGTTTCGGAGTTATAGCCAAATGAGTGTCCTTTTTGACGGAGTGGTGTTCGCATCAGTTTACACTTCGGCTTATAACCTACTGGGTGTAATTTAGCTGTTGTATAAATTACAGCTGTTCATGTTTCTGCTGAATAGAACATCAAAATTTTGCCAATATTTTAAATTTTTATATTTTTAAGAAATTCAAATTTCACTGGTAATGCACCTGCTGGGGGCTGCCAGACTTGATGATCCTAATTGTAGACACGATAAACGTATTTTAACGGAGAAGTTGAACTGACCGCAATTTCGCCAATTTCTACAATTTTTCCTAAAACCATAATTCGGAGGCGAAAAATGGTCTGATTTCGGAGTAGTTTGTTTCCTTTTCGTAGCTACAATTAATATTTCAAGACTTTCTTCGAAAAACGCTTCGTTGTCGTGTTATTGATTTTAAAAAACGGTATTTAGGTTTTTTTGTTTTGGTTTTTTTTGCGATTTTGCGATTTTGGGCATGAAGCTGACGTCTGCCGTGGTAGGAAACTTCAAATTCGGATTCAGCATCTTAAAAAAACCAACGATCCGTTGAGAATAAAAGTTCGGCAGTTTTTCCTTCGCCAAACCCTTATTTCACTGATGTTATTGGCATGCCATTGAAATCATTTTCCAAGAAAATAATTTAAATACCTGTTAAATTTAATGATCGATCAACCCTCCAACCTATATAATTATGCTATTAACATCAATATATGTTGGCAATTATAGTAATTAATTAATAATATAGTTAATATCGGAGGTCTGGCTATAAATTAGTTGGGTATTTACTGTTTCGTTAACTAACATATTAATTAAAGCTTACAGATCCGCCTGAACATTTATCATTACTGTTATAACCATAATAGCCAATTATATCCAATTAATTAATTGAACTACATATTTCAATAAGGTATTATATTTTCTTCGTTCAGTAGTTTATAATATACTTCTACTTAATTAATTAATTAACAAACCTTGATTCCATAGAATATAAACACAAATTAGCTATTTTACCATTCCTCGGAGTATTTATCTGAGAGGATCCTAGAAATTATAGATTATTCAACCACACTTGTTTTCATTACGATATAAACTAAATATACAAAACTATTTTTTATTATTTTTCATTTTTAACTATTTATTGATATTTACAACTGTATACATAATCCTACATTAGAAGGTCTCTGGGTCATCTTCTTTTCAGACGCCTCGAAGAATTATCTGGAATGGAGTGTGAAGAGTAGTGGGTTTGAGTGGGTATGGAGCTTACTATGTTAGGATAGGTATCTGATTTCTGTCAAATCAGCAAAATATGGAACATTAAGATCTTTATGGATAAGCTATTTGTAACATAAGAAGAAGCATTGAGGATTTTACGAAGGACTTTGGATTGTAAGGATTGTATACAGTAGAATTGGAAGGTTTAGTGGAGCCTCAAAGCTCATCCTGTATGACTAAATGGGTTTGATTACTGTAATCTAAGTAAGTATTTTGCCATTTTATTGGAACCTTTGATTGAACGATTGTGTGCAGTTTATTGTCTTTTAATTCTAGTATATGACATATTTTTTAATTTTATTTCATTATTATTATTAATTAAATTTTTAGCACTAAATTATACTAAATGTTTTTATTTTCAAAAGAATAATATTCGATAGTTGTATTAAGGTATGTGATGCTACGCCATGACGATACGTGATGTTGAATCCGCCCGCCCGATTCGTCAGGCATTGATGGTGTGCTCTTAATATATTTTCTTATGCCGCTACCTTCTAGAGTTGCTTTTCCTTTAAAACTTATTAAAATACATAACATGGTTTATTATGTTTGTATTATTATGACATACAATTTAATCCGATTTTTATCATTAGAAATTTATGGTTAATGCAGTATCGAATTTAATTTTCTACCGCTTATACACATATATTTTAAAAATACTTGTCAATTCCATTAATGTTCCACCAAACACTTTGTTTCATAGACAGTTACTTATCGGTCAAGATCCGTGGTTTATGTCTGTCGAAGATCATCAGGCCAAAGGTATGTCTTCAGGATTCCAATACAAAATGGATCAGAATTTGTTGTAATATTTCATATTAACTGGATTTAATACATTTGATGCTATTATTATATTTTTAATTTTGACTTGTTTATTAATTGAACTTTTTTCATTAAACTATTTTACCAGTTTTAAAAGGTTTAGTTAAAGATTTAGTGAACTATGTAAAACAAAAACTATTATATTAATATTTTATTGATTCATCTATTTTTAATTTATAACAGTAAAGGAAATTTGGTTGATCATAAGGTCGAAGTTCGAAAAAATTGTTCTCAACGTATCGTTAGGTGAAATTAAACTCATATTATAAATTTAATTGCAAGTTTATAACATTTTACTGCAAAATACTGTAATAAAATCAGCATACAGCTGTGTTTGCTAATATCTTCGTCTTCAATTAGGTTTTATCCTAGGAGATCCTTCATCCAACTCCTTTCAACCTTTCTTGGGTATTTTCTGGTATGTCTCTCGATATGGTTTGTATAAGTTTGTTCGTATATCCTTGGAGTTCGGCATGTAGTATAAAATTATAATGGGATCAAGATGCAAAGGTATGTGCGGTGTGTTTTGTTACTAACATAACAAGGTGATTGTGTAATGAATCTTAAATTTGAAAATTATCCAAAAAAAACGCACACGGACTTATGCCTAATTACTGCTGAGCTAGTAGTAAGCTTATGACCAAAAATCTGATTGTCTTTATAACCACATTGTTTAAAGCTATAATACTCTCAAGTGGAGGACACACTCAGTCTCTCACGGATCTTGTTGGCAATTTTTTTAGAGGTTCCTGGTCAAATAATATTAGACACATATTTTACCGTTCCGACTAGGGGTATCGCTGGAATGAAGAGAGCCCCTGCTTTCTTTTGGTGCATATAAATCCAAAAATCGATGAACAATAGAGGAAAGAAAAACCTATTGGAAAAGTTGGAAAATCCGAAATACATTTTGATTTTTAGCTTGAGTTTGAAACCAGATAGGAAGATGAAACCAGAAACATTTCAAGCGTATTACCACCCTATGTTTTGGGTAAAAATGTAAAATTGTTACGTTTAACCGTCTAACCGTAATTCAAGTTTTTGTCAACTAAAAAAAAAATTGAATACTTGGGCTAAAAAAAATTTCTATCATATTTTACGGTGTAAAAGCTAAACTTTTTTAAGTGAAGTACGTTCAGTGTTTTTTCTTCACTAGAACCGACATCGGATTCGAATTTAGCATTCAAAAGAACCCTTAAATACGAAATTTCATTCTAATATTATAAAAAAATAGAAAATCGTAGGCTTCAAAATTTGCCTGACCAAATAGTGTATGCAATTTTGTTTTTCATGTCCCTCAGCATATTACCATTCATTGTTATTATTCATTAATTTCTTTTCAAAAAGGACTTACTTTATATTCAAAGATACAGGTTTTCAAAAAAGGTATTATTTTAACTTTTTTAACTTGAGGTCGATTCATAGTTGAAAATATATTTTTAATTTATATGAATCCAGAATCCGCATATCCAAACAGCGTCGCGAAGTACGAAGCCGCTGCACCGTATTTCTTATCACCGACCGGCGGATGTTTCCTGATAAGAACAGGTAAAGTGCTTCCTTTATCGGCTGCAAGGGGAGCCACCGTGCTAGCTCCAGATAAGACCCGCTTCTTTATGGCACCCGTCGGAAAATGTATTCCTGAGGATGGTAGCTATCTCTGGATCTAAGATAAGATGGAGTCCGTGTTCGACTGGAGTGGATAGCATCGGCCAAGATCTGGAGGGAACGCGCGGAGTCAACCGAAGAGAAAGAGGTTGACAGCGGATCTACGGGCTGCTGCCGCCGCATCCTGTGCCCGGGTCAAGGGCGTCCCTTCTGATTGTGTTTTCTTGTTCGTGGGGGGGGGGGGGGGGGTGTGCTCTGTTCGTTACAGAGCTGTTGGTAACCCTTTTAGTCTTTGTTTGTTGTTTATTCAGGTTGAGTCGGCTGAATTATCTTGCCCAGAGAGGAGAAAAAAATAACTTGCTTTGATCTAAAATTCTATATACGTTTACGGTATTTATTTTATGTGGATTTTTTTTTTTTTTTTTTTTTTTTTTTTTTTTTTTTTTTTTTTTTTTTTTTTTTTTTTATTGAAAATAAATTACATAAAGCCAAATTAGGCTAATAAAAACATAGTTACATGTTTGGATACACATCCATCTCTATAATCTATAAACAAGTAAATAATGCAAATTTGATAAAACAGTAGGAAAAACTAAAAAAAACCTACACAACAAAATTAACAATGCTAGTTCAATTTACAATTATAGTTAATTTTATGAATTATAATAAATAAGAGTTAAATTATAATCTAAGCCAAATAATAAAGATGATAATACACAACTTATAATTACAAAATATAAACAAACTTGTAATAAGACTACTTATGTGCTATAATACAAAATCAAACTTATATTCATAACTTTAGGTGTAAAAATGTTTACACTACTGCTAATTTATTTATTTATTTTTTTATTATTTTTTTTTTAATTTATTTATTTTATTTTTATTTTTTTTTTAGTCTTTAAGTAATATGTGTTTTGTCCGTTTGTGTTTGTATCTTTTTAGAGTTTTCTTGTTGTAATTACCTATTTCTTGGATATATGGGTTTTCAGATATAGCAGTTGATATGAAAAATGAGTTTGTTTGGGAGTGAATGTGTTGTTTGATTGTGGGAAGATTAAGATCAGTGAGCATAGTGGCAATTCTTGTGTATTTGGGGTAATTATTTATGATTCTCATACAAATATTTTGAATAATTTCCAGTTTTCTGTAATTTGTATTGCATGTATTACTCCAAACAGGTGAGGAATATGTTATCATAGGTCTGATTACGGATTTATAGAGTATTAATTTGTTTCTATTGGATAAATTAGAGTGCTTATTGAAGTAAGGGGACATTTTACTGATCATATTTTTTATTTTGTTACATTTTTTATTTACATGTGCTGTAAATGTGAGGGATCGGTCTAATTCTACGCCAAGATATGCTACTGATTGTGCCCAAGGGATATGATAGTCTTCTATAGATATATAGTGGTCTATTGTAGGTCTGCGTTTTGTGAAAATTATTGCTGTAGATTTGCTTTGGTTAATTTTGATTTTCCATTTGTTGTAGTATCTGTTAAGTTTTTTAAATACGGAGGATAAACGGTGGGCTATGGTATCAATACTGTATGAGCTAGTATATAGGACGGTGTCATCAGCAAATAGGGATCTTTCAATTGATGGGATACTGGGGAGATCTGATAGATAAATGTTAAAGAGAGTGGGTGAAAGGCATGAACCTTGAGGAAGTTCAGCTGTTATTAGGTGGGTAGATGAGGAGGAATTATTAATTGTAACATATATTGATCTATTGTCTAGGTAGGAATTTATGAGGTGGATTATATAGGGTGGGAATTTGTATGTAATGAGTTTGTAAATCAGTCCAGAGTGCCAAATTTTTTGTCAAATGCTTTTTCAATATCAAGGAGAAGCATACCTGTGTGTCTCTTTTCGTTAAAACCTTTGGTTATGAAGTCAGTCAGTCTTGCTAATTGTGCAACGGTTGAATGTTGTGCTCGAAATCCGAACTGATCATTTGGAATCAGGTTATGAAGGGCTGTGTGTTTTTGAATCCTTGATAGTAGAATTTTTTCAAATATTTTAGATATTATATTAAGTAGACTAATTGGCCTGTAATTTTCAGCTTCTGATAAGTTTTTGTTTGGTTTCGGAATGGATATAACTTTAGCTATTTTCCAGGAAGAGGGGTAGTAATTAAAACGGATTATACTGTTGTAAACTTTAGTTATAAAAAAGATGGATTTTTTGCTTATTTTTTTTATTACTATTGCGGGTATTGAATCTTGACCAGCTGATTTCTTCGTTTTTATTTTTTTAATACTTTGCTTGTTTCTTTTGGGGATATGGCTGGAAAGATAGGAAGTGCAGGATTCTTGAGGAATTTGTTTACTACTGTAATAACTTTTCGGTGATGGTGATTTGATTTGAAGTTTGTTGTGAGGGAGCATACAGAACTGAAATATTTGGCCAATAATTCAGTTTTTTCTTGGTCGGAGTAAACAAACCCGTTATTATGTCTAAGTGGAGGTATGGGCTGTGAGGAATTTGTAAGGATGTTGTGGATCCGCCATAAACTTTTGTCACCAGGGCGTAGTTTGTTTAGAGTTAGTGACCACTGTTCGTTTCGCCATTTGTTTAATTTGTTTCTTGTTATTGAATTTATTCTATTGGCTATGGATTTGTGGTAGGGTTTTTTTTTTACTTTTGGCATTTTTTTTTCATGATATTATTTTTTAAATGTACAAGAGTTTTCAGCTGTGGTGGTAGTTCTTAAGGTTTATATTTGGATGAGGTTTGAGGGATGGAAGCTAACATAGCGGTTTTTATTATTCTGTTGAGACTATTTATTTTATCTTCAATATCAGCGGGAGATTTTATAGATGGGTTAATATCGATCTGATTATCGATATGAATTCTAAATTTTTGCCAGTCCGCCTTTGGAAAAATAAGTCGGATTGGGGGTTTTGTTATTTTTATATTCTTTTCGATTCTAAAAATCACGGGTTGTGGTCCGAGTTGAGGGATGGGAGAGATATGAGACGGGATAAATTGTTTAAGTTACGCGTTAGAGCCAGATCTATTATACTTGGTTTGTAGCGAGATTGCCTAGGTATATATGTGGGTTCGCTTGGGCTATGTATATTAATATTATTTTTTTTAATAACGAAATTTGTCAGGGTTTTACCATTTTTATTATTGTTGTGGCAATTCCATTCCTTACTTTTTGAATTTAAATCACCAAAAATTAAAGTTCTTTTTCCAATTTTAAACATATTTAAGAGATCAGTATACAGAAGTTTATTTGGAGGTACATAAGTGGCTATTGCATTTATATTTTTATTACCGATCTGAAATTGTATTCCGACAGCCTCAGCGAACTTAAGATTTTGAATAGGTCGGTATGCGTGTGGGAAATCCGAGCGAACCATTATCATGGCGCCGCCACCTGCCCTGTTTCGATCTTTACGGTAGATTTTGTAGCCTGGAACTGAAAAACGGTCATGATGTGATAAACGTGTTTCACTTATTGAGATTAAATGTGGCCGGTTATCAAAAAGAAACTGTTTAAATTCAACGTTATTAGCTCTTATAGATTGGGCATTCCACATCATTATTTTTATAATTTGTTTCTGATTATTCATTTTGAACTAAAAATAAAGAAATTAAATCATTAGATATTTTAAATCCATTTAAACGGACGTTTACGTAAAAGAAGGTGTTAGGATTTAAGATTTTATGTGGATTGAAGGGTTTGGTGTATACTATCTAGTTCATTGGATGAAGGATTTATGTACAGAAGTGTTAGGTAGTAAAATCTGAATATTTCAAAACAACTATTAAGAAGAACTATAAAGAAGATGACGGGGCTTTGGAACATTGTCCTGCTTAAGGAAATGTAAAAATTAAATTTAAAAAAAACAAAACACAAATTACTCATTATTTTATTTTGTTACATAACTCCTCCGTCCACCAAACCCTTCAATTACAAAGTACACATCTATATAAATAAATGTACGGAAATGGTAAGAGGGTACTTCAAGTAAAATTTAATAGATTATTACTTCCAACGTTTAGAACAGTGATAATTATAATCATAATAATAATTTTAAAGTAAGAAATAAAATTTATCACGAAAATTCTTGAACCAAAACTAACCGACGAGGGGTACCGTCTACAATCCCGCACGAAAACAGAGCAACTGTCAAACCTCGCAGCTGACATCAGAAAACGCCGTTTAAAATTCTATGGCCATATTTGCAGACAACTAGTGGGAAGTTTCATCAAAGAGAGAAAACACAAGAAAAAAACAGGGGCTAAGTGGACTTAAGAACGAAGAGTCCTAATGAGAGAAAAATTAAAGCCTGTTTGGGAGGAACGCAAATGCGCAAACCAAAAGTGAAGCTTTGAGTGATCATGTTTGGTATTTTTAGCATTTAATATATACATTTTAATAATAGCCCTTATTGTCCTGCTAAGTCTACATCCAAAGCCATCTATGTAGGTTAGAACCCATGGGGTCCAATCTGTAGACAGGGGTAAATGGCTTATTTTCTTCCAGAGACCTGTAAAGCTCTTGGCAAGGTTAAATTATTTCTTCGGCAAGTAATATGTGTGACGTATATATTAGACACCTTTTCGTTTTATAGCTAAAATTGCAGATGATACTAGCGCAAGGTAAAGAAACAAAAAACGCAAGCCGATTTTAGTTCCAGTTCTCAATACTTAAATTGTTTGTTCCCGAGCACCAGTTTACGTCAGTAGAGTATTGCCGAATTCTATGTGTATAAGAAAATAATAATAATAAAATTTGTCACTAACCTATAAATTTCTTTTCTTTTTAATTATTTTTTTTGTTACATGTTTGACCTATATTTGAGCTACTGAGCACAACCTTCAGATGTGCTTTGAATTTTTGACAGAAAGTTATCCCCTATTGAAAAAATCGATCATACGCAAAACCTTTGAAATCATTTTAGTTTGTAGAAATATATATTATAGCAGAGCCATAAATTTGAATAGTTGTTTGAAAAGTTTAAAAGCCAGAGAAGGTGACATATAAACTGTACAGTTTTTATTTATTCTTTATTGGGAAGAATATCCGAAGATAGTAAATTCTATTTGTTATTAATAAACTACGCTCAATTTAAGCAATGATTAAGGATTTTATGGATGTTAAATGTTACCCCTGTGTAATAAATGACATTCTCTCTTATTCCAGAAATTTCATTTTTTTTTTTCTGTAAACATTTTGTTTACATTACATTTGTTTGTCGATTTGTAGTTTTAATGACTGAAAATAAAAAGAATGAAATTCTTTGGATTAAAAGAATGAAAATAATGGATACATCTGAGATCTGTTGGCAACATGCACTGGGGAAAAAAACTTAGGAACTGTAAATACTTGCATCTGTTTTTATTTATTTTTTTTACACCATCTCTTCCACCATTTTAAACATTAAACACACTACACACCACATTAAACATTAGCGGATTATTAACATTTTTTCTTAAATTACTTAAAAAGAAGGTGGCACCTAGACCCCCAAAGACGGTACCTTGGCGTAGCTCGCCGTGAGAATGTCCGCTGACTGAGAGCGAGAATCAAGTTACAGCGTTTTAGCGTCCACTCGAAGAGGTTTCAAGTTTCGGTGTCTCCTTCGACAATTATCTGCCATTTAATTCTCTTTTATCTTTCGAAGGAGAACGAGTCGGTTCTCTCCTTTCTGTCATTTTTCCTCGACCTATTATATACTGTCTCCCCTCTTGGAACGTTTTTCTAGAAATATTTGGAGAGATGATGTAACGATATTTCAAACTAAATTTTTGGCCTGGGCTGATAAGTTGATCTATGACTGTCATCTTACATAAAAAATAAAGGTAAAAATTATAACACTAGGTGATATTAACTCGGAAACTATTTATATATACAAAATATTTCTTAGTGCTTAAAATAATAGCTTTATGCCTATTTAGACATTAGGACTGAATTAGAAGAATACATTCATTTACACAGCTACATATATCTGAGTTTGTCAGAACTTAGAAATTTTATAAAAAGGCACATGTTAAACTTGAAGAAGAATTATCTCGTAAGTTTGGATTTCAATAAGAGTAGCAATCTATGATCTGTGTTATTACAACCTTAGGAACAACACAAAAAGAACCTTCGATTCAACACTCACGTAAATAAACTCGTTAAGTCCTCGCAGAACTGGGGACGGCCTACAAAAAAAGAACTTGATTATCGTGTAATAACAAACGATCTTGTAAATTCTGTTAGGCAGAAAATAATTAATAGACTATTGCTCAGTTTTTCGAAAATGGAAGCAAATCTATTTTGAGAAAATATCTCCTTTATAATCTTACTCCCCACCTGATCCTGGAGAATTTTTTATTTCCTTATAATGCAGAACAGTTAGATGATATTTGTTTTGTTTTTTTTGTTCACGAAAATGCCATAGAGACCACGCGAATATTACGAAGATGGATTTTTACTTCTGTCCCTTCTCATCATCCATATCTCCTTCATTCTTTCTGATTGCCTCCGTTTCCTCTCTTCTGTCCAGGCCATACCTTCCTTTGCCTCCTTCCTGTCCACAAGAACCGCTATTCCTTGTAGTTTCCTTCTATATTCTTCCCTATCAAGGCAGTCACGGTCCCCAATCCCCAGTTTGCTGGTCTTCTCTTTTAGCTGTTTTATGTATCCCTGTGCACTCTTGTAATTCCAAATTTTCTAAAAAAATAGCCTTATTAAGTCTTTCCTTAGGCATTCTTACCATATGTCCATAGAACTCCAGTCCCTTAATTCTTATCTCCGTCTCTATATTCGTTGTTTCTTTGTAGATCTCCTCATTTGATCTTAACCTGTGTCCTTTCTGGATTTTCCTAGGGTCGTAAATTCTCCTTAGGATCTTTCTTTCTACTTTCAGCATTCTTTCTAGGTTAGGGAGGTTCATGGCCTCTGTCCCATATAGTATAACTGGCTTTACTACAGTATTGTAGTGCCTGATCTTTGCTTTTATGGACAGGCTCTTTTTATTGTAAATGTTACTGGTTACAAAGCTTAATCTCTCTAGTTTAGCGATCTTTTCCTTCATGCTCTCTCTTTCCAATCCTCTACTGCAGATGATCTCCCCTAGGTATTTAAATTTCTGTGTTACTTTGATTTAGTTTCTACTATTTTCTTTCTTTAGATGATATTTATTTATATGTAATTGACAAATTTAATATAAATTATTTACTACAAAATATATTATATATTTTTTGTAAATAAAAAAAATTC
The DNA here is from genome assembly GCA_003667255.2 of Euschistus heros. Taxonomy (NCBI): domain Eukaryota; kingdom Metazoa; phylum Arthropoda; class Insecta; order Hemiptera; family Pentatomidae; genus Euschistus; species Euschistus heros. The sequence goes on along the minus strand of RCWM02000653.1, from coordinate 505,260 downwards.
AGTTAGAATTCATGTAATTGAAATTATTTTTTTAATTTTTTTTTTTTGTTTTTACTAAATCGACTATCTGTCAAGTTTATAAATGAATCCTCTAAACTTCATTTCTTTTTCCTAGTTTGAGGTTTATTCTTGCTCTTGGTGAACTCCTATGACATCCGATTTCTGAATTTCGTCCAGCTAAATCGGTCGAAATCTCTCGCTTTGCGTTGGTGGAGCTCCTTAACTCTTTCATCTCTTCATTTATTTTAAGTAAATCCGTTCTCTAAGTACGCCCTTCTGATCTTTGGAAGTAACTAAGTACCATGTGCTCTTTGAATTATTGTAGCCATGTTTTTATTTCACGTTGTTGAAGGTATTCACGTTGTTCGACTCCCTCCACAACGCTGACGTTGCTTCTGCCCGTTATGGTCTGTACTCGCTCGTTTTACAGCGGAAAACCTTAAAAAGACCGTTTTGTTGGTGGGGATTCGGTTTTCAATTACTGGCCATTGTACAGAGAGCAGGTGACGTCCGATTGAGGGCGAACAATACCCTCCCCCCACAAAGGATTGGCGCATGAAGAGGATCCTGGACGTGCCTTCTGGAGATGGCCCCTAAGAAATTGCCGCACCGTCCAAGAGGCGTTCACCATACATTGTTATTTATTATTATTGATTTTAAAATTCTTAAATTGTTTTTAAAAATATATAATATTTACAGTGGTGCTCATAATTTAAAAATGCCTCATTTTACACTTAAAGTCCTATGAAAATAGTCATAGGCAAATTCAAGGCAGGGTTTCTGATATTTCTTGCTGATGAATGGTTTTTTTCACAGCGGCTCGGCTGTATAATCCACACACATCCCAAATGACAGCTACCCGGCTGACGTTATGTTTAGCGTCTTAATTCATCGAATATATCATCGGCACATCTCTCAGGGTACATTTTCGAATGTCTGCTAAGGGCTTTATTTGAATTTTTTTAAAGGTTTTCTTTCCTTAATCGATCCTCTAGGCAATGACCGTCACTTAATTTTTCTAGGCTCTGCTCTTGCTCTATACTTTGTCGGATCAGGATCAGTGGGATGTGAAAAGGTGCCCTTAAAATTTACTTATTTTTATCTATTTTTTTTATCTAGAATAATGGAGCGTTGATAACCAAGAGGTTTTAAGCTCTGAAACTCGAACGTTGTTCACTAACAGTAGTAAAATAAATAAGAAACTTAACTCCCATATCTTTTGAAGGTATGGTGATATGAACTAAGCACATAAAAAAAGCGTGTTGATATACTTTACCTATATTGCCGTTATTTTTTCTAGTTTGTTCGGTAAACGGTTTAGTGTGCCAGGTGGAATAATACGAAAATGGGAGCAGAGTAAGTGAATTGGGAGGCGGGGCAGGTGGAAAAGGTAGACAGTTTGGTGAAATATGGTTCGGTGGGGGGAAGGGGGAGAATCATGATTAACTTAATGGATAGCTAGTGTGAGTGTGTGGCTTTAATATCGATCTAATAAGTAGAGTCGATTATAACGCCGCCTTCCCCACTACCTTCCCCACAAGCTACGATCATAATCCCCCACCACTTACTCTTAATTTTGTGGAATTTAAAAGCTTAGCTTTCCTTGGAAGGACGTTTAATGACGTTTAATCACTACTCAGTGATCAGGAAGCCTATTTGTTAAGTCCATAATTATATAACAAAAATAATAATGATATAGACGCGTGTATGTATATATATATATATATATATATATATATATATATATATATATATATATATATATATATATATATATATATATACATATATATAATTTTAGATATTGATTGAAATTTACTACCGTACCGGTAGTTCTATATTAGAAGGTCCCGAGGCCATCTTTTTTTAAGACTTTTCGAAAGGGCTATCTTGAATAGAATGGAAAGCAAGTTGAGATACTTGTGGCGACAACGGTTCGGATCGGCGACACCACCAAACTAGGTTGACCCGCGCTACACCGACCAGTTCGATCCTTACGCTTCACTTCATGTTTACATTTTTCGATAGTTCATTCCTATAACCTCACATGTAAACAATCACTTCTACAGTTTCAACTTGGATTGTGTTGTTTAGTTTGTTATATTAATTAATTAATTCAATAAAACATATCAGTTTATAAATAAATGTGAGAAAGTATATCACAGGTTTTTTATGTTTTCTTATTTCCACTTCCCATGAGAAAATATAGCAGAATTTAACATCTTCACTTTCAACTAGGATTCTGTCTTATATTATATAATGGCTTATAACATGGATAATTGACAATGTGAAAATAATCACAGATTAAGTGGTAAATGACACATTACTATATAATTGTAGAACTATTGGTATAATGTTATAGATTTATGTGTTTTTAAAAAAAATTAGAAGCCTGATGATGAAACATTATCACCGAAACATGTAGCTACAAATGTTAAATAAATAGGAGTTATGCCAAATAAATACTTAACGATTTTGTCTTTTTTATATTTATAATTTGTTATTTTCACTTCTCAGAGAGAAAGTTCATCAGGAATTAACTTTACTGGTGGTTCAGTAGTATATTAATTGTTGATTAAATTAATATTGATTCAAAATTGATTTAGTGTCTTATATTTCGATATTTCCTTATTTCCACTTTAATATTTTCTTATTTCTCATTTTAATATTAGAAGGTAAACAGAAGTTAATATTATTTTGAACAGGGATTTAGAGTTTCTCAGTAAATGTAGGAGAATAACCTTTCTCCTCTAAAAGCAGCGACTAGAACATCGAAATATATCGGAACAAGGTTAGAATCGATAAAAGGTATTCTGAGCGGGTTTAGGGGTTGGTGTCGCCGATCCGAACCGTTACCCTAGTGGCGTTTAATGGTAATGGAATTTACGATGAAATGATAGGTATCTGATTTTGGCTAAATTAGCAATATATGGAACATTAAGATCTTTAAGGATAAGTTTGCTTGAGGAAAAGTGAACAACATTGAGTATTTTTCGAAGGGTTTTGGATTGTAAGGAATGGATACGAGACGAATTGAAACGTTTAGTGGAACCCCAAAGTTTAACTGCGTATGTCCAAATATTATGAAATCCAAAGATTACTGTCACGAAAATCAGTCATTAGTAATTTATTAGAAATTTTGAACGCTGTAGTTAATTTAGTTAATATCGGGATAGTCGAAAAGACGAGCTGTTTCTTGTATGTCTTGTTTGTAGATTCCAAGATGTTTTCCCGGAGGGGGATACAGGTTGAATGGTTGAGACCTTGTTTTCAGGAGGTGGATAGAAGAACGCAGAGTAATTTGTTCAAGAATATAGGGAGGATTTTTGGTTTATAGAGATTGAAATAGGAAAACCCAGAAAATATTTCCGTCCGAAATAAGGAAAAATCCATTCAAGTTTAGAGTATCGACAAGTAACGTGTTACCGCATGCGGATTCCGAATCGTCACCTAGAATCGAAACCTAGTTCTTTTATTTATTTTATTTAACTATTTATTATTTTATTTTTTTATCATATACTAATTATTCTTGTTTTTGTTTTTACAGATAAAGCTTCTCCTTTCACCTTACGTGTTCAAAAATGGCGCAAATCCAGGTAAGAATTTTAGTATTAATACATATTTACTGTATTTTTTTATTCATTCTCTGATTATACCAATGAGGAATAGCTTCCGATTAATCTGAGTTAATGTTTACTCCAGCTCTTAATGTTCTGATCTGAAACTCTCTTAAGACACTCTCAGCGTCGTAAAAATATAATGAATTCAGCAAAACAACCATTACTTGTACTACTTTGTTGTTCTCATTTCTGACGATGAATCTAATGAAACGTTTCATCAGGAGCCTCAATCTCATCACGAGTTCACCAGACAGCTCCCATAAACCGAGCGACCGTAATGAAAGCAAGGGAAAATAAGAGAGGACACTAGAAGCTGACGGGTACTTAGGGGAAAGGAATATCGAAATTTATAGAGCTGTTTAAGGATTATGATGGAATTTTCAGGCAAAGATCATTATAATAAACATGTGTTATTAGTTTTCAACCTAAATTAAAAGATTTTGAATTTAAAAAAAAAAAGATTGCTTCTGAGAGTCATATCTTAGCAATATATGAGGAACTGAAATTACAATTTAGCTTACAGGGGGAGGACACACTCAGTCTCTCGTGGATCTATTTGCCAATTTTTGGGGGATTTCTGATCAAAAAGTATTATACACGTATTGCCTTACCGACTAATGGGCCATAGAAGCATAAAAAGAAAAATTAAATAGCATTTATCTAATTTTTTTTTATTATCTCGAGTTTAAAAAATGATATCGACATGTTTCTTGCACCAAAATTTTTATTTTTGAGTGTGAATTCAAAGCAAAATATATCTTCATGTCTTTTAGTTTAGGTTAATTAAATTCTAAAAAAAAAAATATTATATCTTTAAGCAAACTACCTTTATAGATTTTTTTTACTCAAAAAATGACGTTAGATTCTAATTCAGCATTCAAAAGAACCCTTAAATTAAAATTTCATCCAAATAGAAAATGATTCAAAATTTGCATGACCTTATGCAATATTGCATTGCATGAGCAATGTTTTTTAAATTGACAAAAACTTACGGTTATATGGTTAAATGTATAAATTTCATATTTTTACCCAAAATATATGGTGGAAATACGCTTGACATTTTTTTGGTTTTGGATCTTTCTATCTGGTTTCAAACTCAAGTTAAAAATCAAAATGCGGAGTTTTAAAATTTTTCAAATAGGTTTTTGTCCTTCGAATTTTGCATTTTTATACATAAAAGAAAGCTGAAGCTCTCCTCTTTCCAGCGATAACAATCAAGTTGAATTGCGTAACAAAGTAACACATTTAAAAAAAAGTTACCAAGAATCGGTTTAAAAATATCTCCCTTGAAGAGGGTGAAGAAATAATGTTGTTTTTTTTTTGTAATTGAATAAACGTTTTTCATTGTTTTTAAGGGCGCTAAATTAGAATCTGACGTCAATTTTTGTGTGAACAAAATCTATAGAGGTAGTTTAGAAGATTTGATCATTTATTTAGAATTTAATTAACCTGAAGATAAATCTATGAAGCGGATAAATTTTTCACTAAATTTTGCCCTCAAAAATATAAATTTTGATGCAAGAATTATGCCGATATCATTTTTTTAAATTCGAGATATAAAATAAATTAGTTTAATGCTCTTTTATTTTTTCTCTCGGCTTCTAGGGCCCATTAGTCGGAACGGTAAATCACGTGTCTAATATTTTTTGACTAGGAACCTCCAAAAAAAATGCCAACAAGATCTGTGAGAGAGTTTGTCCTCCCCTTGTTAGTGTACAGTTTAAGTTATACTTAAAACGTTTCTGTTTCTCAATTAGTGGATCCGAAATATCATGTTTTTTGTAAGAAATGTTTTTTAACTAAAACAAAAAGGATATTCTATTTTTTATTTTTTTTTTCATTTATCCTTTCTTAGTTAAGTGGCAGAAAAACTGAACTTTATACTTTTTTTTTTTTCTTTTTGATCCTTTCAAAAGTCTGGGGTCGAGGGAGTTAAACCACGGGCTTTCGCATCTGGGGGGGAGGGTAGGGGGGGTTAGAAGCCCAGCAACTTTTTCAATCTAGATTCAGAGGGACCAGAAATATCCACCCCCCCCCCCCCTTTTCAGGGGGAATATTCTTGTTTTTAACTTCAGGCTGGGGCAAGCCTTGCCACTTTTCATCAAGCAGATTCCATTTTGTGGCTACTCCGTACTTCCATTATGCGTGTCTTCGTATAGCTTTTTTTTTTTTTAACGAAAATTTATGGCCGGAGTTCTAAAGTATATTATTAAATTTTAATCAAAGTGGAATTAGTGATATTAAGCATCTGCGAAAATGCGTGAATCCCTCGCGAAACAAACTAGTCCTAACGATTTGAAACTTCTCACCTTTCCGAGTCATAGAACCTAAAATCATTTTTATTGTTTATCTATACTATAATTTAAATGGACGGGCCATTTTTTGTTTGTGATCCCCAACTACGAAAAGTACTGAACCAATCTGTACCAAATCTGAACCACATCATTATAGTTACAGGATGGTTTAGATATAATAAAATCTACTGATTTTCAATTAATTTGTTATTAGAAAAGAAACTCTCTAGATGAGAGGTTACAAAGGTTCGGTGTTATATAGAGATGGAAATGGATAAAAAAAACATGTATTTATATTCCATTCAAATATTTAGTGCCATCAATACTCCTTACTTTACCTTACTTTGTAACAAATAAACTTATCCATATAGGTCTCAATGTCCCATATGTTGCTGAGTTAGCCCTCACCAGATACCTATCCTTTCATAGTAAGCTCCATAGCTACTCGAATCCACTAGTTTCATAACTTGCTTCCCACTCCATTTCCGTTAATCTTCCGAGGCATCTAAAAAAAAGATGGCCTAGAGACCTTCTAGGGTAGAATTTTGATTGAAGTGCTCCTGATGAGTTGTTCTTTTCAAGTCTTGACATGCTATTGTATTACCACACATTTTCTTGATATATATATATATATTTTGTACAGTTGTAAATTTCAAAAAATGGATTTTTTTTTTATATATATTTTTTTTTAATGGTATCACAGTGGATACCATTGAATTTTGAAAATCGATCGATATGTGTTTTGCACCATAGAATTTACATAGTAAAACTACTACTAAGCCTATCTGTACCAAATTTTAACTATATCATCTTCATAGTTCTGGAAGGTTTAATAGTAATAAAATTTCAAACGTGCAATCTAGCGTGGCAGAAACGAGATTTTCCTCACTGCCATATACTTTATGTTTAGAAATTGAAATCCAACCACATGAAATGGATAAATTTATTTCTGCCGAATAAAAATGATCATTTAATCAAAATTTCGATTCTTTACTCTTTGATATTGTGTATAAAAATATGATTAATGAGCATTTAATTGTAAGCACTGATAATGCAGTCCATTATCCGCAAGAGTATCTTAATAGTCTCCAATTATGCTTTGATGTTATCTTCAATCAGCTAATCCGTGTAATTGTAACAAGGTTAAAAAAATCTTTGAAGAAATAATGCTCAATTGAACACATCAATACAAGATTTTTATCGAAAATCAAATAAAACCTTAATTATTAGTTTAAATTATCTAACAATGGGACGTTTGGACAATTCACAGATTTGAATGCTGATTTTTGTGTGGGTAGTAGGGACCTATAATAGTGCAAAAGGTTTTAGCCGCCAATAACTCAGTTTCGTCCACTAAAATCTGAAGTAAACCCAATGTTATATGCATGGATAAAAATCAGAATGTATGCTAATTCTTGTCATGCTATTACTATTGTAATCGGTTGAACACAGCAGTTGTTATGGAAGTTAGAAGTTGTCAATGATATCTAAACTTTAAAATTTTAACGGCCTCGAAAGAGGTAAAAAATATTTTTTGATTTTGATAAAATTTTTTATATAAGAGTTTTTTAGTGAGTTAGATAAAGATGTGAGGTCAGTTTTTCATGAAAAAATTTATCCACTGATTTACAGCGGATTTAATTGAGATTTTGTCATTTGTTTTGGAGTTTTAAGGCACCCTAAAGCCGGGTCGTGTCTTCAGCATAACAAAAGTATTTTTATTTGAAATAGCATACAAAAATACAATTTAACGTGAAAGAATCGTTTCTCCATCTTGACTGAGAGCTTTTCTCGCCTCCCAATACTCATTGGCGGCTATAACTCTAGTTTTGCACTATTATAGGTCCCTACTACCCACACAAAAATCGGCATTCAAATCTTTGAGTTACAAGTCGAAGCGTCCCCTTGTAAGTTTTTTACTTAAAAGAGCGAAGCCGCAATGGGGAGTGATAGAAGTTTATATGTTTGTACATTAAATTAGTTAATTGCTTTATGTTATAGTAACTTAAAACAAAATAAAAAAATATATAAAAATAAAATTCCATTTTTTTACTGATATTAAAATTAACAGTTTTTATCAGTTGATTTTAATATTTTTTGAGTATTGAATCCGAATTGAATTTATTGTCGCCTAATTTGAGGGTTCCAGAACTCCTTATAAGATGTATTTCAATAACAACGATAAAAATCGTTTGTAAACAAGCTCAGAACGTTCAAAACATTCCATAAACCTTTTTCACACGGAGAAATAACTTCTAAAAATTAGTAGTTTTGAAAAATATTTAATAATAGTTATAAGCTCTCCATTTCAATAGATTTTATTTCCATATACATGTTAAAAGTACACAACTCATTGTTGATATTTCCCTCCAAAAATAGAACATAGTAAGACACGTATAAGGAAAATGTCTAGACCGCTTGCTCTTTTAAGCAACTCTAATTAGAAAGTTTAACTTGGATATGGCCTTTGCTTCTTCTAATTGTTCGTCACTTACATGCGCTAACTATCCTTGTAACATACCTCTTAACATTTCAGTTATAGATTATAGTTAATTAACTATTATTATAGTCATTTCTTCTTTAATTGTATTCACTTCTTAATAGTAGTAAATAAATAAAACGAAAATCGAAAACACTGTACATACGGTTTTATACGTTATTATTATTTTCACGACGTATTTGACTGAAAACAAATCCATTAGGCATCAAATATGATTTTATTTTTTACCTCATGACACTTTTTAGGTAAAAAATGTAAAAACAATACTTTTCACATTATTGCAGATTTTTTTTTATTTATATATTTTTATTTTATTATTATTTTTTATGTATATATTTTGGCTTTGAATATTTATATTAAGACAAAATTATTAACAAAGATTGTCAACAACTGAGCTATCACAGATTTATAACATATACAAAAATATATTGAATTTTTTTTTTTATTATTTTTTTTTAGTATGAGAAATATATAGGGCAATTAGGATTTATGAATTAATTGCCACTTCTATTATAATTATTTTATTTAAAAACTAGTTTAGAAATTTTATAAAACATCAGCACTTTGTTAAATAGATTATATATATTAAAGTTTTTAAAAAAGACAAGAATTCAAATACATTGGCACTCAACTGAGGTGGCAAAACTAACTTCTGAAAGATGTCAGGAATGGAAGAGGAGGTAATAAGAGCCAGTTAGGTTAAATCCTTTGCTTTTTTCTAAGACTAGTTGGTTTTATCCATTCATATTGGAAAAAATTTAAAATAGGACTATTTGAAATTTTTATCTAGCCATTTAAACAAAAATCTGTGAACATATCATAAATATATAATTGTAGGCTATTTTCTGGTTGATGTATTAGTTTCAGTCCCGAGTCTTTATTGTATTTATGGTCTTTATTGTATATTCGGACCTTAATATTGTATGCCTTTATATGTTCTTTCTTCTTTGATTCACTAATCGTCCAGTTTTTCTTGTACGTCAATTAACTTTTACGATTTCAATAACATGTCAAAACTTGAAAAGAACTACCCATCAGTAGCACTTCAATGAACATTCTACACTAGAAGGTCTATTTGCCATCTTCGTTTCAAACGCCTCGGAGGATTATCAGGAATGGAGTGGGAAGCAAGTTGAGAAACTTACGGATTTAAGTGGTTATGGATCTTACTATGAAAGGATAGGTATCTAGTTTGGGCTAAATCAGCAACATATGGAACATTAAGATCTTTATGGATAAGTTTATTGGTCACAAAGTAATAAGCGTAAAGTAATAGGATTAATGAATTAATTGCCCCTTCTGTTGGGATTATTTTATTAGAAAACTAGTTTCGAATGCTGAACATTCAACTTCAGTTCTAAAACATAATTTTTTTTTTTTTTTTTTTTTTTCCACCACATCTGTACTATGTTACGTGGATTGTATACACTAAAGTTTTCAAAAATGTAAGACAAGAAATCAAACATTAGTACTCACCTCAGTAGGTCTAAGAGATAACTGTAATATATCCATCATGAGAAGTGCAATGGGGCAGATAGTTTAAATTTTTGTGATTTACTATTGGATTTCCCTTATGACTCATTGGATTTTCCGTTCCTATGGGAAACAAATTTAAAATAGGCCTATTGGAGATGTTTATCTGATAATTTAAAAAAAATTTGGATCGGTTTTAAACGATTTTATTATTTCTAATGATTTACATATATTTAATTTTAGGCAATTTTCTACTTGATGTAGTATTTTTACTTCCGAATCTTTATTAAATTTATGGTTATTTTCATTTAGATGGATAGCGAAATTGGAGTTTTGGGTCTTATTAGTGAATGCTCTTACATGTTCTTTTACTCTTTAATTTACCGATCGTCCAGTTTTTCCCGTTTATTTTGCTTCGCAGTACATTTTAGTTCGTATACACCGATTTTTTGGAAAGGGTCTTTTTTTGTCTTAAGGTGAAGGGAAGTATGATGACAATGGTTTATCTATTTTAAATACGGGGTTTAAACTTTTTTTTTCTTAATTTCCTTTATGTTTTAGAACTGAAGATGAATGTTTAGCTTTAGAAACTAGTTTTCTAATAAAATAATTCCAATAGATGTGACAATAGAAGTTTTTTCTTTACCTGGAGTTTATATAAAGATGAAATATCTGAGAAAGCCAGAAGGAGATGGATCTAGATTTCCACAACCGTGATCTCGCGGAATCGATTTTACTCCCTGTGTTCCGTCTGCTTTGTCTGGTAATCTACAAAGGGCGAATGTGTCCCCGGTACAATTTGAAGCTGGAAGAGGTAGAAAGTAGAATATTAAACTTCAAAGGCGGGTCTCGAATATAAATACGAACCTCTATCTGTAAGGAAGAGATAAGCTGCTAGGAACACTTGAGCTCCAAGTGGTAGTGTATCTGTATTGCCCCAGCTGGCATAAGAAGGGGGTTGGAGGGTATTAGCTGCGGGTATTTGGCCACGGGGTCCCATCGCCCTTCGCATATTCAATATTATTATCTTCTCTTCCAATAGCGTACTGTCAACCTTCTACAACGGGGCAATGTCATCTGAGTGCCTGTCCGGCTGGGAATAAAACCCATGATCCTACCGGGATGGCACTGTTATTGGAGTGTGTTAAGGTCCCGATTATCCGCGGTGTCGATTGGGTGGTAATAATAAAATAAAATTACCTGTGATAGTATAAAAAAATATTAGAGATCTTTCGAAACCAAACGTTTTCGATTCTCTATACCGGTTACAAACCATTCTTGATTATCAGTACCAACACCTCGTATTAGAAATTAATAAATTCTTTAAAAAGCCAATCCGTAAAATTACTAAATATAATATCTCTAGATCTATAATATATCTAGATTTTAAAAGATGATTTGAAAATAAAATATCCTGAAAACTACTAATGTAACTATACCAATGTGTATGACTAATATATATATATATATATATATATATATATATATATATTAAATATATATTGAAATTTAAAACTGTATATACAATATAAAATATAATACATCAAGTAAATGTGATGACATAGATAAAAATGACACTTCACTTGTTTTTAGAGCAACTACACATTGGTAGCACTTATAAAGGTTCTTTATTATGAAGTTTTATATTAGAAGGTCAAATTGTGTTACTAATGGATTTGAATGGTTGTGGAGTTTGTTATGAAAGGATAGATATCTGGTTGGAGCTAAGTCAGAAACGTAAGATATATTAAGGTCTTTGTGGATAAGTTTGTTTGTGACGAAGTAAGGAGCATTTAGGATTTTTCTAAGGATTAAGGATTGGATAAGAGATGAATTGGCTGGTTTAGTGGAGCCCCAAAGCTCAACTCCGTATGTCCAAATTGGTCTAATTATTGTTATGTAAACGAGTCTTTTGTAATTAAGTGGAAGGTTTGAACATTTGTCCAGATGGAGTCCTAGGTAGCGGATCTGTTCAACGAGGATTAGTGGAACATCGTTAAAGGATTCTGTAGGACAAGAGATCGTAGGTTTACGACGAAGGGTGAAGGTTTTTTGATGGGATTTATTTGGATTCTCCATTTTTGACATCATTCTTGAAGTTTTATGATATGGGATTGGATTTTCTGGGACTAAATAATATGAAAAAGCAAATATTAAACACTGAGTGGTCTGTTTCTAGCAATAATAGACTTAAGCATAAATAAATATATATTATTAAGTTGTTCGATATTTTTAATTCTAAATAGAGTTTCTATTGATATACTACTGGTTGTGGATTAAATGTAATGTTTCAAGAATTTTGCGCTTTGGATATCAAATGAAGAACAGTTCAATGAAAAGTGCGTAATCTCGTCTTTATCCTCAAAAATACAGAGCTATAAATGAATATTACTATCGAATGTTCTATAAACTCCATTTATTTTTATTCTCACAATCCTTTTACTTGCTAGGTGCAACTGAGAGATAATTCTTAATTTATTTATATGGGTGTTAAAGTATAAATATTGCTGAGTTTTAAGAAGAGTATTTCTACTTTTAAATATTTATATTTTTTATTTTTTTTAATGTAATTTTTTTTTCTCTTATTCTAACAAAGTATGTTTATGTCTGTATTATTTATATAAAGAGCCAAAACTTCGTGTAATTAAAAAAATGTTTTGTTTTTTTCAATGAACAATTTTTTCATTCATTCATTCATTCCTTATACTAGATTGAAAACTACCCCTTCGATTTCATTAGCCTTTACAACTTCAAGTTGTCTTCAAACCTTGCGTTTAAATACAAGAGACTCATTTACATGGCAGTAACTAGACTGATCTTTGGGGCTCAACCAAACCATCCAATTCGTTCGTATTTGGATTGTCACAAATCAACTTATTCGTAATGATCTAAATGTACCCAATGTCGCAGGATTTGCGCAAACCAGATACAAGCTCCTTTCATAGTCAACTCCAAGACCTCACATATCCACTATTCTCTCAACTTGCCATTCTATTACCGATAACTTTCTTAGGTGTCTGAAAACAAGATGGGTTCGGGACCTTCTAATTTAGAAATTATATTGAACCAATGGGTGGTTGCTTTACAAGCCATACATAGCATTATGAGCATTATCTTCAAATTTACTAGATGTATTTTTATGTCATAGTATACAGTAGGCCTCCTAATTAAGAAATGTATTTTGATTCTAATCTAAATTACGGTCCTAGATTCTCTTTTATCAGAAGGAATCATGAAAAGGAAATTAAGAAATTTTTCTAAAAATAATGTAATAGGATTTTAGAAAAAACTACCATTTTCTTTCTGTTGAATTGGACAAAAATACAAAATGAAAATTTCAATTTGGCTAGTTTTTGGACTCAGCCCCTCATATAACACTGGTTTAATTTTGTAAACGTTATATTTAAGTAACCTAGTTAGCTATTTAAACTGAAGCAAAAATGGGTTTACGTGCACCTGGGAAGAGTTAGTGTGTTTCTGCTTTGGGAAGCGCTAAAAATAGTCAAGAACTGTTTCTGCTCAGCACCAAAGTTTAAACTACGTGTTTTAAACCGCATCTCCTCTAAGTAACTCAGTGTTTACTAAAATCCTACTTGAAATCACATCGAGTTAGTGTAATTTCAACAAGATAATATGAATAATCATAAGTGAAGGATGGATTTATATTAGGAATATATTTGGAGCAAAATTTCTTTTTTGACCCGTTCAATTTTTTACTTATGGTTTCTGACTTATCAATCCGTTTAAATAAAAATAATTATATGCAATCCAAATAAATGTGAATAGTATTGTAGTATTACTATTTTCAAAAATTTATCTCAACTTTTTTTTTTAATCACCTCTTCTGATCCTCATTGCCTTTCAAAAAAACATTTATTTTTTCTGATGGAATATTGCAACAAGTACGTTATGGTTTCGATGAGTTTAAAATAAAGTATTTTACGAAGGATTTTGGTTGTAAGGTTTGAATACGAGAAAATTAGGAAGGTTTAGTGGAACCTCTGAGCTCAACTCCGTAAGTCCAAACAGGTCTAATGACTGTCATGTAAATTATTCATTTGTAATTTATTGAAAGCTTTCAACGTTTGCCTTGTAATGCAAATATATAACCATATTCCTACCTACATATGGAATATTCTGAAACCCGTATATATAATTACTCAAGATTTATGTAAAAGTTAGCATTTGGCTACAGAAAGCGTTAGACACAGAAGTTTTGGTTGAGTGAATGTTGTCGCAAGCACTAACAACCAAAGTTACGCCCGAATTACGTCAGTCTGGCTCCGATGTTCCAATTTTCAGCAGACACTTGCATAAATCGACTAAGAGACCCTAGATCGATTCTAGCAAAGGTTTTCTTTCTTTTAAGGATTTTAACAGAAATTAAGAAAGATCCTTATTACATTCACCTATGTAATTTAATTTTGACTTAACTATCGCAGATTAATAAAACATCAAAAAACTTGATGTAAACCAGCTATTAATGTTTTTCTAAACCAGTGGTTTTTGGAACAATGACTAATGATATTGACAATATTTTACGACGAACATTTTGAGAACACATCGAATCCCAGAAAAGTAGTAAATACATTTTCGAAAAGTATGTTTTTTTTTTTGTTTTTTTTAACTTTTATTTAATAATAATGATAGAACATTCAGAGCGATTAACAATTTCTCCCATTCATCCTTCTTTACTCAGTCTGCCGGGGTTCCTGAAGGTAGTAACATAGGTCCTATCCACTACACCGTATGCAAAGCTGACGTACCAATTCAAGCAAGCCCTGTCCCACATGCTCAGATGACAAATGTATAATTGAGGTAAATAACGCTCCCATCATTGCATTTCAAACACTCCAAGCTCGTATTATAAACCTTCAATAAAAGTGTCAAAATTGAAGGATCAAAGTAAAAAAAAATAATAATAATAATAAACCCAAACATTCTTTACCTTTCTTTGTAAACCTACGACTTCTAGTCTTAGTGTCCTTCAATATTTTTCCTTTGATCCCTGTTGAGCAGATCTGCTTCCTAGGACTACTTTTGTACAAACGTCCAACTTGGAATCCACAACCAAGACTGCAACGACAAAAAACCCGTCGCCCTTATGGACTATTGGACATTACTAGACAAACCTTTGAAGCTACCAATTTATTATAAAAGACCCATCTATATGGCAGTAATTAAACCTACTTGGACATACATAGTTAAGATCTTGGGTTCAACTAAACCTTCCAATTCTTCTCGTATCCAATCCTTACAATTCAAAATCTTTTGAGAAATCCTTAGTTCTCGTTAGCTTGTCACAATTAAACTTATCTTTAAAGATCTTAATCTTCTACATGTTATTTTGCACAAACCAGATACCTATCCTTCCATAGTAAACTCCATAACCACTCAAATCCACTAGCCTCTTAACTTGCTTCCCATCTCCTTTTTGGTCTAATGTCCTATCCTAACCTTCTAATATCGAACTTTTATTAAGTCCTACTAATGAGTAGTCATTTACGTATTATTGTAATAATGTTCCACACATTTGCTTGATGTATATATTGTACGAAGTTGTAAAAAGCCATCTGAAAATAAATTTTAATATAGAACTTTACAAATTATTGTCACGCTACTTTAATCATTTCCCCATATTTGAGTAATTTATGTATTCTATACATTTGTAAATATTAATAAAAATATGAAAGAAAAAATAATAGTTGTTTTTTATGCGGCCTATTGTCTTTCATCCGATTGTTATAAAAAAAAATTACTTGTTGATATGACCGGTGTTTCTCACTTTTGACCGCAACCCATCATATTGATGCTATGATGGATTGGCTATTTCAAGATCATAATTTTTTTTTGGCATAATGCTTATTATATTTCAATATGTTGCTGCATGTTTCGGAACACTGTCCCATCTTCAGGCTTATAAATTTGTTTTTAAAAATACATTAATCTACATAATTATACTAATAGTTTTACTAATACTAAAAATTTTAGAAGCCTGAAAACGGGACAATGTTCCGAAAAATGTAGCAACATATATTGAAATATAATAGGAGTTATGCCAAAAAGACTTCAATAATTAATTACAGCTCCTTCAGCATATAATGTGATTCAACTTGATTATAATATTTTTTTACGTTTATAAGTAAATTTTGTAGTTATATATATTGTAAATAAGAGTAAGTTACATAGTTATGGTCCACACATATTGCGCCATAATGAAGACCATACTTAAACTAAGGGATGAAAAATCGACCCCACTAATAGTGGCTGCACTGTGGTGGGGACTGTCGCCCCATCGATCCACTCTAATAGAACCACGATAAGATTAAAGCCGACACTGATATAGATTAATGCTCGCTTCCTTCCCCCGGAGAGGTGAAACAAAAGGCCGGCCACCTCCAGCGATGCCTCCCTGCGCTACCCCTGTCTCTATACCGCTTCTCCCGAAATTGCCGCATTGTTCTCCTTCCGACCAGAAATTCCCGAAATATGCTCTTAGTTGCGGATAACTTTGGAAGGTATACTCATAAAATACAAACATAAAACATAAACCTTAGGAAACTAAAATTAACTATAAATTTACAATTATAAATTTGAATAATTTAATCTAAATAAAGAAAAACGAAAAAAAGCTCAATTTCCCGCTTACCGGAAAAAACAGATCATAATCTAAATAGTATAATATCTATTTACAATATACAAATTTTCCTAATTTACATTTTAAATCAACACACTTCAATAATAATAAACCTAAAACTATTATTATTATATTATTTTTTTTTTAAATTATTTTAAAGAATGCAAAGTGATCGATGGAAAAAACCTAATCAACTGAAAATGTTATCGATATAAAGATTTGAAGTAGTTCGATTCTTGTTTCAATCGCAAAAAAAAAAACTCCTTCATCAACTGAGAAATCATTAATTCAACAAATAGTCCTATCTTTCTAATGCCACAACGCCGAGATAAGGATAATTTCAACAGAAAATAAAAAATTGCATTTTGCGTTTCTTACTGACTAGAAAAAACAATAGATCATTTCTATAAATATTCCTGCTGTTCCCATTTACATTTTAAAAATTAAGGGATCAGATTACTTAAATTAATAATTTAATTTAATTAAAAATATATGATTATTCAAAATAAATGAAGTTGAGAGGAAATGGCGATTTCAAAGGCGACTTTTTTTATTTTCATTCAAACCAATATAGCTCCCAAACGGCAGGTCCTAGTGACAAATGTTATATAACAAAAATATTTTCCATTAAATTTCTGATTAGGAAACTATCGAGTTTTTGATCCGATAGCAACGCCAACAGAGGTTGATTCTGTTAAAAAGTCCAAACACTTCAAAAATGTAGGCAAAATGAGACTGCTTTCATTCAATCCAATATTGTTCCTAAACAATACCTAGGTCCTAGCAACAGAAAAAAAAAAATACATTCTATAGGCTTATTGAAAAACCTTTTAAATTGACTTAACAAAGTGACGATTAATAAAGCTCCTATAAATCAACTTTGAACGGATGAAATCAAATGAATAATAAACGCTTCAGGAATAGATATTGGTATGGAATTTTACTTTTTTTTTTTTTTTTTCGGATCCCTCAGAAACTATAGCAAACCAAAACAAAAGATCTGTAATCTTGTATGTATGGATAGCCTAATAATAAGAACGATACTTTTCGATTAGCTTATTCTACCGTTGGCAGTGAAACGAGAGTGAAGATTAAGATGTTATGGGATACTTTATCCTTATTTAGGCTCCATATATATATATATATATATATATATATATATATATATATATATATATATATATATATATATATATATATATATATAATATATATATATATATATATATATATATATATATATATATATATATATATATATATATATATACGGATATTTTGAAGTTTTGAAGTTCGGTAGGTAACACGAATATTATAAAAGGTTTTCTATAAAATCAGTTCTTTGGGAGGGTTTATACAGGTTTAAAGGTTTGGGACCTTGTGTTCAGGAGGTGGATAGAAGAACGCAGTGTAATTAGGTCAAAAATATAGAAAGGTTTTTTATTATAATCATATCGTCACCACTATGTAACCCTAAGGGATGTGAAAAAACGCGTTTCTTATTTAGTTCGTTTACCGTTGTATTCTACCAGATCACTTGTGATAAAATGTTAGAAATTCGTAAAAATGACACAGATTTCGGTCTTTCAAGTGCCGATTAGATTCGAAATTTCACCATAAGGCCTTGTAGAAACCAACAGTAAACAAACAGAATAAAAAAATCGATTTTTCTCATACATTAGTTTTAAATAGTGCCGACGATATGATACAGAGATTTTTGAGGGGGGCAGAAAAAAAAAATATTAAAAAGCGGCTTTTAGTTCAAGCGTTCAGTTCTAAGCTTTAATACGGATACCTTTGAAATATGCTTTTTAAACATTTTTCGAATGTTTTTGGAATAGTTAAAATTATTTGCCTGTAGTTCTACTTAAAAAAACAAAAAACAAATTACAGTTATTATAACGTGCGTGGACAAGATTTTTGCAATATTTGGATTAATCGATTTCGAAATAAATGCCAAAATAAGTGGATTTTTAAATACTAAAGATATGGGAATGTTCATTTAGCATTAGTAATGATGGAACGGTTAGCGGAACATAGATGGATTGCTCTGCGGCTTTACGACCTGATACGAGCTGATACTGTTAATACAAGTGGATAATTCTCTTGGATCTGAATCCATCTAGGCTGTTATAAATCATAACGCCGCTAATATATCTGTCGGTCCAATCTCCTTTTCATAAATACATTCTCTTGTGACTATATGTATGAAATAATATGATTAAAGTTCAGAATATTTTGAGAAAAATACAATTATTTTCATTATTCAATGTTATTTTAAATAATAACAAATCCACATGTCATAATGATATAACCTATATGGACATAAATTTGCCATTAAATTTATTTTGGTCTCCTAATTATATGGCTATCCATATTGGGAACTATTTTGCAATATGTCAAAAACATTTATGTAATTATTTAGGTCGATTTGAACATCTCTTCTCAAAATGATGACTTACTTAAAGCTCCGATTTTTCGATAAATTTAAATTTAATTTAAACTAAGACTTAAATAAATGATAGGGAAATGAACGAGAATTGTCCGTATGTTTTCAACTTGAAATGGTGATCCGAGACCTTGTAACTAAAATAATATATATATATATATATATATATCATAAATATATATATATATATTCATAAAGAGTGGATGATACCATTGAGATAATCCATATTCCAAAAGAAATGGTTAGAAAGAATCCATATTATAATAATCCGAAGGTATTGAGGAGTAAATATTCTAAGCGAACAATTAATAATTTCAAATTATCATTGAAAACAAAATACTTCTATAGAGAGCAGGATATCAGCAGAAGGTCGTTGGTTCGAATCCCACCTGGGTGGGTCGAAATTTATTTCGTATACCACAGAGTGAATCTTTCTTACCATGGCTAGAACAGATTGGTTACTTATATGATCACCCGTCATTCCTCCCTTTGAGCTAATAAAAAATTAGCTATTTTGACCTTTTTTCTTTTTTATAAGTAACTCTTTAGTGATGATTACATTATTGCAAAACCCTTGCCTCTTCTACAATGCCTCGGACCTATCCTCAGCTGCCCTTCTCCTTTATCTCACACCCAGAGTCCGAAGATCGTCCTCCACGATGTCCATGCCTCTCCTTCTCTTTCTTTGTAAATTTCCTAGCCATCTTATTCTGCCTCTTTTTTTATATTTGCTACAATATCTTATATAGATTATATACAATAAGTGAATTTGAGGAAAATGATTTTGGCCATCTTCTTTTTAGACACCTCGAAGGATTATCGGAAATTGAATGTGAGGCAAGTTGGGTGACTAGTGGATTCTTGTGGGTATGGAGTTTAGTATGAAAGGGTAGGTATCTGGTTCGGGCCAAATCGGCAACATATGGATCATTAAGATCTTTATGGA
The DNA here is from genome assembly GCA_003667255.2 of Euschistus heros. Lineage (NCBI taxonomy): Eukaryota > Metazoa > Arthropoda > Insecta > Hemiptera > Pentatomidae > Euschistus > Euschistus heros. Next base: position 485,341 of record RCWM02000653.1, on the reverse strand, counting down.
TAAGATTGTTTGTATCCAAATGAGTCTAATTACTGTCATGTTGATAAGTATTTCGTAATTTATTGGGAGGTAATTTTATTTTGTAAAATAATATGACTTCGGGATCTTCTAGTGAATAACATTCATTAATTACTCTACTTAGCCCCTTCTACCTCAGCTAGTTGAGAGGAGGTTGACTTATTCTCTAAACACAAGCAGATGGTGGCTATCTCGGGGATCGGGGATGCCAGAGCTCGGTAATTAGAGCCCGCTTTCATGAGAACCAGGTCTCAAATGGATTCGCAAAGTGACCGTTAACAAGAAGGCAAACATTTTCACACGGCGAGCTGTTATATGTCCTTCTTAGGCGCTCTCTGTTTGTCTTCTCGGAGTACACCGATCCTCTTAATATGAATGAGCATGCCTGAGTCATAAAGTGTTGCAGGTTGTAGAGTCACGTACTTACTGGCTTCTGCGTCTCTTTTCCACCGCTTGAATTAAATGGCAAAACCATTAAATGTCATTTTTATTACTGTCATTAACATACTGCATCAACAATAAAAATAAAATTACCTCCGTTACTCTAGGGTAACATTAACAGTAATCCATCAACCTTTTTTTTTCTAGATACTTTACTTAATGCACACTTGTGGAGAGGTGGAAGGTATATTTTTTTTGTATGACATAAGAAAAATATGTAAAAAGTGGATAAGGCATGCGAAACAACACCCATAATTCTTCCTTGTGGGTTTATCTAATGAAAAATATTACGAAAGTAGATTTCTCATTCACCTTATTTTCAGTCTCCATCTGTGTACTTAGAGACAGTGACTAACTGTTGATAAATGGAAAATCAAAATTAACAAAAACAAATTGTCAGCAATAATTTTCACAAAACGCAGACCTACAATAGACCACTATATATATACCTATAGGAGACTACCACATACCTTAGGCACAATCAGCTACATATCTTGGTGGAGAACTAGACCCCAACATTTACGACACAGGTAAATAAAAAATTTAATAAAATAAAAAAACTCCCCTTACTTTAATAAGCACTCTATTTTATCCAATTGAAACATAATAATATTGTACAAAACTGTAATCTGACTAATGACACCTACTCATCACCCGTTTGGAGTAATACTTGTAATACAAATTACAGGAAACTGGAAGTTACGCAAAACATTTTTATGAGAATCACAAACAACTACCCCAGATACACAAGAATATCCCACTATACTAACTGATCTCAATCTACCCACAATCAAGCAACACATTCAGTCGCAAACAAAGTCGTTTTTCTTATCAACTGCTATATCTGAAAATCCGAATATCCAAGAAATAGGAAGTTACAGAAAAAAAACTCTTCGGACAAAACATATTACTTGAAGACTAAAAAACAAATTCTATAAATTACAAAATAGTACACAAAAAAGAATAGTGTAAATATCTGTTAACACCAAAAAGTTATTTAATAAAAGTTTGGTTTTGTATTATTGTTTAAGATGTATATTATTATTTTTATTACTCTAGCTTGGATTATAATTCAACTATTATGTATTAAATTTTAAATCAGTTAACTATTATAGATAATTTAACCAGTATTGTTTAGTTTGTTTTGTAGGTTTTTTTTGTTTTGTTTGTCAAGTTTCTTACTGTTTTTTCTAGTTTGCATTCTTCATTTATTTATAGATTCCTCCTTATTGCTTACTGTTTCATGTAAGATGGGTGTGTATCCAGACGTGTGCCTATGTTATTATTAGTTCGGCTTTATGTAATTTCTTTTCAATAAGGAATAAAAAATAAAATAAAAATAAAAGATTGTTGATATACTTGAGTAAGTAATATTATGCCGGTAACGTGGCAATCTTTTACTGATAAAAACATTTTTTTTTTTCATTTAACTGCCAAAAATGTGAGAAACTCCAAACCTCATTCACTACATTCATGATTTTTGTGTACGATCATATTGTGTATTTTCTGCTATGTATTTTTATTCAACCCTCTTCTTGGTAAAGCAGAAAAATTGATATTCTATTTTACTGGTAGGCTGGCATCGGGGACTGAAGTTCCATTTTCGGTTATAAAAGTTGAATATAAGTTTCGATTATTTTTTATTTTTATTTCATTAAAAACGACTCTATCTATACGAATCGACATATTTACAGTTCTGAAATTCAACGAATATTTAGTAAAATATTGTAAACATGTCTGACTCTCTAAGCCCAACACATGTCCGTGAATATTGTTGTACAGCCTAGCTCATCACGTTTCTCCAATCATGCAAGGGCTAGGAACTTGATGAGTTCTTCCGCTGGATGAGTGTTAATACTTGTATTTCGTAAAATATTGGATGATTATTTTATTATTTTAAATAGTCTTATCTTGTTTATATATAAAAAAAGCAACAAAAAAAAAATCCTTAAATAAATTCTGAAACCTCAGCCAACTGTAAATTAGTGTTTTTATACTAACTATTTAATTTAAATCGCACAATCTCAAATGTTACAATTTTATTATTATAAAAACAATAATATTAATATCCGACAATAATAATGTTCCATCCATAAAGAGACCTTAACAACGATCATTATTAATGATATCTCTGTAACCCTTTCATCATTATCCCTTCATTACTTTTTACCCTTGCAGTGAAATTGTAACACGATCCTATAAGGTCCTGTTCATAATTTTTTATATACACTTCATATGAGATATATTTTTTTCTTTCTTTGTATTGTTGCTAAACGGAAAACACAATAGTCTTACTCGTCCCTGCGTTTGACAGAGGATTCTATATCGAGAAGGAGTGACTCACAGTGTGCCAGTCCTATGCTCAGCGCTGCGTCCTTGTCACTGCAATAATATATGTACATATTCAAATATGGCGGCTTACTATTAAGATGAAACGTCAGCCTTCAAGTATGACAGACCTCTAGGAACTGTCGCAAACTTAATACGGCGTTACAGAGGTGTATTATTAGGGGGGTAGGGAAGTTAACCATTATGCTTCATGGCACCTTGATATGGTAAACCATCGTTTTCGAAACCATCGCTGTCTAATTAATGTTTCTCGATGTCTTTCATTTACGTCCTAAAAGTTATATGTTAAAATTAGAACCTATGCTCCATTATATCTTTATTATTATTTTTTTTTTTTCGAATGGGCCAGCAGAGGACCACGTGCCAATTTCAAGTCTTTCTTCCTTGTTCCTTTCTTCTCTTCCAGTATGCCTTCATCTGTTCACCATGTTTCCTCTTTCTGTCCTCAAACCATTTTGCACCAGTCCTTTTCACTTTCCTGCCCTGGAATCCCTCCATTTTCAATACTTTTTGCCGAAAGTCTTCTCTATTATTTATTTCTTCTATTTCATATTGTTTTTTTCTAAATCCCTTTTTACTTCATTGACCCAGCTTGTTGATTTCTTACCCCACAGATATCTCAAAATCTCACTTGTCATATCTGGCATTCGATATAAATGTCCAAAAAACATCAATCTTTTTTTTCTCATTACATCCGATATATTTTCTGCATATTGATATATTTCAGCATTACTTTGTAACTTCCAACATTTGACTGTGTTTTGTGGACCTAATATTTTCCTCGTGATTCGCCTTTCTAGTATTTGTTATTAATTTTTTTTTTTTTGGTAATATATTAAAAAACTTAACAATTTACTTCATGCTTAAATAATATTGTATCATCTCTCCTCCGATATAAAGTTTAAAAATTGATCAACAACCTCCTGTTGTCTCACAATATAAAATATTTGTATTCACGTGCATTCGCTTTAATTATTTTTATATATATTTTTTTTTTTTTCCGAATTAAAGTGATTCTATCCTTTCCTTTGTTGGCATTACTTACTCGGTTCTTGGGAGACGTATTGAAAGAAAAATATCGGTTTTCCATATAGATAATTATTTAGCTCTGAATACACGTTACACGATATGTCGGTGGCCACAAATATCGACACACTAATTTTATTATTTTTTTTTTTTTCTTTCATTTTAACATTATATTCCTTTTTATTTTATCGTTTTGGTAAAATTATTTCAGAAAGAAAAATTTCATGTTACCCATCCCTTCTCGGTTCTTTTTCATCACCTCTCTATGTCTTTGAATTTCTCCTATTCCAATTATCTGTTCAATCCTGAACTTCTAGAGATATTCATTCCGTTCTTTATTCTCTTTTCAACGTAACTTCAGCCTATGATAAATCCTTTAAAATTCGTCCCTCAATCTTAAAATTTTCTCTATTTCAACATTTTTAATGCTATCTTTATAAAAACTTTTAAATCCTATCATCTTTCATCCTCAAATAAATGTAAATTGTTTGACAAATATAGTAATTTTGATTCAACTTAGTGTTATAATAGAAGTGGTATTTTCTTTTTAATCTTTTACATACTTTTCGTTTAATTTTACATATTTACATATGTTTTTTAGCAAATGATGTAACTCAGGGTGATAAAAAAGAAAAAAATAGCATAATTAAATAGCATAGAGAATTACGTCATTATCGAACATTGTTTTATATATCTACATACTAGCTTGAACAAAGATTATATATATATATATATATATATATATATATATATATATATATATATAATGTCGTATATCTCAGGTTATCGCATGGGGGAGAGGGGGAAAGGGTTGAAAATCGTAAGTTCACAGCTGTTTGATCAAATAACTCGGAATCCGTTATTTGTAGTACATTTTGTGTTCTTTATATTATTAAAACCAATCTGATAGGTGTATCACATTTGGAAAAAAAATTGATCCTATGAATTTTTTATCTCAAATCAATAGTTTTAAAGCTGTAGGGGAGGAAAAGATTGAAGAGATTGGCTAACTTGCGATGAGTCACACTACTCCGCGAAAACACGTTTTCCTCTATTGTTAATTTTTTTTTTTTTTACTCAAACTCCGAAACTGTTTGTCCAATTAAAAATTATTTTTTTTCATTTTGAAGAGAAAAGATTTGCTCGGTCGGGATTCGAACCCGAGTCTCCACTTTCTAGCGTGGTGCCTTATCCACTAGTTAACAGTAATGTTCAATGAACATTCATCCCCGATTTGTACATCGCAACTGCGAGTGCCCGGGGGGGTATGGATCAGTGAAGAGAAAAGATTTCCCTGGTTCGGATACGAGCTCGGTGGCCTAGTGGATAAGGCACCACGCTAGAAAGTGGAGACTCGGGTTCGAATCCCGACCGGGCAAATCTTTTCTCTTCAAAATAAAAAATATATTAATCAACAACAATTTATTATTTCATAATTATTTTTTTTCGTTCAAAGGCTGGTTAAATTTACTATCCGATCTATATATGAAATTTTGATCAAGTTCCGTAAAACACCCATTTCTCGTAAATAGTTTCGGAGTTATAGCAAGAAATATATTGAAAAAAAAAGTGTATTTCACAAGAGTATGGAACTCTCAGCGTGATGGCGTGAGTACATTAGTTTTATCCGACAACCCCCCGTGTAACCTCGTAACTATTTTCAAACCGCATGTAACTGTATTTTAGGGAACTTGTATCCACTAAAGTCAATTATGAGCACCATTGCTCCAGAGCATTTGTTTCCCAGACAATTTTTATTTTGCATTTTATTTTATTTTTTATTATAAAATCCATTTATGATTAATCAGTAACTAATTTTCTTCTTTTTTTTCAGATTCTCCTGAAAACTACAAGTTGACATATTTTAAATTCAGATCGTAAGTATTATGTTTATCTACTATAATATAATTTATTATATATTATATTAATAACTATATCTATCTATCGAATTCTAACCGATCCTCTGCAGTTCTTATCAATCGTATCACTCTGAGGACACATCATAATATCATATTGTTAAGACATTTTTAACACATATTCCTATGCCTTAACATATAAAATATCCAATACTGGTCAATTTCACTTGATTCTGTAGTGTTATTTTAAAATTTAACACCAGTACTTTCTTGTTTCTGTTTTCTTAGTGTCTCATCGCGTTTTTTTTTATTTTTGTGTTGTTTTTTTTTCTAAAATTTAATTTTAGCCATATTTCTGTTCTTTCATCACAAAAAAGTATAATCCAAAATGAGGTTAACCCATTTTTGCCCGAAAAATAATATGAATTTTAGTTGTTTTTCTTTACAAATATGTTAATATTTGTAATTTTTTTTGTAGATATGTTAATGCTTAAGTTTTAATATTATATCTGATCATGGAATCCTGTTCTGTTGGATAATACTGGAACCTTCACCTGGGTTTTAGTAAAAAAAAAAATAAATAAATAATCTAAAAAAATCTTGCTGTAAAATAATTTTTTGTAAATTTATATTAGTAAACATATTTTTACATGGCATCTCAGAACCTATTTGTGCATTGCGGTAAACTAAACTAAATTGTTTTATGTTACCCTTAAAAAAAAAAAAAGAAACTATAAAAATAATATATAAAATGTCTTAATATTTTACTAGTAAAAGATCAGGTGAAACTGTAATTTCTGTAATTTTGTTTTGTTAGCACACTATTTCCATTTATTTAAAATTTCTTATCTAAAAAAGAAAATAGCCCTGTGAACGTTTAACATTGTAACACTGTCAGCATTGGAATACTTTCAAGAGCTTAACATTGAATCCATGTTTATTTATTTTAAATATTTACATATGATTATATATACACTTCCGTACCTTATTTAGGCTCTGAAAAACTGAATTACTTAGAAAAATGTTGACTATTTTATAAGAATAATAAAAAATACAATTAATATCTGAACTGTTTTTATAATTTTATAAACACAAAACGTTTCTAATATCGCTAAGTACATAACCCTTTTAGGTTTATGAAACAATGAGCTGCGACGTAATTAAACATAGCGTGAGAAACATTTCACTAGTGCAATCCTATGGATAATCGCGTTTAGAAACCGCATTAAATATATTTCCATTACGGACCCATTTAATTAGTTATAATTTATGATATATAGATTAATATCGATGTATCGTAATGACTTTTAATCGATTCGGCTCCGCTACGCTTCGCGGAGACTCCGTGTATAATTTATCGCGTCGGAGTGTATGAGCCATTTGGAACGCAAGAGGCAAGTTTCGCCCCCGTTCAATTATTCCGTTTGAGCACAATGCATATTCAATGCTCCAGTACTTAACAATAGTTAGCCAACTTGATAACATTTTAACAAGTTCAAATGCATTCCGGACTTGGAAGTTAGCATTTCAGTTATAGAAGTGTAATTGGGTTATGCTTGTATTAGCAGCGTAAGATCTGAATCGGATGAAAAGTGATACCTCGTTTAGCAATAGAATATGTTTATAGTTGGAGGAAGACTTAATTGGTAAGCACTTGGGTTTGAATCCTGCTAAGGCAGATAATTATTAATTCTTTTATATAATCCAGAATCCAGAAGAATCCAGGTATCGGAAAAACCTACTGGGACATAACCAGCCTCTATAAAGTATTTAACCATAACTAGGGAAAAACCTGGCGGTTGCTTGGGATTCGAGCCAAATCAGCAACATTCACAAACCTTGTCCAAAAAAAAAACAACCTTTCTCAGTACTAAATCCAAGACATGGGTTGTAGTGATTTAGTTTTTTAGGTTATCCCTTAAATTATCCTTATTATATTATTTATTTTAAAGAATCCAGAGTGACTGATGGAAAAGACCTAATAAACTGAAAACATTATCGATGCAAAGATTTGAAGTACCACCTTCTTTAGTTCGATTCTAGTTTAAATCGCAAAAAAAAATTAACTCCATCAACTAGGAAATCATCAGTTTAACAAAAAACCCTGTAATTGCTAATGTTACAACGCCGAAGTAGGGTTTGGCAATATTCGATAGTTAGCACTATGGATAGGCCGATGCTATCGGTTGAGAACTATCGATTGCTATCGATAGTTGCTTCTTTTTTTCAAAGCTATTCAAAAAAGGATTTCAACTAATTTAATTAAATTCAATTATCTACTTACTATTTGAAATTTGCAGGATTATAAATTATAAGATTATATCATAAAGATGAGAGAAAAAAACTAATTTATTTGAATTTTAAATAACTTAAAAAATAATTGAAGTAAGAAAGTATTTAGAATTTACATGGTTTCAATAATAATGAACAAATAGAATCTTTAGAAAAGAAAAATAACGAAATAGTTAATTTCAAGGGTCAAGTGTGCTCCTTGAGCCACATATTTCCCGAAAGAAAACTAACATTTCTGCTTTCCTTTGGCTTAATCTTTGAGAGAACCCTTGAGCTCCAGGAATACCGAATTCAACTTCAAAAGAAATCGACACTGGGCAGAGACAGATCAGCATGATTCCGAGAGTTTCAAAACTTGAAATTAGTAAAAAAGATCTATCGATAGTCGACACTATCGCCCAACCCTACGCCGAAGTATGGATATCTTCCAAAGAAAAAGAAAAAGGAAAAAAAAAAAAGTAACGCATTTTGTGTTTCTCACTGATTGGGAAAAACAATCAATGGATATGTCTATTTATAATCTACTGATCATTTATATTTTAAAAGTCGAATGATCAAATTCCTTAAATTAATTTAATTAAATTAACAATATATGATTATTCGAAATAAAAAAAGTTGAGAGAGAATAGTGATTTCAAAGGCAGTTTTTTTTCGTTAAAACCAATATAGCTCCTAAACGGTAGGTCCTAGCCACAAATGTTATATAACAAAAAAAATTTCCATTAAATTTCTGACAAGATAACTATTTTTAAATTTTCGATCCGAGCAACACCAACAGAGCTAGAGCGTGTCAACAAAATCCCAATATTTAAAAAATGTACGCAAAGCGTGATTTTTTGTCATTTAAACCAATATAACTCCTAAATGATAGGTCCTAGCAACAAATACTATATAACAAAAAATATTTTCCATTAAATTTCAGATCGCGAAAATGTCGTGAAATTTTCGATACGAGAAACATGAATAGAGCCAGATCGTTGGCAATGATATGTATTCTGCGAAGCTAGTGATATGTTTTCATATATTGTGATATTAAATGTGTATGTTATATACAATAGTGAACCTAACTGTGAGCCTGGAGGGATTCCTTCTCATACCGAGCTAACAGACGAAAACTGTAGAAAAGGATTGCTGGATAAGATAGTCTTTAGGCAGGAATATTGTATTTATAAATAGACAGAGAGAGAGAGAGAGAGAGAGAGAGAGAGAGAGAGAGAGAGAGAGAGAGAGAGAGAGAGAGAGAGAGAGAGAGAGAGAGAGAGAGAGAGAGAGAGAGAGAGAGAGAGAGAGAGAGAGAGAGAGAGAGAGAGAGAGAGAGAGAGAGAGAGAGAGAGAGAGAGAGAGAGAGAGAGAGAGAGAGAGAGAGAGAGAGAGAGAGAGAGAGAGAGAGAGAGAGAGAGAGAGAGAGAGAGAGAGAGAGAGAGAGAGAGAGAGAGAGAGAGAGAGAGAGAGAGAGAGAGAGAGAAGGGTATGTATATATGTTAAACACGGATAGATCTAAATTATTTAAAGACAGAATTCAGTTGTAGACGTAAATCAGTGGAATTCGTTGAAAAACCGAAGCCATCAGAGCCCCACCTCTTTGCCAGTATTTCCATTTAAACTAAGTTTCCTGGACCGAGTTTCCCTCTTACCCCCCTCCCCTCCAGCTTAAAACTTTTATCCCCGATTTCATTTCCCTTTATTTGTTCTAAAATTTCACTGTAATTTAACTGAGAGTTTATCGCCATTATTTGTATGTGTTCAACTTTATTGTTATTTATTCTTTACTCTTTTAAAATGGAAATAACTGGAAGTTGTTACGGGCAGTTCTGCAGACTTTTAAGTAGGTTTAATATCCAATCTGCCACGTTTAACTGCGCGATTCGTAAAATTACTTCATATTTTAAAATTCTAAATGTTTTACTTATTCCCTTCAGGTATTTTTTTTTTTCCTGACTCAGAAGTTTGTTATGGAAATCTTCATTATAAATCAAGAGGTGATTTAGTTTGTTTTAATATTAAAAATAACGAGTATTTAATCAAACTCGCTGGACACACATATCATACCATGATAGTTTGTATTACTATATTTGATCCCAAGGTAGAAAAAATAGAATTAATAATTTCATGAGAAAATTAAACTGAATATTAAAAAAAAACATAGTTTAAAAAAACACGCTTTTATAGCAAGCCTAACGAAAAAGCTAAGTTTGGTGAACAATTTTCAGCAGTCAAACCTTTTAATATTTTGAGTTCAAGGTTCCAAGCTAATTTCCCTGTACTATTCGCGATTTTTTGGCATTTTTAAAACAGTTTATCCAAAATCAACCAATAAGTATTGTTTTTTTGACATACCTCAGAGTAGAAATGGGCAAATTTTTAATTTAAAAATCCTATCTTGGACAAAATGTAATGATCTACAACTTTTAGTATATAACATTTTTTGATTGGATTAGCCATTTCTGCGTAAAAGACTCCAAAACACGACCAAAACTAACTTTTTGTGTAAGTTGGAAATATTCATCGATGTCAGACAATCGATTTTGGCTAAACGCCTGAATCAAATTCAGCTTAAGGGATGTCTTTAGACGAAGAATTTAATAAGCTTTAATTTTGTAAATAAAACATTGTTCGAATGAAAGCATTTTTCTATATGTTTTTGTAACAGAGTCTTAAAAAAGTTCAAAAAGTTTGGGTTTTTTTGCCCCCTAAAAATTTTCCCCTTATCAAATTTAGTTTCATTTTTAATATTTTATTCTCATATAAAGGTAAAACCTACTACTTTTGCAAGGCAGACCCCCCATTTTGGTGATATATTAAGTAGACTTAAGTGAATTGGTGAAAATTACGATGAAAGATTCAGTCTTGTAAACACCCGCTGAAATTAAAAATAATAGCCGATCTTGAGAAATTTATTGAAATTATCTAAACATTTATTGTTTAAACAAATAATAACTTTTTAGTTAAACAAATTTAACTCTCTAATTCTATTTGATAGTCCCATAATTTTCTGGATTCTAACTGCTGTATGCATGGCTTTAAATATCTTTATGATCCATTCCGGTCTCCTTGAATCACTTTTATATTTAGCTACTTTAAAATAAAAATTATGCTTTTTTTTAATGTCGGGGCATCACAAAGTAATTTTCAGGTCCATAATGTGAGCTATATGTACAGGTTAAATTATATTTTAATTAGTTCATTGAATTCATGTGTGTTTATAACAATTTTTTTTTTAGCTGGGTGTCTATAGTTTTTTTAAGTATCTTTTTTTCACCTTAAAAATTGCGACAATTCTACAGGCTTTAACTCCGTTAGTGTTGCTCGGTCGAAAATTTTATGGCAGTTTTCTCATGAGACATTTAATGGATAACATTTCTTGTTATATAGATTTTGTCACTAGGACTTACCGTTTAGGAGCTATTTTGGTTTAAATGAAAAAAAGTAACCTCTTCCGCTCCTCTGGAATTCTATTTCTCCTCATATCAGACAAGCTAAATATATGAAAACATTTAAATATCTCTGTTTTCAGTATCTCATCCTTATCCCAGGAGACGCTTGCTAACAATCTACTTTCTCAATTAAACGATATGATGATCTTGCATTTCTGGAAACTTTTCAATAATTATTTGCATAACTTAAATTCCAATCAATATAATATTTTTCTTGCTCTGAATATAACATTTAGGTACTCATCTTTTATATACAACACTAACCAATGTACCAAAATAATTTATTTCTCATTTCATTCGTAGATTATCTTATTTTCCTCTCTATATATTTAATTAGCATCTATTTATTTATCATTGTTATATTATTATTTCAATTTCATTTTACTATGTCTTTTACCAGATGTAACTGTATTTATTTATCCCGAAAAAATAAAGCGGATAAAGCAGTTAAATAGTCTTTTGATTTTGGCCTCGAGATACCCAGAAACACAACCCCATAGACAGCACAGCAGTAGTCAAAGTAGGGGAAGATGAGGAGAGGTAACTAGTAATCTACGGGTTTCGAAAGGAAGAAGGTGGCCGAACGTAATTGAGACGTTTTAGGATAGGGATGGTGCGGCGGGAAATTTCGGATACGTTGATTTTTCCAGGGATAGGGTTTCATCGAAAAACAACTCCAAGATTTTTGACCGAGGAGTAGAATTTGATAGGATCACTGTTCAGGAAAAGGGTTAGGAATAGAGGAAATGGTTTTTAAGAGGTGACTCGAACCTATTACAATCGCTTTGGTCTTTTCAGCATTAAGATTTAGCTTGTTTTTCGATGCCCGTTACAGATTCGATTCAGGTCTTCTTGGATCTTTTAGTGGCTTGTAGTAAGTCAGAGTTGGGAAAGGATAAATAGATTTGGAGATCATCGGCGTAGAGATGATACCGACAATGATGGATGGAAAGCGGAAGGTCATTAATGTAGACAGAAAATAGCGGGGGTGATAGTGAAGATCCTTGAGGAACGCCACAGGATAGGGGTGGGTCTTGGACGGAGTTTATTTGGAATAACTACATACTGTGATCGACTCGGAAAGGAAGGACTTAAACCAGAGTAATGCAGATGTGGATAAGGAAAGGTTTCGAAGTTTGGATAGGAGGATGTTGTGGTCAACTTTATCAAATGCTTTGGAAAAATCTAAGAGGATAAGGATAGTTAACTCTTGGCGATCTATTGCGGAAAATATGTCTTGAGATATTTTTCAGAAGGGCAGATTGGGTAGAGTATCCGGGACGGAAACCGGATTGATAGGGATTATTAAGGAGTGAGCGTTCTTCTAGGATGAAAACTGAAAGTTGGGACCTGAACAATGCGTTCCAGAGGTTTCGATAGGTTGGAGAGGAGGGAAATAGGACGGAAGTCACTCGGAGAGGAAGGATTAGGGATTTTGTTCAAGGGGCGGACGAGCGCTGTTTTCCAAGAAGAAGGAAATGTCGAATTTTGAAGAGAAAAATTGTAAATGTGGTAAAGGAGAGGTATAAGTGTGGGAAGGCATGATTTGATAAGTTTAACTGGGATATTATCGGGTCCATAGTCATTTGTGTCGGGATTTTTTCATAATGGTCGAAAGTATATCATTGTAGACACATGGGGAAAAGAAAAAAGTTGTCAGGATCAAGAGCTAGGATAAGGTAATTCAGTTTCGAGCAGAGGATTCGGAGCTAGGGAGATGAAATGTTGATTAAGTTCATCCGGGGAAACTGGGAAGGAGTTGCAGTTGGGTTCAGAAAAGGTTAGTTTTCTCAGGATTTTCCATTTGGATTTAGGATCAGGAGCGGAAGAAAGGGTACTGTACGTATATTTTGATTTAGAGAGTCGGATAGCCGATTGGGTTTGGTTTCGTAAAATTTTGAAGGAAATATAATCTGTTGGGAATCGGGTTCGACGGAATTTTCGTCTGGCTGATTCTCTTTTCTCATCATCTCTCTTATCTCAGGAGGTCAACCATGGAGCGGAAGGACGGCGCATCGATAGTGTTTTTAGAGGAGCATGAGTATTTAGGATTGAATGAAGGTTGAAGTAAGGGTGTAGATCATTGGTTCAATCGAGGTAAAGGAATAGATAACGTCCCATGGGATGGAATCAAGATCAGGTTGTAGTGATTCGAATGACAGGAGGTCCAGATTTCGGAAGGAAACAACTGTGGGAACAAAAGATTTAGTTGGTAAATCGTATGAAATCTGGATTAGGTCATGTGATGAGAGAGAAAAGGAACTGGATGCTGAGATGAAGAAAGGATTTTGTCTGGAGAGTCAGTAATATAAAGGTCAAGCCAGGTAATCTGAGGATCGTGGTGTGAGTGAGTGGGAAAAAAAGTGGTACTAGATAAAGATTAAGGGAATGGAAACAAATTGACGAGGAAGGATTTATCAAAGGATTCGGATAACATATTAGTGTTAAAATCACCGGAGATTATAACATTGGAGTAGGTAGAAGTTAATTGAATTAAAGAGGTTTCAAATGCATCGTCAAATGGAACATGGGGAGGTCGGTAAATCACAGCATATAGCGACAAGGGTAGGGAGTAGTTGATATCTCAAGGAATAAGTATTCAACGTGAGGAGAATTGAAGATGGTGATGGAGAAGGATTTTGGCTTTAAGACTATTGTGGATATAGACCCCGACACCCCCCCCCTTCGGACAGATCTATCATGGCGCAGGAATGAGTAATTAGGGATGGAGACATGGGAAGAAGGGATAAAGGGTTTTACCAAGTCTCAGATATGGCTATAATGTGGTAAAAGTTATCAAGGAAATAGTTGAAGGGAATTCGTCATAGTGGGCAATAAGGGGACGAGCGTTGATGTGACAGGATACAAGGATGTTACTCATGGCTGAGTGGGTATATAAGGAAAAGGGTTAGGTAGGTACATGAATGAAGGCCTAGAAACAAGGAACAATTTAAGTATAAAATAGCTCTAAATTTTAGATTAACATTCATGATATATATAGAAAAAAAAAAATAATAATGGTTAAAAATAAAACTATTTTAGTTACTAAAATATAAGAAAAAATATATGAAAACAATAGAATAAATAGAATTGTATAAAATGATCTAATATCTGCAAGTATAATTAGAAAAAATGAAAAAAAACAAAAGAAACTAAACTTACAAGTTTTTGAATATTAAGAATCGTAAACAAAATTTTAAATAGTAGATAAAGTAGATGGCGAACATTTAGTCAGGCGAAAAAAAACGTCTAAGTCACTCTGCTTGCTGATAATTATTGCTGGGAAGCCATCGTTCTGCCGACAACGTACTCTGCCTCCACTAAACCATACATATTTAATTTTTGCAGTAACTTTTTTTCTGTCTGGCCCAGCCAATAGAGATGTTTATTAGCAGGTGTCATCGCTTCACCAACGTACACTCGGTGCAACGTCATTTTCCTCCCAGCCTAGGTATGTACTTATTTGGTATTCTTAAGAGACTTTGTCCTTAAATAGAATTTGTTTTCTATCTAAAATTAATATATTTCATTTATATTTTTATTTACTTTTAAATCTGGTTCTGGAACTAGTTTTAATTATTCGATTATGTCTCTAAGCTTAGTGTATGGCGATTTTATTATAGTGTTTCAAACATATTTATATGTTTGTTGATAATTATTTTTGTTCTCATAACCACATCCATAATTTTAAAAAAAACATTAAAATACTAATAGTGGTAATTAAGATGAAACGTTTGACCTTTTAGAATTATTTCCAAGTGTCCTGTTACCCCTTTTTTTGCCCCGCCATTAGGACGCGGGCCCCCTTTGCTAGACCTTAAGTATGATAGACTACACTATAAAGTACTCTACTAAACTACTAATACTACTAATTAAGTCCTAGAAAACTCTATTAACAATGGCCTTACCGTGTCATCTTGATAGACCCCGACTGATAAGCTAATGTCAGACCTTGTGTCCCGTCATCCTACGACATTTTCACATTTAATATTTTTTATCAGGTGGTGCAACAATCGTTTTGTTTTTTGTTTTTATGTTCTTTTTTTAAGCCTCCTAGGTCTGCTATACCAGATATTAAATGGGTAACCATAGAAGTCAAATATTTTTTTGTTTTTAATATGAGGTCCTATTTCAAACCTAATCATTAATTGAAAAAGAATAATATTTTAGTATTAATTTCGTAGTTTTTATTTTATTTTATTTTTTTTTAATTTATTGATATTTACAACTATATGTTATATACAAGTGAATTTGAGGAAAATGATTACAATGACATGTCAATAACATGTAAAGAACTACTGACTAGTAGCACTTCAATAAACGTTCTACATTAGAAGGCCTCTTGGCCATTTTCTTTTCAGAACCATCAGGGGATCATCTGGAATTTAGTTCAAGTTGGGAGACTAGTGGACTCAAGTGGGATCTTCTCATGAAAGGAAAAGTATCTGGTTTGGGCCAAATCAGCAACATATGGTCCATAATATCTTTATGGTTAAGTTTATTTGTGACATAAAAGGAGCATTGAGGATTTACCAAGGATTTTGGATTGTAAGGATTGGATACGAGGAGAATTGGAAGGTTTGGTGGAGCCGCAAAGCTCAACTCCGTATAGCTAATCATGCCATGAAAATAAATCTTTTTGTAATCTATTGCAAACTTTCTACTTTTATCTGCTAAAAGATTCTCTAATGACGAGCAGTTTCTTGTCGTTTTTTTTTTTTTTTTTTTTTTTTTTTTTGGATTCCAAGTAACATATTAGTACAAATGGAGTCCGCTTATATCGGGTAAATATAATTCAGGTGGCGGTTAAAATGGGAATGTAGAGTCATTGGGTTCAGAAATGACAGAATCCCAAAAATCAGTTTGAGCCATCGGGTAAACGACCGAGGGGTAGATGGGAAGATTGCGCCAGGGCCGATCTTGGGGATTTAGGTTTTGAAGAACTGGATTGGAGGGAGTGTGTGGTGTCGGCATCGAACCTTCAGATTCGTTCAGCCATTTTCTTTATCAATTTATTATTTGGTATGCATTTAGAGGTATTTTTGGTATGACCTCATACCTTCAGGTTATGTGATGTCTTTTTAAGACATTCATTAAAATATTTTTTAAAAAATTGATACTACGATATACCCATGAGGTAATGGCTTCTTGAATTTATTAGGACGCTTTTTCAAGGCATAGACTTGTATTAGCAGGCTATTTCCACTGCCTTCTAGATGGCAGTGGTGACAAAAACAAGCTAATTTCTTAAATATTTTATAAAATTTTATTTTCTTGAAAACTCAAAAATAGATAATGGAGATATATATTTGTGTGTTACATACATATAGAAAATTATTTCACATTAGTCCTTTTGATTTTTAATTTCCCTTTTCAAGACTAAAACGACAAGAAACAGTCCGTCGTTACAGACTACTTCAACATTTACTAGCCAAACGTTAAAAGCTCTCAATTGATTACAAAAGACTCATTTACATTACTGTCATAAGACCTGTTTGGACGTACGGAGTTGAGCTTTGAGCCTCTACGAACCATTCTATTCATCTCTTATCCAATCCTTACAATCCAAAATCCTTCGAAAAATCCTAAATGCTCCTTACTTTTTCACCAATAAACTTATCCATAAAGATCTTAATGTTCCATATGTTGCTGATTTAGCCCACACTTGATACCTATCCTTTCATAGCAAGCTCCATAATCACTCAAATCCGTTAGTTTCTCAACCTGCTTCCCACTCCATTCCTGATAATCCTATCTGGCATCTGAAACTAAGATGGCCTAGAGACCTTCTAGTGTAGGATTTTTAATTAAGTGCTACTGATGAGTAGCATTAATTAGCATTTGTACAGTTGTAAATTTCAATAACTGTATATATATAATTTCCCTTTTGGTTTTCTTTGTTTTTTCAGATAGAAAAAAATTTACCTGCGGTTGTTTTAATTTTTTTTAATATTTTATTGATTTTTTTTTCTCCTGACATGGATTAAAAAAAGATTTATTTGAACAAATCTCTCATCCAGCTTCTTTTAAAATTTCTGAGAGTATTTCCAGTTATTTTAGTCGTGACCATGTCATTAATGTGTATTTTATTATATCCATGACGTCTGTCGTGAAATCGTCTCTAAAGGTTATGTAATGTTCCTTTACTGTGGGTACTTTTAAATCAGAGTGAAGTGTGTGGTTTGAAATGTACTAAGATGATTTCGTGAGTATTTTTTATTGGAATATTTTTATTTTTTTTAGGATGCGTATTTTTTGCAGTCTTGAAGTCTATTTATAGAGCAATTTTTCACCCATTATTCCCTCGATAGATTCCTCGTCCATTTTCCTCTGATATCAATCTCTTCGATCCAATAAATAATAGCGCCAATTTTATGGGGCATTTAGCTGTCTTTCGATCCTTAAATATATACGATATATGATAAACGTTCTTTTTGACTCCATATCGTGGTCTGTCCTCCATTGATCAAGTCGTAAAATCGGCTATATCATATAAACAACCCTTAATGTGAAGAGAAATAGCCAGGAATGAACTATAAAATTGTATAGTCAAGTTTACTATATTTCACTCCTATTAAAATATATATAATTTTATAGGATATATTATATATATTTATGGTTTCCTCTGATATATTCAATGCTTAAAATACTTCGTAGAAACATAAAAGGTCCTTGTAACATGTAAAAAAAAATTTTTATAACTTTGCTAGAAGAACTAATCCACACACCAAACACGAGTATTGGCTACTTTGCAGCTTTCGAGTCTTGTAGGTTAAAAATAAAGGAGCTATTAAATTGAATTCAGTACTGATAGATGGTGTTGAGGAATAAGTAAATAACATAAAAAAAAAAAAAATTTTAATCTTATTTTCCTTTCCTATCCTACCGCATCACATTATGGTGCCTCCTCTAAAGTCTAAACCTGCTAAAGGTCTCGATTTTGGCATTAGGTTCCTTCTTCTCCAATCCATTCTTCCCATATTCTTCCTCCCAAGTTTTCCTTATAATACTCATAGATAAATATCGAAAACTGTCGGTAATCAAAGATGAGATTACTAAAAGAGTTTCCGTAGTTCAAGTATGGGACGATAGTATGCAGATTACGCATTGGTCGCTGAGTTTTCTCACGGATACACAATTTACATGCTCCGCCGCGTGGAAAATTCCATGCAACCAAAGCTGCCTAACATGTCATACAATGGTACCCATGATTTCACGAAACCCGAGGAGAAATAACATTATCAAAAGGCAGTAAAAGTTTTCTTAGAGATAACGAAGAGTAAGCTACATTGTTTGAGTAATAAAAAAGTCATCGCTTTTTATAATCATTGCAAAAATAAAATACAAAATTAATGAAGCAATTCATTGCGATTTCATTTTTCTAGCTGAGTTATTTAGATGGATAAAAAAATTCAAGAGATGATATCCTAAAAGTAGATGGGATGATTTTTCTTACTTTTTAACTTATAATTATTTTTCATATATTCTTGTATTTAAAACGTAAAAAGAGGAGATAATTTACAACTTTAGGCACGAATCAGTATTGATTTAGGCAGGTGGGGTTTGTTTCATTTATCAATTAAATTGAACCCATAATAGATTGTTCCGATGTCAGTGTAGTCTGATGCCGAAAAAAAAAATTTGATTAATGGTTCAATCACGATTTTTCCGTAGCATTTTCACGACTGGAAATATGAAAATGGTGAAGTTATTTTTTTTTTTATTTATTTTTTTTTTTTACTATTTTTTTATTTAAGAAAAATTGTCGTTATCAGAATTTGAAACTATAAATTCGATCGAAGAAGCAGATCAATATTTTTAAACAAAATTAAAACCAAAATGTATGATATGAAATAGACAGTTTATTATCTGTTTTATATCATTTTATTTATTAGTATATACTTTAAAAAAAAATTTTTTTTACTCGAATTTACAATTTAGCAACTATTCTGTATCATGTTAATATCTGTTTGAATGCCATCACACATCAAAATCGTAAAGATTCTCATTATGAAATTATAATTATTCTTATTATTTATAAAAAGCATAATATTTTAATAAGAATATTGTTATTTTTATATGATTAATTGTAATTTGACAAAAAAAAAAAAAAATAATAATATATCTGTTATAATTAGAATTTTTCTAAGATTTATTCAAGACTACAACGAAAAGAAACTGCTTGTCGTTTCAGAGTACTTCAACATTTACTAGACAAACGTTCAAAGCTCCCAATTAATTACGAAAGACTCATATACATGACTGTGATTAGACCTATTTGGACGTATGGGGTTGAGCTTAGGGGCTCCACTAAACCATCCAATTCATCTCGTATCCAATCCTTACAATCCAAAATCCTTTGAAAAATCCTTAATGCTCCTTATGTTACTGATTTAGCCCTGACTATCCTTCCATAGTAAGCTCCATAACCACTCCAATCCACTAGTATCCCAACTTGCTTCCCACTCCATTCCCGATAATCCTCCGAGGCGTCTGAAAATAAGATGGCCTAGAGACCTTTTAGTGTAGATTTTATTGAAGTGCTACTAGTGAGTAGTTCTTAACAAGTTATTTACATGTCATTGTATTCACTATCTACACATTTACTTAATGTATATGTTTTTGCACAGTTGTAAATATCAATAAATGAGGGGGGGGGGAAGGTTTATTCTAATTGCAACGTAGTTTTGAGGAGAAATACTACTCATTAGCACTCATTGTATTTGTTTTACTTATTAAGTTGTTAGTATCTCTCTCATTCATGTTCTTTTTAGTCTCATCCTTGTATCCTCCGGTATGACAAATGTGGCTATTCCATCCATAAATTCGTTTGTTTCCCCTAGAGCGTGTGGTGTGGTGTTCACACTAGGTACTTGATTGGGTATCGTGAAGTGGTTTTTTAGAATGTACAACAGCATTCTGGTCAACGGATGGTCGGTTGTAGAAAAAGATGTATAGGTCCAAGCCGGCATGCTGACCTTGAGAAGCCTTCATCTGTGGATCAAGACCGATCTGTTACTGTAATTGACCCCGAGTGTTTGAATGTACGGTGGGAAGGCATTAAAGTATAAATCGAAGTTTTGCTAGCATGCCACTGTACCATGGAAACCTATGTCCACAGAAACATGAGGCGGAAGATCTCTATGAAGGTCAGTAGTGCATACCGAAAAAAAGTATATAGATCTTTTCTATTTATCCCAAACCCTTTTATCATTATTATAATCATTATTTATTTTTATTTTACGAACCTTTAATTCACGGACAGATTTTTTATAAATGTTTACCCATTTTTCTTTGTTATTCTCTATTTTTTTGCGGTGTTCTACATTTTTATACTTTTTTTTTTTTTTTTATGATTTCCTTTATGATTAATGTTTATTGCGGTGGTTAATGTCAAACCACTGGGTGATATCGGTAAGCCATTATGAATCCTTGGCAAGTTGAACTAGTTTGCATGTTAGTGAAGCCACTGGCCATTTGCATATCGATCGAGTCACGAGAGACTCTGGGAAACTTCATCTCATCAAATCCCATGCATTTTAATGCTTCGCCTCCGACATAATCTTACAAATCGCACGCCTCCATCGCCCCAATTTAGGACAATATCCGTTACGTTCTTATAGTTAATTTGTACCTAATTAGCTATATTAATTATTTTTAAACATAAATTTATTTTTTCCTTGGATACTTCAAAACAATGTACATCTTAGTAAATTTTTTGATAAATTTTATTGGCAATAAAAAATGATATCATCAGTTAATAGTGTATGAATTTTTTTGTTTTCGGCCACTGTATGTTTTTATTTGAATTGTTTAACATAGACCTACCTATTGCCTTGACAAATTCCTGTGGAGTTGAGCTTTGGAGATCCTTATATTCCAAATTCCTTCGTAAAATTCCTCAATGCTTCACTGCATTTGATCATAAGTTCCGTTATGTTGCTGATTTCAGTTGACCTATCCCTCCCTGATAAGGAGCTTGAATCCACTAGTCTCTCAACTTGCATTCCACTCGACTCCCGATGGCGATCCTAGGTGTCTATTGATAGACATAGAACTATTGAACTTCAAACAAATCCTAAACCCATCAGCAGCAACGTTCCCTTTTTATCCTTAGCTGTGCTTTTGTCCTCGACATCACAAATCTATTTCATAAAATATTAATAAAAATAAATATGATGCAAGAGTTTTTTTTTTTTTCGACTCAGCCAGCAGAGGACCACGTGCCAATTTCAATTCTTTCTCGTTCCTTTCTTTTCTTCCAATATGCTTTCATCTGTTCACCATGTTTCCTCTTTCTGTCCTCAGACCATTTTGCACCGGTACTTTTCACTTTCCTGCATTGGAATCCTTCCATTTTCAATACTTTTCGCTGAAAGTCTTCTCTATTATTTATTTCCTATATTTTTATATTGTTTTTTTCTAAATCCCTTTTGACTTCATTGACACAGCTTGTTGTCGATTTCTTACCGCACAGATATCTGAAAATCGTACTTGTCAATCTACTATCAGGCATTCGATATAAGTGACCAAAAAACATCAATCTTCTTTTTCTCATTACATCTGATATATTTTCTACATTTTGATATATTTCAGCATTTCTTCGTAATTTCCAACCTCCTACTGTGTGGGCCTAATATTTTCCTCATGATTCGCCTTTATAGTATTTCTAATTTATCCAAATTATAGTTCAATGCCAGACATTCACTTGCATATAGGCATTCCGGCTTCACTACTGTGTTGTAATGCCTTATTTTTACATAATTTAATAGGCATTTTTTATTGTAAACATCTTTGGTAATACCTCTCTCCATTTTATGCAATCTTTCCTCTATTGCAGATTTTTCTAAACCATTTTCTTGGATTATTTCTCCCAAATATTTGAAGTTTTTTACCCTCTCAATTTGGCCAATATCTGTTTTCAGATATTTTGGTGCATCTTGGATGTTAGTTAAAAATTTTGTTTTTTCTGTAGAAATTCTTAAGCCAATTCTGCTGGCTATTTCTCCCAAGACATTTACTAGAGTATTTTTATTTTATTTTTTTTTGTAATATACCATTGAAGTACCCAAGTATTTTTAGTCTTGTGTACATCACATTATCAAAAATAATTTCCATCTCCCTCAGGGTAATAGGATATTCTACAAGGCGAGCAAACATTTCCTGAGGAAGCCGACTAAAATGGTTATCGCTTTACTGGAACAATATTTGCCCCAGTTTGGGATATCATTAATAACAGAATTGTAGGGAGCACTTAGAGGGATAATGGACCTGTCAGTTCTCTTTATCGTGCCTTTATCGAAAATAATGTCTCAAACCCCCTGCCCATCTATAATATCATATCTTCTTTCATGCTTTCGCTTCAAAAAAGCAAGAGAAAAAAATAATAAGTAAATCTCTAATAATAATAATAATAATGAGTAAATCAAGTCTTCTTCGCAATCTTCCTCCTTGAGCCATTACTAGTGTGGAGGGGCCTCTTATTATTTCATTTTTTTTTTTTTTTTTTTATGTTAAATATGATACTTCGAATCTGTTTAACTCTTTGATGAGTAAATAATAATCCCAGCAAAAGAAAAAACCTTTTTTTTATTACCTAGTGACAACAGGTCAGGTTTTAACCCCGTCCACTTAGTCTTATCAGGGATCATGAGGTGATACCTGATACCTTATGTTATACTACCTTATTTGACCTTAAGTAAAGTGTATGTGTTAGGCGTACTGTCCTCTTGTGTACGCGCCCTGTACTCAACTGAGGAGTCCATGGGAGCGTAAATTCCCACTAGCTGTACTCCTTAGCTATTCCTTGCAGTAAATTCTCGATTATCTGCGATCTTCCTAAAATTAGAAAATTGAGCTAGCTGTACTCAAAAAACCTTCGTAGATGGAATAGTGTTTTAACTCTATTTGTATGGAATACGAAGTGCAGTTGCCTATTCATGCTTAAGCATGGTCGGATCGCATCAAATGATTGTACCCAAAAATAAATATTTCTCGATAAATTTATAATAAAAGATTGTTAAATAAAGTGTTTTATATAAAGCTCATATGTTGAACCTATTAGGGCCGAGACCCTGTATGCCTGAGATGGCAAAGTGTAAAAAAAAATTATTTCACTAGATATTAAGTTGTTTTATAGTAACTATTTATTCATTTAATTTTTTTTACTTTTTACTTAATTTACTTAATACTTAACAAGTAAATGTGTAAGAAACGTTTACAATAACATATCAAAACTTGAAAAAAACTATTCATCAGTAGCACTTCAATAAAAATTCTACTCAAGATCTCTAAGTCATCTTCTTTTCAGATACCTCGGAGGATTATCGGGAATGGAGTGGGAAGCAAGTTGAGAAAATAGTGGATTTGAGTGATTGTTGTTGTTTGTTTTTAAGGGCAAAAAACTGTTATGGTTATTATTGCCCATATACTCGAACTTTACTACACCGCCTGCATTGTAACAATGACAATAACAATAATAAATTTCTAATAAAATTATATTAATTTCAACCATAAATACGATTTACAAAGAATAAATAAAAATAAATGAATAAAATAACGAACATTAAATAAAATTATATAATCTAATTTTCTCGATAAATTCTATAGTACTACAAATGTACTGTTTACTATCGCCCAAGACCATATAGAGCTGACGAGGTACACCACATTTATCCATATCTCTCCTGTACTGGAGCTTACTATGAAGGGATAGGTATCTGGTTTGGGCTAAATCAGCAACATATGGAACATTAAGATCTTTATGGATAAGTTTATTGGTGACAAAGTAAGGAGAATTGAGGATTTTTTGAAAGATTTTGGATTGTAAGGATTGGATACGAGATGAATTGGATGGTTTAGTGGAGCCCGAAAGCTCAACTCCGTACGCCCAAATAGGTCTAATCACAGTCATGTAAATGAGTCTTTTGTAATTAATTGGGAGCTTTGAGCGTGACTCTAGTAAATGTTGAAGTAGCCTGTAGCGAGAAGCAGTATCTAGTCGTTTTAGTCTTGTATGTGGATTCCAAGTAAAGTAAAATTATAGTGTTTTTATTTATGGTATTATGTATTCTTTTAGGGGTCAGATTTCCTGTTATATATTTTTTTCCACAGTATATAAAAAAACAATAATGCAGTAATTTGCAATAACAATGATATGTTGGTCTAATTTCAGCTACTTAATGAAAGCTTATCTTCAACTATGTTTGTCTACTTCAATATAAAGAAAATGGCGGGGGAAAAGTAAAAGTTCTCACATCAAAAAGGCTGCTTTTTAGGCTACAGGTGGTTAATGGCTTTCAAAATTACAGAGGGTTAATTCAACTCTTATCTATTTACTTCAAGCTAAAAGCGTATGTTCTATAAAAACTTTTCCTCATTGTTCCTAATGGAACTTCTTGTAGTTGAGTTTAAAGACGGTTTTCCTTTAAAAATGGGTCCTAGTATTAAAAGTATACCTTTGAAATGGGTGAGGTCGTTCAAAAGTGCTCAAACTTCACCAAGCATTTCAATAATTGGAGGAAGGTTTGTAGTCTGATGTATCTTAAATGTTCTGGTCGGTCGATAAGGAACGTTTTGGCGGGGGTTCATTCTCTGCCCCAGGAAATTATGAGCGTTTCCTGCTTCATCTATTATGACACTGTTCTTTCACTGGCGAATGATTTTTTTTTTTTTTTTTTTTTTTTTTTTTTTTTTTTTTTTTTTTTTTTTTTTTTTAAGAACATAAAATTGTATATTTTAAGGATTTTTTTTTTGTTACTCGGACATAAATTTAGTGCCATTTAAAATATATCACTAATCAGATAAAAAATAAGAGTTATAAAGACACAGGAATTAGGCTCAACTGTTACCTTTTTTTTTTTATACATTAAAGGCTCAAGCTCGAACAGATCGCATCAGAATTTGAAAGTTGCTTTCTTAAAAGAAATTCTGCATTAATATGTTTTTCTTCATATCTCATAGCTTACTTTCCCCCTATGCCAAAAAAAGCAAATACTATGGTTTAAAAAAAATGTTATTTTAATTTAATAGTTATATCGTAAACGAAACACTTAAGACACTCGCGCTTTTAAAACGCAAATCCTCCTGGCGGGCTCGATTTCCAAGCTTCATCCTCCAGTTTGTTCGTAGACTGCATAGAACATAGAATGCGCTGGGTTTGCGATAAGAGCACGTGTTGACCGTCCTTGGCCGCTGTAAGCCTTTTTATGTTATCAGTGTTAACAGGTGTTTCTATAAAGGTGTCCAAAGCTGATCTGTCCTGGGGTATGTGGCAGCAGGATTGTTTCATATGAGTAATACATTGATTATCACTGTATTCAGAAACATTTTCTTTTTTTGTTTCTTGTCTCTTATTTCTTTTATTTTATATCTTTTATTAGACAAAAAAAAGGCAACTTGGAGGGCTTACTTTGAACAAAGTTGTTGACACCTTTTAGAAGACGGTGTTAGTTCAAACATTGCTATCGTCTGTTTTGCTATTCGGTGAATATGAAATATTAGTTTCATTCGTATTTATAATTAAAATTATTTTAATGCCTGTATTATGTAATTAAGATTTATTTTGTTTTAATGATGAACATATAGGGATATACTGTTTCTGGCACTAGTAAAATCAACAAATCTAGAGAGATATAAGCTTTATTTATACAAAAAACATATTGCTGCCCAACTTTATTTTATTTCTTTTCTTGTTTTATGGAAATTTATGGAAACTTAACATAAAAAAACAAAAAAAACAACATACATCCGGTAAATGTGATAATAAGATAAAATAATAAAATGACAATGGCTTGTGAAGCAACTACCCACTGGTAGCATTATAATAAAATTTCTATTTGAGAAGGTCCCGAGGCCATCTTCTTTTCAGACGCCTCGGAGGGTTGTCAGGAATAGAATGGGAAGCAAGTTGAGAGACTAGTGGGTTAGAATGGTTATGAAGTCTACTATGAAAGGATAGGTATCTGGTTTGGGCTAAATCAGCAACATATGTAACATTAAGATCTTTATGGATAAGTTAATTGGTGGCAAAGTAAGAAGCATTGAGGATTTTTCGAAGGATTTTGGATTGCAAGGGTTGGATGTCATGTAAATGACTCTTTTACGCAACTTTATTGAGTTGCAAAATACACAGCATATCAATCTGTCTAATTAAAAATACAACACTCTGTATAACAATTCGTGATATTCATAATTTGGGTACAATTCCAAGATAATATTCCCTCGCACTTTTTAAAATATTTTTAACAAAAATACAAGAATTAAAATTTAATTGAAAATTGTAAGTTGCATGCACTCTTTCGTTCCTTAGCTTCTAGTAATTTTATCATTCTATTCAAATCATTCTTGTATGTTTTGTTTGTTAAGGACCAATGTTCCTTGAAAACTAAATCTATTTTATATTAATATAGAGTTAGTAAGAGAAAACAAATTTAATAATAAAAAGAGTTCAATTAGAGAAGACTACGAGAAAAGCTTTTTGAGGCGAAAATCATCCTTGTTCAAAGTAGCCCCTCATACTTTGAACTAGAGAAAAATAGTTTAATAGTTCCCTTGTCTTAAAGATAGTGGGATCGCTCATACAGGAATTTGAATCTGAGTTGTTTAGTTATTATTTGGTGCTGTTCAAAGTAGCCTCCATTTACGGTATAATTATATAGTATATGAAGATTATAATAAATTAAAAAACGTATCTTATATAGTATCGTATACTTCTTGTTAAATTAAACATACATTCGTTATCATTTTTATCATAATATCACGTTTTTAATTCATTACTGTGAATAAAAAAAAAAATGGTTTTTATAAAGGTGTATAACTGACCCGAATCCAAGAGATTTATTTAAACACGTGTATATAAATTTCACTTTTGACGGGACCCCTTTTTTTTCCTTAAGATAAACTGAAATTCACAAAAGGGGATGAATATTTTAATAAAAGCACATAACATCGGTTGTGAAAACAAAAGGGAAAACCTGTCGGTATTTCCCCCTTTGATAAAGTTAATTGTTAAACTGCCGGAAAAAAAGAGGGAAAAAAAGAGAGAAAAAACAATATGAAAAGCACGTATGAAAAAGAAACGTTTAATATCATTAACGTTTTTTCTTTTCTTTTTTTTTTTCTTTTTTTTTTTTTTTTTTTTTTTCGTTTGTCGCCTTTTTTTAAACTGTGCTTTTTCTCTGTAATTTGCTTATTCTTTATTTTATCAAGCTAAAATGTCCACATTATCTTTACTCACCGCTTATTAACACTTCTATCTAGTCTCTAAGAATTTATACATCAAAGGGCTCTACTGTTTGGGATTCCGCGGGTTGTTTCCGCCCTTGTATGTTGAACTAATTATTGTAATTGAATTAACCGCCTATTCAATGGCATGGTCAATTGGTGTAATTAACCTATTAGTAAGTTACCTATTAGCTTGTATAGTGGGTTAATTATAGCGTCATTACATCATTGAGTGCCGGGAGGTGTTATCTTCATGTTAACGATTGTGTACCCTCTCCCATTATCCCCTTAGTAATTTATTACAAAGATCAAACTTCGCACCTCATTATATTAGAGAATATTATAATAAATGGATGCTAATTTATTATTATGTCCTTAGTGAAATATTAATTTTTTATATTGTTTTTTTTTCCTTCCAGCAGTAACTGTGTTAGAGGGGATTTTATTTATTCCTGTTTTGGAGATCAGAAATATTTCAAACTCATCATTTATTTTTGGATTTTTTTTTTTTTACTATTTACTGATATTTACAACTGTATCATTATATACAATTAAATTTAGGAAAATTGCTACAATGAGATGTCAATAACATTTATAAAACTACTCACTTGTAGCACTTCTATGTAAGTTTTACATTAGAAGGTCTCTTGACCATCTTCTTTTCTTACTCCTCTAAGGATTATCGAGAATTGAGTGTGAGGCAAGTTGGACTAGTGGATTCGAATTGATATACAGCTTACTATGAAAGGACAGGTATCTGGTTTGGGCCAAATCAGCAACATATCGAACATTAAGATTCTTAACGATAACTTTATTTATTTATTTATTTTTTTTGTTTAATAAACTTTATTCTGGGACTTACTCTCCCTAAGAATACAAATAATGCACAGTTAAAAGTACACTTGTTTGGCCTGTTATTTACAAATTAATTGCTTCAGTAATTATAACATAAATACAATCGTTTTATATATTTATAAAAATGATATATGTATCTATAATTTAAAATAGAACTTTATGATAATATATATATGATAAAATAAAAAATAAAATAATAATAACAATATGCTAATATAATAATTACAATGCATTCAGAAAGATAAAAAAATTAAAAAAAAAGAAATCAATAAAATAAAATAAATATAGTGAATAGAAAGGAGAAGATAAATAGAGAAAAAAAATTTTAAGAACTATTTGAATAATAATTGTGACATAATAAGGAGAATCGAGGATTTTACGGGGGATTTTGGATTTTTAGAATTGGAAAGTTTAGTGGAGACTCAAAGCTTAACTCCCTTTGTCCAAATTTGTCAAATGATTGCCATATAAAGAAGTATTTTGTAATTTAATAGGAATTTTGAACGCTTGTATATTAAATGTTGTAGTTGACGGAAAATACGAGCAGTTTCTTGCCTTTTTAAATCTGGTATGTAAATTTAATGTTAAAAATTAAAATAAAACAAAGAACAAGCAAATAAAAAAAATTAAAAACCCAATAAGGAAAACTGAGCTACGCAGTTGTAATATAATAATTACTGTAATGAATATGTTATGAAGAACAGCATTATTTTTTTTTTTTTCGTGTATTAATAGAAATTTACAGCTGTATTGCAAAATTACATCTAGTAAATAAGCGGTTTACAATGAAAAATAATGACATGCTGAAAACTTTGTAGAGGAACTACCCATCCCTTTAGTGGAAGTTCTATAATAGAGAAAGATCCCGAGGATTTTCTTTTCTTACGTCTCCGTTACCGTTAGTCCAAATAGGTCTTCTAATGGTCATATACATGAGTTTCTTGTATTGAATCGGGAAATTAGAACTTTTTTCAAGTTAGTGTTGGAGCATTGAAATTGACATTTTTTTTTGGAGCTCCTTGTATTCTCAGTCCTGTATCCAAAATCCAAGATATCTTATCTGTTCATCAATATATATATATATATATATATGTATATATATATATATATATATATTTACATTTTATAGCTTGATAAAATAAGAAATAAGCCCGAATATGACTTCAATTGGGTTACACAAGTGAGACCAGTCTTCGTATAACCAGGTTGCAAAGAGGATATTTTACGTATTGAGGGAAATTATTTGATAAGACGAACAGATGATATTTTGCAAAAAAAAAAATAACGACCCACCTTTTGCCCATAGATATTAACAGGCTTTAAATAGCTTTAAATTCAGCCGCGAACCCAATCTACAGGTATATCAGCAGTTTTAACATTGGGGAACCAGAAAAATATTTATCATTTAAAGTTGGCTTCCATAAAGTGAGAATTGTCAGTCAATTAAGAGTTTCCAGCCCGGCAGTCATCAAGCTGTATCTGAAGAACTCGACCATTTTCACTTGAAGGAAACAAAAATTGTACTTTCTGTGAGCATTTTGTGGAGGACTGCATGAGTCACCTGCTACTGCACTGCTCTTAATTCAATGAGCCCAGAAAAACCTACTTGCAGACCTTTATCACGGACACCTGTGACATTGTAAATGTTAAAAGTATTTTAAATATTACTGATATTGATAAAATAAACATTTTTTATAATTATATCAGTACAATATCTGAACAAATGAAAACCAGTATTTAAAATTTTTATATCTATACAAGTATGTAAAAAGCTTATCAGTTCATTACTGGACTTAAATAATTAACCGAGAAAACTCCTTATATTTATTTTTCTTTATAATTTATTTTTATGTTAATTCATGTATTTGTATATAATAAGTTTTATATAATATTATGTTATCTTATATAGTTTTAAGTTATTTATTTTTTTCTCATATTTTCAAATAGTTTTTATTGTACAGTGTGAATGGATACATAAAGTCACTCATATTACTCATTTGAAGCAGATGGAATACTTACTCAATAGACGTTTTATTAAAGAAAAAAACATGTGCTGACGTTTCGGCATACTTTTAAGCCATCTTTGAATTATTCCAAGGATGACTGTCTATGACTTTTTTTTTTTTTTTTTTTTTTTTTTTTTTTTTTTTTTTTTTTTTTTTTTTTTTTTTTTTTTTTTTTTTTTTTTTTTTTTTTTTTTTTTTTTTTTTTTTTTTGCGTGTTGACCATTGCTATTGACTACCATTTCATCTTAAAAAAATTCCTTTTGGAAGTCATTGAAGCTAATTTAATCAAACAATTTTCAGAAACCGTTAAATATTAAGCAGGCACTCTTCAGCAGTTCCGGAGATGAAGACACGCCACCTACACATTATCTATCTATGTGCCCTTCCCTGATCAATGAGAAACGAGGCATTAAAGAACAATCACTTAGCGCCGGGGACGACAGAGAAGTTTTTGCATTAAACGAGGCCCCTGGCTCTGTTGGACTGTTGGGAGGGGATCGCCATTGTTGGTATGTTGTTGCTCCATTGTTGTTCGCCTAATGAGAGAAACAGAAAGAGGGACAATGGTGCCCCTCCTCTCACACAATAATGTCCAGAGTTGGCACAATGCGACCCCGATCTCTTCTCCTACTAGCCTCTTCTAGGACTCTATTGCGACTATTTTGTACTTATATAGATAACTATGCAAGTGTATGTTTGTATGTATATACAATTGGGACTCGATTGACCGACGTGGTCGGGAAATAGGCTCGGAAAACTCTTCGTTTAATTAAGGCCCTAAAAAGAAAACACGACTACAGATCGATTCTACACGTGTGAATTTTTTCATCCGGGGCACCGTTTCGCCGCAAATCGCGAAAAATTATTTTAAGAAATTAAGCAATCTAAAACGTATTAAATGAATAACTGAATGAAAAATTGCTGTTTATAGAAAAAAAAAGAAGAAAAAAAAAACATTTTTCAATTACAGGTTTTGGCTCCTAATATAGCTAAAACTGGAATTGCAAAAATAAAATAGACCTTGAACAAAAATATGAAATTAAGACTGGTACGACGAGCGGTAAGAACTGATCGACTTGGAAGGTTTCCCCCGAGAGGCTCAAATCGTCGACAAGCCCGTGATGAAACTAATATCATTTATGCACTGGCTACGGTGGAAGCGTATCCTCATCGGAGCATTAGAGACCTAGCCAGTGATACCCACTTAAGCATTGGAACGGTGTGGGCCTTACTAAAACAACACCGTATAAGGCCGCACCGCATTTCACTTCATCAGTCTTTAACTCCCCAAGATGCTGAGAGACTGAGGCTCTGTCATTAAGTGGGTATCCCTGGCTATGTCCCGAATGCCCCGATGAGGATACGCTTCCACCGTAGCCAGTACATAAATGATATGCTATATTAGATGATATGATATATTAGTTTCATCACGGGCTTGTCGACGATTTGAGCCTCTCGGTGGGGAACCTTCGTAATTCGACCTGTTCTCACCGCTCGTCGTACCAGTCGCGGGAAGGACTTAATTTCATATTTTTGTTCAAAGTTTATTTTATTTTAGCAATACCAGTTGTAGACTGCTTATTTTTTTAAAATGATTTTTCGCGATTTAAGGCGAAACGGTGCCCCGGATAAAAACATTCACCGGTATAAAATCGATTCAAAATTGGATTTTCTATCGAAAAAAAAATAAAAAATAAAAAATACCACATCCCATTGGGAATTCCAAAGTTAGGGTTGCTGGAGAAGGTTGGAGAGCAGACTATAACCCGAAAAGAAACTTTATTTGACACAGTTAAGACCCTGAGAGTTCCGTTTCAAAATTTCAAAAACTGTGGAAAAAAAGGGGGAGGCCATAGAATATCGAACACCCTGTATAAATTGCTTTTACAGCACCCATGTGTTAAAGGCCAAATTTAATAAAAACTCGACTAGATTGATAAAGTTTTGCCATAATTGTGTAATAATCGTTTTTAAAATTTATTTTATTAATTAAGAGTATCTTCAAGCTAACGTAATAGGAAAAGTAAACTTAAAAAGATACATTTTATAATTCTTCCGTTTGTATTTAATTCATGCAGCCACTGTAGGATTCGCCTGCATTTGCTTTGCAGTATTTTTAGAATTGTGTTATAATTCTGTAACTACACACTTTCCTTCTTCCACACTTTCAATTACTTTTTTTCAGACTAACCACAATTGGTATATATCGCCTCCGCTCACATCTGTTTGAAACACTTTTTTAACAAAATACTCCCTCATATGACCAAGCGCATGTGCCGTCATCACGTCTAAAACTATACATTGAAACTATAACTCTGTAAAAATGGTTTTATTTACAATACACACTTATATTAATTACATTAGCTGTTAATACAAGATATTCAGTGATCTTTAACGAAGGAAACTATATTTAAAGCCCTTATTCGGATGTTCTTTATATATTCGGAGTTAATATTAATGTAGTTGTTCAGGTTAATTGTTTATAATAATACCAATCCACTCTTATCATTCACAGCTGTTTATTGTGACTTGTAATAAGCATTGTGGGTAATGTATCGTAATACATCATGGGTAATTATGTAAATAAATCACTCGTACATGAATAAAGTGGTTCTCATTGTGTATATTTAATAGCAAAATAATACTTATTATGTATGCAATAATAATATACATAAGTAACATTATAACATAAACTTTAGGAGCCTTTCGAACCAACATATGGATTTTAAACTATTTCAAAATAATCCCTAGTTGACTATTAATTTGGTTATTACAGTGTAAAATACTAAATTTGGCAGTTTCGCTAGTTTGTCAGACTGGGGATGATATGTAAAACAAAAAGTTTTATGGCTGTAAACCACCAATTTTCTTTTGTAAAAATTTTATGATTTTTTTTTTTAAGTTTAAATAAACCAATATTTATTTATGCAGTTATATAACTTATTTTTCTGTTCTAGGTTATGCTGACATCTTCAGGATCGCAATATCATAGTGTTGAGGTACGTTATATTTTATGTTTTATTTTATTATTAGCTTAAATCGATATTCATATTGTATTTATTAATTATATTTTATATTATATACTAGTACAATAATTATTTATACAGTTTTTGAGTTTAATTATCTACTGTTCTATCCGAGATATTACTCAGGGCGCTTACGAGGGTATTTCATGTATTTCGAATTTCTGACTGTTAAAATGTTTTGGATGTGTTATGAATACCTTTCGCTACAGGTACCTTTCACCATATAATAAATTCACCCCAAAAATAATGCATCATTAATAAATTACAGTACTCCAACTTGGGTGTTCCATAGGTTACCAACCTATTTTAGCCAGAGTGAGAAGAAATTATAATAATTTATTAGTATTTTTTTTTTCTATCTATTTTTCCACAAGGACCTTGATTTTTTTCTTATTCTTATATTCTTAAGGATCTTAGTCTTTTCCTATAGCCATCCCTATCGAAACAGTCTGTTATTTTCGATCTTTTAGTTTCTTCCTCCAGCTGTTTGATATACTCCCGAGAACTCTTGTATCCTCCCATTTTATAGAAGATTTCTCTATTTAATTGCTCCGGGTGCATCCTTAACATATGACCACAGAACCTTAATTTTCTTATTCTTATATTTTTTTCCGAATTAGTTTTTTTTTTTTTTTTGTATATTTCCTTATTAGATCTCAACCTATAGTCTTCTTGTGTCTTCTTTGGGCCGTAAATTCTTCTTGGTATTTTTCTTTAATTAGTAATCTTATTAATTAAAATGTAATGATTTTAAATTATTCTTCTGTTTAGGGAATTTTCTAGGTTATTCGTTTAATAAACAGAGGTGATATTCTTGTCCTGGATATCTTTTACTGGAGGTAAACCGTAATTACCAATGTCTTCTTCATATAAACGTTGCCTGCAGTGTTTAAACCCAGTCTCTCGTAAATACTCCACCCTGCATTATATCTAGAGCTTTTTAAAAACAGATTAAAGTACATATTTCATAAAATAACTCAAAACTAATTTCCGAATGTAGGCGGAGTGAGGTATGATAAGAAAGCAAGCTGGTGCGATAAGGCGGAATGGGACATGGCCCTGATACTGGTTTAATTTCCTGGCCTGGAACAGACCCCTTTTCGCTTAGCATAGTAATCACCAAAGGACTGCTAGGATACGATATAATTATGAACTACTATTTCACTGCGAAACTTACAAGCAGTTCCAAGCTGAAAACATTCCGAATTATAAGCAGCAGTAACACTTGGCAGTACCGTATTTCTTTACTTGAGGCCTAAAATTACCCTTAAATTGATCGCATGGATTAACACTGCGGATATAATTTTCTAAGTATTTATAAATTAGAGGAGATTTACGATTTCCGAGAGAATTAAGTGATGAAGTTGCTTAACTTTATAATTGAGTACCCTAAGCTTCAATCCTAAATTATCAACTGAACATTGGCTAAAATGTCACCAAAGTCTTATTATGCAGTAATGTTTATTAAAATACAAAATATTATAGTTATCACATACCAAACTTAAAAGACAAAAAAATGCTTGTCGTTTCCGACTACTCCAACATTTACTAGACAAACGATCAAACCTCCCAATACATTACAAAAGACTTATTTGTATGACAGTAATTAAAGCCATTTGGACATGCAGAGTTTTGAGACTCTTCTAAACCTTCCAATTCTTCTCGTATCCAATCCTGACAATCCGAAATCCTACGTAAAATCTTCAATGTTCCTTATTATGTCACTAACAAACTTATCCATAAAGATCTTAACGTTCCATATGTTGCTCGTTTGGCCCAAACCAGATACCTATCCTTTCGTAGTAAACTCCATACCCACTCCAATCCACTATTCTCCCCATTTACACTCAATCCCCGATAATCCTCTGAGGCGTCTGAAACGAAGATGGCCAACAGACCTTCTAATGCAGGGCTATTATTGAAGTAAACATTTTCCTAAAATTTACTTTTTGTAAATAATCTATAAAATTGTATATTAAAATATTTGGAATGTAGAACACGACTACATTGGTTGCAGAATGGCGATAGCCACATATTAGTCTATTTTTAAACTTCTTTATGACCACTTCATGTCACACCAAATACTTATAACTTTTTTAATTACAATTTAATTGAAAATAAGTAAATTTTATTATCATTGACAGGCTCTATATAACGCTGTACCTTTGTAACCTCTCGTATAGAATCGCGATCGCCAACTATCGGTCATATTTCAAACTTCATTTTTGTGCACTTATTATCGCTTTTTTAATAAAAATGGAAAATCAGTGGATTTTATTATCGTCGAAATTTGAAATAGATTGGTTCAGTTGTTTTCGCGGTTAGTGATCACAAACGAAAAATGGCTTGTTCTTTTATATAATAGTATAGTTTAAATTGTAACTGTTAGCCGTGAAAATTAAAAAATCTATTGCGTGGAATTTTTCAAGCTATCATAAAGTTTTTTTTTTTCACAAGTTATGCTTTTAAAGCTATGCTGCATATATGATTTTATTTTTATAAATATTTTTATGATATTTCCTATCGGCTATATATCCTCTATGCTTTATGAATATATAACTTTGTGGAGCAATATATTCTCAAATCCTTCCCGCCGCCTATTCCACAGAACCGAATAGGTCATAAAGGCTTAAACTATCCCATCCTTCCATAAAATGTCAATTTCCCTTCCTCGCCGAAGAGGGGGGGATATATTGGCAGGGGCGGATTTGCATAGATATAGCACCCTTCCTTCATGACTTAAGTTTTAATAGACTGTTCGATATTGGCTAGGAGTTTAGTAGAGTAGCTAAGGATGGGAGAGGGTTGGTCTATAAGTTTATTAAGTATGGTGGAGGAGTGTTGGCTTAGAGAAAGGTGAGCTGTGTTCTTGTTTAATGCGGGTCGCCTTGGCTACTGTAGACAATGGCGGGGCTATCGACTCGCTCCCTCGCTCTCGGTGAACTTGCTAAACTTCTCGTTTTATCCAGTTACACTTTCCTAAAACATGAAGACTCCTACTATAACTTCACAACTTGAGAAAGAGTGGGTGAAGTCATATTTCTAAGCATACCGTACTTTACCTTCTTTTTTTTTTTTTTTTTAAAGAAAACTTTTATTGAGTATGTATAACTATCTGCGTTAAAAGATAGTAAGTAGTATGTATCGCATTATGGATCCATTCATAGAATATGTACAATAAGAAATAAATAAAAAATAAGAGTATAATAAAAATATATACTATTATATCAAAGGGCAAGCCATTTTTGTTTTATGATCAATAACCGCTCAAGGAAGGTTTAAACTTATAGACTTTCAAATATTGCCATAAAAAAGTGATAAATATGTGGTGCGCAGTGAAGTTTGATAATCGGCCGATAGGTGGCGAGCACCATTCGAGAGTGGTTACAAAGGTACGGTGTTATATTGAGCTAGAAATTTATGATACAATTTACTTATTTTCAATTCAGTTGTTATTAAAAAAACTATTAATATATGGATCGACATGTGCAGTGGTAGAACTATTAAATTCAATTATAACAAATTTTAACTGCAACATCTTCATAGTTCTAGAAAGATTTATAATAATAAATTTTACTACAATAATGATTAAAATGTTTAGTCTTGAGTGACGGAAAAGAGGTTTGCCAAGCTGTCATATACGTTTATGGTCAGAAATTTAAATCCATCTAGATGAAATCAATAAAATTATTTATGCGGAATTGGATACATAATTATGCTTTTACGTACTCTTCAAACACCTATTCCGTGCAATTTTAACCAGGTTAAAAGTTATTGCCATGCGTGAATATATTGAAGAAATAATATCCAATTGCATAATTCGATACTAGATTTTTATTGATAAAGAAATAGAAACTTCAAATATTAGTTAAAATAATCTAAGTTCTTTATTTATGAGAACGGGCAAAGCCGCGACGGGGTATGCTAGTATTATATAAAAGGACAAGCCATTTTTCGTTTGTATTCACTAACCGCGATAACTACTGAACCAATCCGTACCAAATTTTAACAATATCATCATTCATATGGAAGGTTTAGCAATAATAAAATTTACATATTGTCATTTTTTTTTTTTTTTTTTTTTTTTTGTTACAAAAGCGATAAATATGTGGTGCGCAGTGAAGTTAATTTTAATTTACCATTTTACTGTTTCTTGGCATATACCTTTTCAAGGTGGTGATTTGGCTAGAATATTATTTACCTGCCAGTGACATATTGCTAATAGGTCTCAGGGCCATTGCTGTTTTAACTTACGAGGTGAATTATAAGGATTGAACTGAATAATGAATAAACCAGAGGGTTAGGATGTTTGGAAATTTTTTTATGGAATTTCGAGAATTTTAGGGGTATCAGGTCGCGAGCAAAAAGGTTATTGCCTCCCTGAAAGAAGTTTTTGGACAAAGGATTCAAAAATTTAAGAGAAGAAATTCAAAAGCTAAATGGAGGGGCATACCTATGTTTAAGATAGTCCCGAGAAATAAGTAGGAGTTTTTATGGAGGGACTTGTGATGAAGGAAGTAGATTACGGAGGGGCGAAGAGCTTGTTGTAAGTAACTATATATTGTTAAGTAGACTGGATAGGCTAAGATTGTAAATTTTAGATCTATTTATTGGAATCGTCAAACCCATGAGTAAATCAATTAAATATAATATATTCTCCAGAATTATTAGTTATTCATCTGTTGTTACTAATTAGAGCATAATTGATAAATAAGCCAGATAGAACTAAATAGATAATATAGCTTAGGCATGTAGATGTAGGGCTGTTGTGTAATCAGGGACTTTGTATACTTTAAATAAGACAAAGATTAAACCCCCAAGCTGTAACAACACAGCTCCTTAAAAAAAATATCATTTTCCTGCAGGAACTCGACTGGGTTGCACACCAAAGCGAATCTTTTCGGTTCTATATTGAGAATTTCAGTCCAACTTTCGCCCGAGTTCATTACGGCCATCGAGTTCTTAAATAATTTCCATTGCCCCCTAAAATATTCGATAACGCCTCCTATTGAATCGTCCCTAAGATGTGCCACCACTCACAATTGGTGACGGTATCTACCCCCTCCACCGCGGAGGCAGTGGCCATTTTTCACGATGAATATTAAACAGGCCCTGGAGGCGAATACTCTTAAGAGCGGCAGTTCCTTCCACGGCCTGGAGAATATCTGATGAGCCGGAAAAGTGGATAACTAAATCAAAAAGCAGCTTTCCAACCCCCTCCTCCCCTCTTCGCTCTCTCTCTCTCTTTATCCATCTCTCTCAGGCTAATCCCTCCCAATTGTAAGAAATATCTCCTTTATGCCGGATCTTTCTTTTCGTCTTATTTTAAATTATATTTTATCGTATTTCTAAACTCCTTATTTCGTTGTATTGTGTACAATGTTAATAAAAGTTGATAATATTTAAATTAACTTGAATTCTGTATTAATTTTAAAAAATTCAAAATTCAAGAATCTTTATCCTTGTAAAAAAAATGTATCCTTGACTCTACCTGAGTACCCCTTTGAAGGTATTACTTATAACAATATAAGGAAATTTTATTCAAAACTTATTGAAATGCTATATTCATAGAGTTTGAAAAATATTGGGGAACTTGTCATTAAAATTATATAGAGCTTTATTTGAAGAAATCTAACACGAAACCCATTGTAGATAGACATAGCCATGAGACATATTTTTTTTTTTTCTCTGTCAGCGAGGAATTCATTTTTTTTTGGAAGATTTTATTCAATTAATTATAAAGTAGAATAACATAACGCTTATTTGTTAGATCAAAAGCCTTGAATAAAAGTGGTTGGATCAGACTAAAAACGCAATCATTAGGACACTGCTTGTAATTTGTAGTGAATCTTGAACGTAAGTTTCCCTCACTGTAACATATCTCCTAATCGTACCCAAGTTATTTCCAGGAGTTCAGCTCACTCCAGAACAGCTTCCAGTTCGGATAAAGATCTTAACTGGACGGCTGGCAGACATATTTACTAGCTCAGTAGCCGAGGTAATAAGTCCAGCCTCGTTATTACAGCCTGAGGTTCAAGTCTGACATAATACCTTGTCATCGTGCATACAAAGGGTTCACGTCACCACATTACATCGAAAGCTTTTTTTTATCGATATGAAAATAGTATCGATAAGCAATATAGATATATTATCACACCAATAAACATAAGCTGATTGTATTTACAGTTGAATGAAACGACATAAATAACTGACAGTTCTCAAATTAATATGTGTTTATGTTATCGGTTCCAGTCTTGTTTGTTGGGCACCGACTCCATTTACATAAAGTTTCTAGTTTTATAGTATGTTGATTCGTTATTTTTCTTGAAGTCGTGCCAAGGGGAAGCAAATTTAATTTCGATTCTTTCTAGACCGGAGGGCATTAAACAGTGGCATGGCAGAAGGGTTGGCAGTCTCCCACATATATAAATCCAATGTAATTTGCGCATTGCAGTCATTTATAATTTGACACATGTGGTTCTGAAATCAAAATATGTCAGATGTGTATGTTTTTTTTTTCACGATCTATGAGATTAAAATTAACAACGTAGTACAGGCATCCACGAATAGTACAGGCGCGTTTTAAGGATACCCACATCATAAAGGCAGGGTGTGCGTTAATCCTATGAGGCCCCTAGTTCCCTATGCGGGACAACCATTATCGTTTCTACAGCTATAAAAATATTAGCAGCGACATCTCTTGACATCTCGATAGAAGTGTCGGATACTTATCAAATGTATAATGCAAACCATTTTTAATTTTTGTATTTAAATTATCCTTTCCTTAACATTAATATTAATAAATACTTTTTCCAACTTTAAAGATTGTAACAAAAACCAGGTAGCTATCCTTTCATATTTAACTCCATAACTACCCAAACCGCTTGTCTCTCAACTTCTCTTTCAATTCTCGATAATATTTAACGCAATTTTCGACAACTCCAACTTTTTTTATACTATCACAAACGTCTCAGTAATGAGATCCTAATGAAAATATAGAGTTGATTAGAATCGATGAATTATTTGCCCCTTCTATTGGGATTATTTTATTAGAATACTAGTTTCGAATGCTAAAAATTCATCTTCAGCTCTAAAGCATACAAAATTTTCAACAAATCAGTACTGTTTTACACGGATTATATATTCTAAAAATTTCAAAACTTTAAGATATGAAATCAAGCATTAGTACTCACCTGAGAAGATCTAACAGATATCTGAAATATATATATATATTCCCCATGGTGGAAGGGGGTAGATAGGTTAAACTATTTCCGTTTCTTGGATCCCTTGGATGAATTCGAAACAAATTTAAAATTTGGCTATTGGAAATGTTTATCTGGACATTTACACAAAAATCTGGATTGGTTTTAAACGATTTTATTATTTCTAATGATTCATAAACATTTAATTTTAGGCTATTTTCTACTTGATTTATTATTTTTACTCCCAGGTCTATATAAAATTTATGGTTGTTTTTATTTAGATGAGGTCGGGAGAACCTCCTGGGGCACACCCAGCCTCCTAAAAAGTGGGTACCCTTAATTGGGGAAAAACCTGGCGGTTGAGCATGATTCTGGCCAAACCACCTCCTTTCACAACCGTTGGCTTAGAAACAGTACAGCCTACCTAAGTACTGAACCCGAGACCCTTCATGGGTTGTAAGTGGTACAGGTTTTTTTTTTTATTTAGATGGATAGCGAAATTGGAATTTTGGGTCTTATGATAATAATAATTATATAAATTCAATGAGTCATAAGGGATATCCCATACTAAACCCCAAAAATGTAGCCTAACTGCCCCCTTCCCCTTTCCACGATGGATATATTTCAGATATCTGTTAGATCTCTTGAGGTGAGTACCAATGTTTTATTTCTTGTCTTACTCTTACATTTTTGAAAATTTGAGTATATATAATTTCAATACATATATGATAAATAATATATATATATATATATATATATATATATATATATATATATATATATATATATATATAAATCCATAATTCAGAGTACTTATTAAATTTATTGTATATTGTATTGACACATATTGTGTACTTATATAACAATAATATATTATATATACAATACATAGTATGTATCCTATATCCAGAATTAAAAAGCACAATCTAAAAAATAATTATAAGCTAGAATAATTATAAATTATTATTATTATCAAGTTATATAATAAAAAAAAATTGAAATAATCAAATCTCGTTTCATTTTGAATGGGGACTTTTTTTTTTTAATCTACGATTTTTTTTTTTTTTGTTTTTTTTTTTTTGCTTATAGTACTTAGCATATAATGATTATTTTTTTTAAATCATAATTATTTTCGTTTTTTCTTATCATTATACATATCGTTATTTTTTCTTTTATGCTCCCAATTAAATCCCCCTCGATATCATTACTACCCCTAATGACAGAAGACCCCACCCAATTAAAAGATAATTCCGGTACTAAAGGATGAGCCAGCTGAAGGGAATGGAGCGACCGAACCAGCAATGATTGTACCTTCGTGATGTTCCCCAACGAAATCACTTTGCCTCGGATATAAATGATCCAATTTCTTTTCGCCCGTCCAATTGCGAAATTTCAATCAATATTTTCATCTGTTCAGTTCAGTTATTTATTGTTTAATTCGATTAAACATTTAATTTAAAATATTTAGTATTAGTACAAGGTATACTAGTACCACTGTTGTATAATCTATTTATTAGAATCAGCCCTAAAATTAAAATAAGTGATAAACAAATGAGTGAGGCTATTGGATTCGAGGGGGTACAGATTTTACTATGAAATGATAGGTATCTGGTTTGGGACATATCATCAACATATGGAACATTAAGATCTTTATGGATAAGTTTTTATGTGACATGATAAGGAGTATTGAAGGTTGTACGAAGAATTTTGGATTGTATGAATTGGATAAGATAAGTATTGGAAGGTTATTAGAGCCCCAAAGCTCAACTCCCTATGTCCAAATAACATGTGTTGAGATTTAGGGCTGATATTTTGTTTGTTGTGCGATTTTTTTCCATGGTTACTTCTTAAATATTCCATTTTAAATTATTTTTTCATGGAGAATAATAATGTGGATATCAAATTTAAAAAAAAAAAATTTGTTTGCCTGTAATGTGTGGTGGGAGCAGTTTGGTCTTATTTGGGTTTTTATTTATAGACGTGCAACTATATTTATGTTGATGAACACGTCGTTTGAGATATTGTTCCGATGTACCGAAATACGACTTGCCACAACTACCTCCGCACGGTTTGTCGTAAACTATATTATACTGTAATTCCGATTTATCTGTATATTTGGTTTTGGTGAATAATTTGTCTATTTGATTTGTGTGATTATTTGTGTTTTATATATTTAAGCATTCAACGCCATGCTGTGGGGGGTTATAAAATGCCTACTATTGAACATCTATTAGTAACAGTCAAGAAATATATTCGTATATATAATTTAGCTTTATCTGTTTACTCTTCTTAACAGCGAACCTTCTACCGAAACAAATTGAGGGCGATGAATACAGAAGGCGGTTCTATTCCTCCTTACAGGAGATTTAAACTTTCAACGCCATACTGTGGGGGACTATAAAACCCCTAAATTGTGAAGAAGGCGGTGCTAAGAGCCACCGTAGGCCACTTTTGTGTATCTGAGGGCTTTGTGTTGAAGCTGGCACAATGACACTTATCTTTTAATATTTAG
This sequence comes from Euschistus heros, assembly GCA_003667255.2. Classification (NCBI taxonomy): domain Eukaryota; kingdom Metazoa; phylum Arthropoda; class Insecta; order Hemiptera; family Pentatomidae; genus Euschistus; species Euschistus heros. Next base: position 442,100 of record RCWM02000653.1, on the reverse strand, counting down.
ACCTCAGGGTTACTGGCTAACATTGCAGTCGGCCATTCCCAGCTATGGGACAAGCATTAAGCTCTTGCATTGTTGATAACTATTGTCCGCGCTGCCTTCCAAGGTTGTACTTATCAGTACTTAGTCTACAGCTATCTTTTTTTTCAAAATTATAAAAAAAAATTACTTGTGGTACGCATGAATTATTTCTCACTTCTATTGCAATTTTCATTTTAAGTTGACGATTAGTTTCGAATGTTAAACATCATTAGTTCTGCAACAATACTAAAAATTCAAAGTATCAGCACTATGCTACATAGATTATCTATTAATTTTTTTAAATGTAAGGCAAGAGATCAAACCTTTGGAGGTAAAATGCAAGGGCTTCTAAAAGATGTCAAGACCTAGAGTAAGCACTACAAAGAGTCGAAATCGAATGTTGGTTAGTTAGGGAAATATATTTTGATCCCGACATTTATTCGGGTAAATGGGCATTCCTTTGCGTTTTCCTATGACTGAATTGTTTTTCTGTTCATACTGGAAACTGATTTAAAATGGTGCTATTGGAAAAACGGTCTTAAAAATGAATGGAAAGATGGATGGAGAGATTTCTAACCGGGTCAAAAAGGCAAGCAGCATCTACTACCTACTATGCAAAACGGTTGCTGGAAATGAGGATATGTGTAAAAAAGTAAAAATACACATCTTTAAGGCTATATGTTTACCCACTGTTATCTATGGAAGCGAGAGCTGGGTTCCCTTGGACAAACACTGGAGCCGAATAACCGCAATGGGAATGAGGTACTTGAGGAGAGTTGCTGGCCGAACTAGGAGGGACAGAATTAGAAACAAGAGTATATGTTGGAGGAGAACCGTGACCCATAAAAGCTCTTCGAAGCTAGGCCTACAGGAAGACCACCCAGGGGCAGGCCTAGACTAACATGGACGGACCACATCTCTAGGCTGAAACAAAGTAAAGAAAATAATCTAAATGCCGTGAGAGCGCTGGCAATAGACCGGGAAGCATGACAGACTTGGACAAAGGCACCTGGAAGAAGAACAAGAAGAAGATATTGGAAAAACGATTTTTTTTAATTTCTAATGATTCGTAAATATTTTATTTTACACTTACAATGTGATGTATTAGTTTTACTTCCGAGTCTTTGTTGAATTATTGGTAATTTTCATGATTTCTGTCTTATTATTTTATACGTATGTGTTATTTTTTAATACGTGACTCTGATGGCAGAGAATGATCTGCCAAGAAAATAATGGCACTGGTGATGTATGGGACAAAGCGGAGAGGAAGACCAGAGAAGAGAACAGAATGTGTTTTTTTAATCTTTGATTTAAGATCAAGATTCACTCCATGGATTCGCCAGGAAATAAATTTCAACCCGCCCAAGTGGGATTCGAACCCTCGGCCATCGGGCCTCCCAAATTTGGCTTTATCATAATAAATATTCTTCGAAACGAAATGTTGTCAAGCAGTTTTTTAAATAAAGTTTTTTCTAAGAACCATTTTTCACTGAAATCCTTATAAGGTTGTTAATATTAAAAGTAATTTAACACCAATTTATTTTATCTTTTTTCTATTTAGTACGTACAATAAAAATACCTTGCTTCTTCCTTTAAAAACTTAACATCTTTATGTATGTATTAAAAAATAAAACAATGTTAAAAAATTTGACTACGTCATTATTAAAACAACTTGGTTGACTTCCTGTTTATGATTGAAGCAGGAATAGTTCTATTGTTAGAAATCTACTGATTCAGTGTTTTTTTTATATAATTTTATTTTTCTTTTCCTTCTACCGTAACTACAGATCAGAGACGTGTCGGTTTCAAAAATAATTCTCGATACTTTCTGAAAATTGGTACCAATAATCGATTATTCTAAACCAATTTCTTGGTATTCACTAGATTAGTTTGAATGTTTTTTTTTTTTTGCAATACTTTCGGTTTGATTTTAAACCGTTGTTTCTACATCTTGAAATTTATTGATTTTTAACTAATCAAAAAGTGGACCAAGGATCGAAACCAACAAAAATCTGATGGAACAAGATCCGGACTCTATGTTGGGTGTGGAAGAACTTCCATTTTTAAACTGCTTGGTCTGATGAAAAGTATGTGGTTGTTATCTTGATGGGACAGAACTCCTTTGTATTTGAACAAAGCTGGATAACAACAGTTTTGAGTACAGTCTAACAGTTCGTGATGTCATAGATTCGTTCATCAAAAAAATAAAAACAATGATGGATTACTCTTTCGTAGTTCCAAAAAAACGTCCTTCTTCATTTCCAAGAACGAATCTTCCCTAGAAAATTTTTGAAACCATTGCCGCGCGGTTCGCTCGTCAAGGATAACTTCACTTTAAGTTTTGTTGATTCTACGAACCGATTCGGAGGCTGAACAAGATTTTTTTTTTTCAAAAATTTAATCAAAATAACATAACTGAAAGTGGATGGAGGCATCGGAGTAACGAAGAAGTTTATAAGAAAGCAGAAAAAATCTCTGAGACTATGAAGAAGAGGAGGTTGACATTTCTCGGACACCTGTACAGAATGGGCCAAAAGAGACTTACCAAACGGATATTCAATTACTTCTGGAGAAAGAAAACCACATCAGCATGGATTAAGGAACTAATGGACAGAGATAGATTTAGGGATGTATTGAATGATTTGGATTGGATTTAAGCCACAGGAAGAACAAAAGAACCCAGAAGAGTCTGGACGGAGGTGCAGCGAAACCAGGCCAGCGAACGCAAGATGGAGTATTGGACGCAGAGGAAACTTCGCACCAAGAAGAAGAAAAATGAAGTTGTTGCGTGATCCTAAGTGGTCAATTCGCTTGCAAAAAAAAAACAAAAAACACTCGTGTTCTTCTTCCATGAACTATTCCACATTTTGAACTAACGAATTATCGAAGCAGCCCATTGTTGATAAATAAGTATAAGTGTTCTAATGAAAGAATAAATTGTTAATAAATAAGGTAAACGTGTTTATAGTTTTTGGGATTCATGCAATTGACGAAACCATTTTTTTGCAACCTATTATTGGTTGGTGCAAAAATAATGCAGGTAAAAATATTATAATTTCGATTGGTTTGAAATGTTGAGTGTTCAACACTAATTTCTCTCGCTATGTCCCAAGTAGTTTTGCCAGAGTTTTCTTCTACGAAAGCCCTCAGATGGCAGTGATCAACAACAGAAGGTCTACTGCGACCTTCCTTGTCTTCGAGATCAAGATCTGCAAGACGAACATTTTGGAACCATCGCTGCACTGTGCATTCACTGATGCTTGCTTCACATCAAACAACATTGATGTTAACCGGTTTGGACCGCACATCGACCAAGTTTGAACTCGTAAAAAAAAAATTTACAAAAATCTCTTTCGACATGAGGACTAACTAGACTGGAAGATTATCTTTCTATACTTGGCAAGCACTTACCTGACTAGAATGAATATTCAGAACCTGCTTTATTTTTGCACAACCCGATACTAGACGTTCTCTTTAAAATATGTTATATCTTATAAATATCTTCGTACATATCGTAAAATATCTTTTTACAAATCATATGGATCATTCTAGGTTTATTGAATAATATAGCCCTTTCACCTAATCTGTGATTATGTTTATATGTATTGTAATTTGAGGAGACATTGTCCCGGTGGAGGGTGTTACGTACAGAGAGGTTAGTTAGCTGTCAGTTGCAGACAGTGTCAAGTACCATCCTTAGCTGACAACCGAATTCCCTCCCTGTCTTACCCCGTTGGTCAACCGCTCTATAGTCAACCCGACCCCCTTGTATTACCTCATCAGCGTTTCCATCAACTTAGTTGTTCCAATCCGTGGGTTACGTAATATCCTCTCCGAGCTATATTGCGAATCATAGCTGTTTTACATAATTGATAAATAACGCAATGCTTTCCCTAAGTCGTCTACAAAGTCTTCATGAATGAACTATGAAATCACTCACTATTTATAATAATATATTTTTAAAACTATTTATTGATGCTTACATTTGCATGCATAATATTCAACAAGTAAATTTGAGGAAAACGATTACAATGACATATCAATAACATGTAAAGAATTACTCACTATTAGCACTTCAATAAAAGTTGTACAATAGAAGGTCTCTTGACCATATTCTTTTCAGACGCCTCGGAGCATTATCGGGAATTGAGTGTGAGTTGGAGACTAGTGGATTCGAGTGGGTTAGGTGATATTAATCCATATCATATATATAACCAGGTTTATTTAACTTATTTTAGTATTATAAAATAAATATATTTATTTTACAGCTATCTAATAATATGGCCAAATAAGCTATACATTGAACATTAAGATCTTTTTGGATAAGTTTGTTTGTGACACAATGAAGAGCGTTGAAGATTTTTCGAAGGCTTTTGCACTGTAAGGTGAATCCAACTGGATGAATTGGATGGTTTAGTGGTTTAGTTTATAAGTATTTTGTTATTTATTGGGAGCTTTGAACGCTTGTCCATTAATGTTGGAGTAGCCAGAAACGATAACCGGTTTCTTTCCTTTTAAGTTTGATATGGGCAATTTAAATTAAAACTCTTTATAGGTATATGGAATATGTTCCATTTCATTTATATAATCCATGTAAGAAAGTTCTGATGTTTTATATTTTTGTATGTTTTTAGAACTGATGAACGTCTAACATTCGAAACTAATTTTCAAATAATAAAAATTCCAATTGTAAATAGTTCAAAAATCCTAATTATATTGATCTTTCTATACCATCATGCGTACCTCAAGTGACAAATATAAATAACTCTCATAATATTTACTGAACATTTAAAATTTGAAACCGGTCTTCAAATAAAAGTTGCAAATAATTCACCAATCCTAATTACAACTATATTAGTTAATTACATGTTTGGTATTAGTTATTTACAATATGGCAAATGAATTTGTTAATTAATTCAATATGTTTCCCCCCCTTGAACGCCGCAATTGGATTTTAACAATTCAATTTAATCCAGATGGAATAAATGTATTAGGTGCTTTTTTATGAGACTTTTCCCTCTCAAAAGTGTTGCTATCGGATAAAATAAGATTATGAGATGTATTTTCTTTTTTTCTTTTTCTTTTTTACCTTTTTTTTTTTTTTTAAGTGGGAAGAGAGGGGTTACATGAAACCAATTTGAGAGGGTGCGCCGAGGGAAAAGCTGGCCACAGCCCGTATTGAGCAGAGCTCTCTTCAAGTTTTTAAACCTCTTTATTTTTTTTCATCACAGCTCGGAGGGGAAAGATTTAAAATACTATCTAAACATTTATTGGTTCTATCATTATCCTAAATACAATCAAATTATTGAAATGATAAAATAAATCGAATTTGTGTTATCTAAAAAGGTCTGATTGACTATGTATTTTATTTTATTTTCCAAAGCTTTTATATATATATATATATATATATATATATATATATATATATATATATATAAATATAAGGGTTACCCAGAGCAAATGAAAGAGGAAGTTAAAAAATTGGGTATCACGGAGGTAGACTACAAAGATAAGGATAAATTCGGAAAAATGGTTAAAAATATAAAGGTTCTTGTAGCGGAGAAGAAGAAGCATGAAAGTAAGAAATGGACGGAGGAGAGAAAGAGGGAAATGGGCGAAAAAATGAAAAGAATTTGGGCAGAGAGGAAGAAAACCTGAAAATGATATACGCGTGGTCCACCGTTGGCCTGTATCGCGATAAATAAATAAATAAATAAATATATTTTATATATATATATATATATATATATATATATATATATATATATATATATATATATATATATATATATATATATATTTTTTTTTTTTTTTTTTTTTTTATTTGCATTTTTCTAAATCTCAATGAGGACAACCTTCGTTACTAATTTCGTCTAGTTCTGAGGTTTGGATAAATATATTTATGAATGACACTACTAGCCTGGGCGACCCTTGACCTCCTCAACAATATCCCATTTCTCTCAATCCAACGCATCTTCATTCATAAAAAGGTATTTTTAAAGCGAGCAGGTTCGAGAAAGTACACAAGTATCCTGATCATTGTTTGTATACAATTAAAAAATTAACTCTTGAATATTATTCCACAGTAATTTAATTTTCCCAAGCTACGTTATTTAGAAAATGAGTTTTATTTAGATATTCATTCACAAATGTTTGGTGCCAAGATCTATTTTTACACGCTCGTCTGTTACGCAACGGATTTCTGGATCCTTTTCAGATTTTAAATGAATAATGATACGTACTTATATTTTAATTTGTCGTTGAAATCATCAATGAAAATCTTGATCGAATGTGTACTACAAGGACTCGTACTAAGCTGTTGAATTGTTATACCATGTGTATAATTTTATTCTTATAATTGTTTGTGATTGGGTTAAGCGACCCGGTACATTTTTCAACATAGAACCATAGCACTTATATTTCAGGGCGTAACATCGTGATGTTAGAACGTGACAGAGCATTCGTTTCGTCGGATTTCCAGCGTTGCATTGAAGGAATGTTGCAGGAGTTACGCAATTTCTGGTCATGTTTTGACGGGGATAGATGGAGTTGTTCAAAGATGTTCTAGAAAAAGAAATTTATAGGTCAAAGAACATGCTGGTGTGTTTATTGATTAAAAATGTGTTTTTCCTTAAAATTATTAGATATTTCACATTCGTAATGAAAGAGAAACTGTTTTAGTTAGACCTTATGTTAGAGGTGCAATATGATCTACATAAATAAATAAATGTATAATATATTAAACATAATAATATAATCAATAAAAATACTAATAAAGTAATAAAAACTGCTAACTATATTCAGAATTGAAGGGTTCAGTGGCTGAAGGGGTTATATCACATTTTTATTTAAATACAATCTATTTCATTGCATGAAGGTAAGGTAGCAAAATGTAAATATTTCACAATAACTATAAAATGAAATATGTAGAAGATGTAAAGGCTATTTAACTTTAAACATAAATTACTTAAAATTGTTTTTTCTTACATAACCCCTTCATCCATCAGCCCTTGAGTTTTGCGTCTATCAGTCTAGATGTATGCTCAACATATATCCCAACATATCTCTGGGGAGTTGGGATTGGTATGGGTGCAATGTATCAAAAATATCGATATTTTTTATCGATCCTATTTCATTTAATTATTTATCATGCCGATATGTACATAACGATAGATAAAAAAAAAATAACATAACCTTAAAAAAATTTTTATATAAGGGGAAGTTTTAATGTTGTGACAGGGGACAGAAAGTACACATCTAAATATTTGTACCTATTGCCTACTGTTTCCTAATGAACTACTTTTAAATTTTAAATAATTTTGTTCCTATTCAAGTTGTGAAATTAATTAATTATAACGATATAATAAACATGTAATTGTAACATGATATATATATTTAAAATGTTATTTCATTAAATAAAAATCTCGATATATCTGATCCCTTTGTATTATGTCGTAAAAACTTTTCTTCTTTTTTTTTGAGGGGGGGGGGGGAATTAATACATTTTTGTATTATTTAATGATGAAAATATTTGTCCTTACTATGTATTCAATTCTACCAAACTTATAATAAATCCTAATATTGGCCCTTAAAAAACGGGCCTAGTCATTAGCACAAACTTTTACAAGCCAAAATAATGTCACTCAGAGAGAGCACCTTTTCTAAACCTGAAACATATTTTTCAAGCAGCTAGTTACTTTCTTTTTTTTTCTGTTTGTTGAAATTATCAACTGTAAGAAAAAAATGTGTATACGAGACAAAGGAAATTAAAATTAAAATTAACGGCAACAGTAAAATGCAAAGGGCGTAAAACCACAATATACTATCTTTAAAAAAATAAAAATAAAATAAATCCATTAAATATCAAGATAATGTTCATAACATTTATCTTAGCAATTAACACTGCTTGTAAAACAGCTAACTACTGTTAACACTTCAGTAAACGTTCCATAAATAGTTCAGTCAATAGAGGATAAAGTGCGTTTTCTGTAATCCAAGGTTTTTCCTCGGAAACATGTTTAGGGCAGTTAGAAAGTAAACATACTAAAAGTCCTGGAAGTTTTCGGGCCTGGGAACAGGAAGAGAGGGGAGGATCCCTTTTTTTGGTTTTGTGCTCATATCTCGAAAACGGTACGTCTCACAGTGGGACGAGCCAACGTAATTTGTTGGACATTGGTTGAAAACTAAAATTTATGTTTATGGCTTGAATCATTGATAAAATGTTTGCTATGGTCATTGCCGATAAACGACAGTACGTTAAACATAATTTTATTACGCACTAACAGTACAAAAGATCGATAAACTAGGTTTGTTTGAAAGGTTCTTGCAAATTTCCCGTTTTGTTAAATTGCATTAGTAATTGTGTACACGTCCGATGTAAATTTTTTGTTTTTCACAGCTTTAAGCATGATATCAAAATTGGCTATAAAACATTTTTTCTGTGAAAATAATGATTAAAAAAAATAAAAATAATAAATTTATTTAAATTTTTAAATTTTAACAAAAAAATTGAATTTAGAAAAATGTTTATACTTGTTTAAGTCCAAACCCATTTTAATTTAAAATATCGATTATAAAAAGTAACTCAAGATCGATATGGTCTGCGACCACTTGCGACTTTGGAGAATATTTGAATTTACTTTGATAATTCAACTTGTACAAAAAAGTGGTCCAAATTGCTATAACAAATGGACTTCACAAATGTTATCCACAGGTATTCACCAATAAAAATGCTTAAAATTGATATCGGAATAGGTCTGAATGCTGACACTGACACGACGAATTTGAAAGAATGGATCCAACGATAAAATTTCGATAACCACAGTGTAGGAGCCTGTGGGCTATAATTGATTACTTCTTTTAAATGACTAAATAGTTCCGTTTTCGGTTGGGGAAAATATTTAAAATAATAATTACCTATCAGGTTTCTGACATACCGCAAATTATTGATTTTTTTAGTAAATCCGATCGACGAAAAAGGCATAAAACACGTATAACTCACATAACGGTACACTGATTGATTTGCAGATTTTTAAAATCGATAGAGCACATGAAAAATCATAGAAAATAATATCCCTTGAATCAAAACACGAAAAAACGAAAATTAGATTTTTTTAGACAAACTATTGGTTAACAGAGCGAAGTCCTGAAATAATGGGGAAAAACTGACTTTAGATTCGAATTCTACACCTTTGAATACATACCCAAATGAAATTTGAAGTCGATGCAATAATTTTTAGAGACTCAAAATGCGATGTCCAGAAAAAACATAGTTTGGTCCCACTGTGCGTCTTATGCAAAACATGACTATTTACTAAATTAATGCTAATTAAATTCTCTACAACTTTTATTTTTTAAACTTATAGCATATTCTGTACCCTTTCCGAGATATACGCTTGGCAAATGTGAACATTTTCGAGAAAAAAGATTTCACCTCACGTTTTCTGTTAAACTTCCCTAGATATCTTCTTAAACGTTCATCCTACGGCAAAAGTCTTCATAAATAATATTGTAGAAAATTAAATTTCCTTCAAAATACACAAATATGTCAATTTATCTTTAACCTGTCAAAAGGTACATAAATTTTAAATTTTCTTGGTAAAACAAACATACTAAAAGATATACATTTGCCAAGCGTAAATCTCGGAAACGGTACAGAATATGAATAATGTGTATAGGATAAAAGTTGTAGAAGGTCCCAAGAACATATTTTTTTTTTAAATTGAACGGTTATCGAAAATAAAATGGGGAGCGAATTGGGAGACCAGTGGATCTGAATAATTTTAAAATTTAATTTATTAATGTTTTATTATTTATTATTATTTATTTTTTTTTTTTTTACAAAAATTGTTATTGTTGCAGATTAAATGAAGAGAAACTAGATCGATTAACAACCTATGGTGAGTACTATCATATTTAATATATATCATACAAATATAATAAACCTTTGTTTTGTAACTATTGTATTAAATTTACTTGTAGAGTATAAATAAAAATACTAAAAGGCTAATAAACAGAGCTAAACAAAAATACGACTGTATTTATGTTATAATACTACTTTCTGAAAAGAAGATGGCCACCGGACCCTCTTATATACAACGTTTATTAAAATTATACAGAAAAATAGTTGGATTAAAATATATTAAAACTTTATTAATATTGATCCCTTAGATAACTACGCGTATTTTTCTATAGGAACTATTTATAAATTTAAATGAATAGTTTTAAAAAATAATTTAATAAATTATAATAACAAAAATTGTTCTATTGTAATAGAGTTATACGATGTTCCACGGAAAAGTTTTCCATAAAGAACTTGGAGACTGAAAATTAATTTAAAGGTCCAAACTTGATAAAATTTAAACTAATTTTCAGATTTACATTTTAAAGTAGTCTTGTACTTTCTTCAGTCATTTTCATCTTTTGAGGAAAACAAGAATTTAATATTGAATGATTTAAATATTAAATTATATTAATTCTTAAATCTTGCATTAATATTTTATATTATACTGTTAAATTATACACTGGCAGGCAAAAATTCCACCCAATTGTTTTTGTTTTTTCTTTATCTCCGTCTAAAATAAACGTTATTTTATTCCTCATATAATATATAGAGTTTAGGTCTTCATATACTTTAACTAGTGAACATAAAACGTATTAGGAATGTAAAAAAAAAAAAAAAAACTTACTTAATTTTTAATTAATAAACTTTATACCCGCTCCCTAAGTTCATTACGTCTTGCATTCGATGGGGTATAGGCCTTATGTGATTCAGAATAATGTTTTAATGTTTTATGTGGTTGATAATAACGTATTATATTTCCTTTATGGTATATTTCCTTAATTTCACTATTGTTTAAATACTGCTTGAATTTTATTTAATTAATGTTTTTTTTACAATCCTAATAAGTTCCATATGCTTTGGTTAAAGAATACGGGGACGCAAACTCCTAAATCAGAATTCAAGTCTCCACCTAAAAACAAACAAATTAATTAAGTGGAATTTTTTCCTATAATGCCTCCTAGGTTATATAGCACATGCTTCCCAGATAATAAAAAAATGTTGATAGTACATATATTGCTAAATTTAGCATCAATAAAGTGTTGTTATTTTTAACAGTTCATTACCATAAATTGGAATTTAATATGGTTTATCTATCTTTATAATATGGTTACCTTAAGATGAAAAATGCACTTTAAAAAGACAAAAAAACAGATACAAATTGGACTGTCAAAATTCCATCATTGAAAAAACAAGATCATTTCTGAAACACCTACAAACTGACGGTAACAATCAAATTTCATTCAAGAGGGGAAAAAGGCATTCCGACATACCAGAGAACGACTTATCTAAGGAACACTTAAAACACATCCTAAAAACACAAACTGTAGATCACTGGCAGACACGTTTGAACACAACACACAAGGGAAGACATCTACATAACTTAATTCCTGACTTACGGACCAAAATTAAATCAGACTCATGGACTAAGTTGTTCTACATTGCACAAGGAATCACAGGACATGCATCAGTAAACAGTTACTTTTATCGATTCTAAATAAGAAATTCATTCTTATGTCCATGTGATTTCACACAAGAACAAAATATACACAGCCTCATATATGAACGCAGACTACTCACTGACTACAGAACTATACTACAGGCAAAAACATTACAGAAACTAGGACATTGGCCGGTGGTGGATGGTCAATGTTTGATGAACAATTTATTTAAACATTTCAAAATATTTCTCCAAAAATTCCATCATGAAAATAGAGGATATAAATATGAAATATCTTTAAAGCATTAAATATTAATAAATGTTTCTCTATATAACTTTGTTGCTTGATTTTGTTGAATTTTGAATTATTTATATTATTTACTTCTTGTTCTTTATTTTTCGAAATTTTGATTTAACTCCGCAGTATACACAAGGCCACTGAAAATGTCAAAATCGTCAGATGTTACCAAACATACATATTTAGCGTGCTGGCTAAGGTTTAATCAAAATTTCATATAAAGGGCCTAATAGTAAATGTAACCAGGTTTTAGTTGAAAAAATGAAAGTTCTGGTCTGAGAAATATTAATGGAGTTATAGTGAAAAAATTGCCAAAAAAACTTGGATTTCAAAACAGTAAGCTGTTTTGAGGGTGCTGACATGAGTATTTTATGAGACTTGTTCAAAAATTAATATATAGGTTCTTTTAGTAAATGTAATCAGCTTTCAGATGAAAACAATATATTTTGGATCGAACTATTAGTTTCGCAGTTATAACCAAAAGAGTGTGAAAAACGTGTACGTTCGCGGAGAAGCGCGATCCTTGTGAGAGTACTGAAATGAGGGATGTAGTGCGCATGAATTATGCGACTATTTTTGACTTCACAGTTTCGTTAAAAATAGTTACAAGGTAAATATACTAAAAGTCTGTTTGTTTAGGTTTTTCGATTATATCTCGAAAACGGTGGAGGCTAGAAAAATAAACCACAGATCAAAATTAAAGCTAATTAAATTTACTATAAAATTGTTTTTATACATATTTGTCTAACTTTCAACGGTGTTCGAGATATACGTTATTAAAAATCGATAATTATAGAGAAAAATATTTTTACCTCAATTTTGGTCAAACATTTGATTCAAGTGCCAGAGACGTATAAACGAAATTAAAGTAAATTTAATGCTCTACCGCTTTGTTTCTGACAATATTTCTGAGAAACAATTGTCGAAGGCACTAGAAGCAATTGTTTGTCCGAACCGGTGCCCGCTTCTCCTTCTCCGCGCTATATCTCGAAAAATGTTAATCCTAAAACAAAAATTATTAAAACCAAAATTATAGAGAATATTATTATCTACAAGTTTTGTAGCTTCTTGAGTGACGCCCGATGCATAAAAATCGAGATATTTGAAAAAACTGATTTTTATGACCTTTGACCTTGAATATCTAATTATGCTAACTCGCTGAGGTCGGTGACTTTTCACCCCTTATTTTGGAGGCCAAAACAAAGGTATATACAAAAATTCAGCTTCTTTGCTTTCTTTCCGAGATTTTCTGTAGTAAATCTTCTTATTTGACTGGGCTATTAGTGTATTAGCAGCATAGAGTGTCTAACTATTAAAGCTGTTTCTAGTTGTTTTATTCTTGTATGAGGACCCCAAGTGTGACATTTGTCTTGATGTAGTCCTAGGTAGCGGATCTGTTCAACAGGGATCAATGGGATATTATTAAAGGATACTGTAGGACTGGAAGTCGTACGTTTACGACGAAGGGTAACAGTTATTTGAGGAGATTTGTTTGGATTTATTTTGATCCCCCGATTTCGACATCGTTGCAGGTTTGTAATGTGCGATGGTAATGTTGATCCAATCGAAAACAACGAGCGATTTCTTGTTATTAGATTCCAAGTATTTGTCCAAATGAAGTCCTAGGTAGTGGATCTGTTTAACAGGGTATACCAGGTATGCAAGTTTAAAATGTCGTTTATTTCTTAAAATATATACACAGTAATTTAAAAAAAAGTATAATATATTTTATTCAAAGTACTGACCCTCGCTTTCTACACATTTTGTCCATCTCTCGGGCAATATACGGATACCATTCCAAAATAATGCTTCATCTTTATTTGAAATCCATTCATCGAGCCATTTTCGTACGTTTTCGAAATTGTTGAAGTGTTGCTCCGCCAATGAGTGTCCCATCGATGAGAAGAGGTGATAATCAGAAGGCACCAGGTCAGATGAATACGGCGGGTGGGGTAGGAGTTCCCAACCAAGCGAAGAAATCGTTTCCTTAGTCAATCTGGCTGAATGTGCAGGAGCGTTATCATGCTAAAGAATGACTTTGGCGTGCCTGTGAGCCCATTCTGGGCGTTTTTCGATCAATGCGTGACTCAAATTGATCATTTGCTGTCGGTAGCGCTCGGTATTGACTGTTTCGCCGGGTTTGAGAAGCTCGTAGTAGACTACTTCCTTCTGATCCCACCACACACACAGCATTGTCTTCTTCCCAAAACGATCCGGTCTTGCACTCGATGTGGATGGTTGTCCTGGCGTTACCCATGATTTTTTTCGTTTGGGATTCTGAAAATAAATCCATTTTTCATCGCCAGTTACAACTCGATGCAAAAAACCCCTTTCTTTCGTGGCGTAAAAGCAGCATTTCGCACACAGTTTTTCGTTTTTCCATTTCCATCTGTCGTTCGTCCAATTCATGTGGAATCCATTTTCCAACCTTTTGAATCTTTCCCATAGCTCTCAGGCGATCGGAAATGGCTTGCCTAGTGACATTCAACTGTTCTGCCATCATTTGTTGGATTTGGGTATTGTCTTCGTCTAATAAAGATTGCAATTCGAAGTCCTCAAACTTTTTTGGTCGATTTTCTCGTTTTTGATCAGTAACATCAAAATCACCACGTTTGAAACTTTGAAACCAACGTTCACATGTCCTGACGGTTGGAGCAACATCGCCATAAGTCTCAACAAGAATTCGATGACATTCAGAAGCCTTTTTCTTTTGATTAAATAAGAAAATCATGACATGCCACAAATGCTCTTTATTTGGCTTAAAATTAGACATTTTTAACACCAAAGAAAGGTATGATACGTCCACGTAAACGACTTAAAAACAACTGACTTTTGTAAACAAATGACTAACAAACAAAATAGCGTTTAGAGATAAGCAAATCCTTCAATAGGCTAAGAGCGCATTCTATTGGAATTAAAACGACATTTTAAACTTGCATACCTGGTAGTACAATAAAATCTTATTAAAGGATTTTGTATTTTAACAAATGTTAGATTTACGAGATAGAAAGTGAACAATTTGTTTTGAATTAATAGTAGCATTACTACTAAGTATTGTATGGACTATAAATGGTATTTCATCCTTATCTTTTTCAATTTATGTTCCTTCCATATACAGTACACTTCATCAGGGACTATATGATTCGATGACAGTTCACATTTTACTAATAAATGTTATAATCGCCCATTAAAATACCTTTCTGACAGTTTCTTTACTCATATAAAGGCATAATGTGTCATGTTTATCAAATTCCTTCGCATTCAAAAGGGTTCCCTTCTCTTAGAAACTGGAATAACCGCGATAAACCCTGGCTCTTAAAGAGTTATTTCCGAGCGTTTCTTTTGAAATCTCCAAATAAAAGGAAACTGAATATTCTTGAAAAGTGGCCAGCAAATGTCGGGAACCTGGATTTGATTTTGGTCCAAGGCCTGATTTTTAAAAGATATTTTTCGTATTAGCATTTCAATCGTGAAATGTCAAGATTTATCGGGACTTGAAGAGTTGTAAAAGGCTTTTGAATTGGTTTCCAAAAGAAATAATGTTTCCTTACTTTTTTTTTTTTTTTTTTTTTTTTTTTTTTTTTTTTTTTTTACAAGAAAATTACAGTATTTCATGAATTTTATGTCAGTTTTTAAACAAGATCTCTATGCATTTCTCTAATATGATATTTAATCTCTTAAATAGCAACGAAAATATCCATTACGTAAACATAGCAGAATTATCGGCTCTGTACATGAAGATTTTTTTTTCACTTCTCTGGTCTAAAATAGCGTGAAATCTTTTGTTGTGAAACTGGATTGTTTTTCGAATGAAAGTTAAAATTCTTTGTATAATCAGTTAGTGACAGTCATGTTCCTACACCTTGCTATACCAGATTTTTTTCTCCTCTCCAAAAATAATTTTCAATATCCGGAAAAAAAAGAAAAAAATACCCACGTGTCAAGGCCAGACTTATGAAAATGCACCCACGATTTTCTCGTGGAATACATTGAATTGTATAAAAGTTTTCCGTTTTTCTGCCAAGTAAAAATTAAAGACTATAGTGACCGTAATAAAAAAAACTTCGCGTATGAGGAAACTATAAAAAATATACTATATACTTACAAAGAAATAAACACGATGACAAATAAAGTAACAGTTACAAAAAAAAACAATTCGTTTATATTTGATAAAATAAAAGAAAGCAGTGTTTCCTTCATAATCAAAAAAATAATTCCTCTCAAAAAGATTCACTAAACAAACTTCACACAGCTCAAGAGTCTGGATTGGAACTGAGGTAAAAAACGGAAGGGAAAACACGTAGTGTGTAAACACTGGACGAAACGTACAGTAAGACGTAGCGTGTAAACCGGCCCTAAGAAACATTTATTTTATGTCAAATAACAATAAAATTGTATTAATATATTCATTTTATACTGATCGATAGTTTAAAATTTTAAAATGTATAAATAGAATATAATATTTTGTAGGGTCACGTGCTGATTACCTCACGAAGCAGCTTTTGTGTTGATTCCACAGCATTTTTGTTTGAATTTGAATTTGAAAAGTTCGCTGCTTCCTTCAACTAATAACTTCTTTGTCTTCCTCTACGATTTGCAATCACTATTTTATCTTTTGGTCTATATATAACATTAAATATTTATTTATAGAAAAAGAAAAAAGAATGAATCGAAATGTAGTGTATGAAAATTAATGCCTCTTAAGTTTAACGAAATTCGAGTACGGAGCAAGTTGGGATAAGAGGGGATTCGAGATGGTCGAAGAATATTATGGAAGGTTAGGTATCCTGTTAAGGCCAATGGATAAGTTCTGTTATGACATGTTAAGGATCACTGAGTATTTTGCTAAGGATTTTGGTTGGATTGAAAGGATTTAATAGGAGAAAAATTGGAAGGTTTGGTAGAGCCCCAAATCTGAACTTAGTATGTCCAAATAGGTTAAATTACCTTCATGTAAATGAATCTTTAGTCATTATCAGATAGATGTAAACGATTATCTATTTAGTGTTAAATAATTTGAAAAATACGAGCTGTTTCTTGTAGTATATGTCTTGTATGAGGATTCCAAGTAATAGGTTTGAACGTAGGTTTGAAAGGTAGCGGATCCGTTTAACAGAGATCGGTGGAGTATTATTAAAACTATGTGACTGTAGTTAAGAATCTATCCATTGATAGCATTTTACTTAAAGTTCAATATAATAGTTTTCTAGTCCATCTTCTTTTCAGACACTTCGGATGGTTATTGGAAGTCGAATAAAATGTGATGCTAGAATAGCATCTTAGTGCAAATTAGCAATATACAGTAAACTAAAATAATGGCGCATAAGCTTATTAGTGGCATAGTTTTTTGGTTGTATGGATTAGTACGAGATGGATTGGACGGTTTAGTGAAGCCTCAAATCTTAACTCTGTATGTCCAAGTAGATCTGATTATAATCATGGCGATGAGTCCTTTGTAGTGTATAAGCAGATTTGAGTTTTATTTTAGTAAATGTTGATCTAGTCGAAAACAACGGACAATTTCATGTTATTTGTGTATTTTATTTAAATTCCAAGTGCAGTAGAACCTCACTAATCCGACCCGTGAGGGGCCAAGGGTTTAGGGTGGAACGACCAATAGGTCGGATTAACCGAAGATAACAATGAAGCACATGCTTTACATAGGTAAAAGTGTATAATTATAATAAGGTGAACAAGTTTATTAGTTGTTTTATTTATAGATTTTGTATTGTAAGGATTAGTACGAGATGGATTGGATGGTTTAGTGGACAACAACGTATGTCCAATTCTGTAGTATGATAGAATGATTACAATCATTCCGATGAGTCCTATATACATAGCTTAGAGCACTCGTATAGTAAACGTTGATCTAGTCTTGTTATTTGAGTATTTCATGTGGATTCCAAGTAAGGCGTTTTCCCTGATTAGAGTCCTAGTTAGTGGATCTGTTCAACAGGGATCAGTAGAATATTATTTAAAGATACTTTCTAACAGAAAGTAGGTTTACGACGAAGATCTAATGTTATCTACTGATATTTTTTTAAAAAGTAATAATTAAAGTATTATCATTAGTTTATATTGGTCAGTAATAGTAATCTTGTTGATGTTAAATATTAAAATACTCCACATTTTGGGTATATATTTGAAAGAGATAATTTTTACGCTCCATGTCGCACTGCTTGTCCTAAGTTGTGCAATATTTTTTCACAGCTTTTCTAACCACGTTTCGTTGGCCTTAATGAAGCAAATGTTGTAATTACCGCTGGCACTCTGGGAGGTGGGGAACGGATCGCAGTGAATGCACAAGCTCGACAAAGATCTCTCATTGTGCAGGTAAGCCCCCGCGGCTGGACAAAACCAGTTCTCCGCTGGAGTGCACTCTAACTACCCTGGAACTGTTTCCATGCATACTATGCTGTCTGCGTGGATTCAAATCGCCCAGCACCAAGCTGGAAATTTATTAAATATTTACTTTGTATTTTTTTCCTGTATAAATAGAATTTATTAGGCAAATAGTTTTTAATATTTCTAATTTAAGCTAGCAAATAACCAGATTAGAAATGTATTCACTAAGAAACATATTATTATTATTTAAAGCAACTAAACCATTTTTGAAATTTTTTTTTTTTGTTGCGTTGAATGGAACGTTTTTTCACACTCAAAAATGTAATATTTTAATACGCTCTAGATATGTTGGTTTAGTTCGGATCGAAAATTTGACAACAGGTTCCTTATCATATTTTTAATAGAGAATATTTTTCTTATTTAATATATTTCTCTAGGCCTTACCGTTTAGAAGCTATATTGTTTTGAATAAAATAAAGTCAAGTTTTGCCTATCTTTTTTTTAGTATGGGGCTTTTTTTGACTGTCGTGTGTCGCGATGGATAAGTAAAAAGTGTTCTCTTTAGTAGGTCAATTTGTTATCGATTATCGTTAAAAAAAACTTATTATTAATGACAAATTATTACATGTTTAAATAATGTTTAACAATTGTTCTGAAGAAAAAAAAAATCTATTTATGCAGATTTCATTTATCTCTCTGACATTGGCTCGCGACATGTAAATCAGACCCTCGTTTGATAATTGTCTGGGAGGGACCGAATATTTATGCCTATGAAAGAATGTTTTGTTCCTTAGTAAAATGGAAGTAGTAAGTAATCTGTCTTTTGAGCATTGTTGACTGTTCGGGAAATCGGTTACGACGGCCGTTCAAACACTCAGGTAGTGTCAGGTTATCGCGAGATGGCCGGATTACTGGGAGTAATGGAATATCGAAGGAACGGATTATTGAGATTGTTAAGTATTTCGAAAAACGTCAGGTTGAAACGTAGTATACTTTCAACGTTAAGAAAGGAAGTTTCAGATAGAATTCGCCTTTATTCCGCATATCTGATACATGAGTGCACGGAAAACCCGAACATGAGTCAAATCAAACAATTCGTTAGTCTCTTCAGTTTCATGAAAATCTTACAAGATAGTTCTCATCCACTATACAACTGAAACTATCGGAGAATAGATGAATTGTCACGAATCTAGATACCTAGTGTTAACGATAATGATTGATTATAGAACGGGTTTTTCCGAGAATGTTAAACAGACCTTATCAAATTCATAATCATTTGAGCGTTAATTACGTGGTATTATATTATTGTCATATGTACTGCATATTATATGCAAATTTTACGTCCATATTAACATGTAAATCTACCCGCAAACGATTGCTCCAGGTGCGTTCCGGGAAGAGTACACCTGTCCCCCAGCAAATGTCCTAAGCTGCGGGACAGCTGCCGAACGAATATGAAAATTATTAAATAAATTCTTAGTATGTATATATATATATATATATATATATATATATATATATATATAAATATAAAATATACGGTATATATATTATATAAAAATAAAAAAACGGTTTTTGAAAAATACTTTTACTTTGTAAATTATGTATCAAAGTTTAAATTTAAAAAAATGGATTTATTGTAGGCTTTCAAATAAGGATATAAAGAAGAATGTTAGATTGTAAGGATATGAGAAGAATTAGTTCGTTTAGTGGAGCCTTAAAGCTTAGTTTAGTCCTAGAAGGTTTAATTATAAGCATGTAAATGAGCTGTTTCTATTCAACTAGAAGCGTACAACTATTGTCCAGTTTTCAAAAATTAACTTAAAATTATATTCCAAGACTAAAGCGACAAGAAACAGCTCGTCGTTACTGACTACTTCAACATTTCCTAGACATATGATCAAAGCTCCCAATTCATTACAAAATACTTATTTACATGACAGTTATTAGACCTATTTGGACGTACGGAGTTGAGCTTTGGGGCTCTACTAAACCATCCAATCCTAACAATCCAAAATCCTTCGAAAAATCCTAAATGCCCCTTAATTTGTCACCAATAAACTTATCCATAAATACCTTAATGTTCCATATGTTGCTGAATTAGCCCAAACCAGATACCTATCCTTTCATCGTAAGCTCCATAACCACTCAAATTCATTAGTTTCTCAACTTGCTTCCCACTCCATTCCCGGTAATCCTCCGAGGCGTCTGAAAAAGAAATGGCTTATAGATCTTCTAGTGTAGAATTTTTATTCAAGTGCTACTGATGAGTAGTTCTTTTCAAGTTTTGACATGTTATCAGCTCATTTACTTGATGTACGTATTTGTATAGTTGTAAATTTCAATAAATTGATATATATAAACAAAAAAAAAAATTATTTTCGAATTTTTTAATTTTAATTAATTCTAGAACATTTGAAGATGATAGTGTTGATAATGGCTCTTTAGGGTAGAGAAAACTAACAAATAATCATAAGATAAAAAATATGCAAGAAAAAGTGTTGGTAGGGTAAATCACTAGTCACGATCACCTGACCATTTATTTTCGCAATAATAAGAGTCTAATCCATTTATTTGTGATATCACTAAGAGAAATGTTTTTTAAAGGGTTTAATATTCATTTACATATAAAACCTTTCCTCTTATCCCTTTCCAGTTGCCATTATAAAATATTTTCCTCAAATAGCGTCCCGGAATACCTCTTTTTTTTTTAGTAAGATCGTTTTTAAAAGTGAGGGTTCTTAAGAAATTATTGTGAAATTGTTTCATCAATTTCTAGTTTTTGAGTTGTGTAACTTTTCATTAGAATTCAGGCTTCCATACAAGCTCCATTATGTTGAACTATTTTAATTAACAATAATTTTGAACTGATCATAACCGGTTTATAAAAATACGACATTTGAGCTATGGTCATTTCTATCTGTTTCAATTTTCTTTGGTGTTACGAAAGTTCTTTCTGCTAAAAAAGAAAAAATATAATTTTCTTTATCGGCTGATATTTTAAAAATTAAATAATAAAAATCCTTTCATAGTAGTGCTCTTGTTTGACTTTTACGTCTTTTATGTGACCATTACTAGTTAATGTAGTTATATCCTGCACTTCGCGGTTGGCTACTGCTGTTAAAAATAATACATTCCGATTTTTTTTAATTCATTATTTTTTTAGTTGGGATAATTACCATATTGTATGCCGTTATTGCTTATGTAGAAACATCATCGAGAATAGCGGTTATAAATTATACTCTGATAAGAAATTGTTTTAATTTATTTTCAACTATCATTTCATGACTAAACTAATAAGAAACTACTAAATTTGTGAATGATTGCATCGAGTGATTGTGTTTTCAATATATATTTATATTAAAAATATTTGTTTAGAGAGTATTTTGTCATATGACATAGCCAGTACAGCATGCCCACAACTGGTATTTTTAGCTCTTTGTAAAAAAATTTTTTAAGTTAATTTGATAGCTGGAAATCGGTGAAAATTACGATGAGAGATTCCGTTGCACACAGGTGAAGTTAATAAAAGCGTATACAAAAATAATTATAATTTTTAAAATATTTAATACATTGAAGGTATGTTATTTAACTATTATAGAAGATAATGTAATTATAGGAATATTATGAAAATTACACGAGACCCCACGCGTGGTCAGTAACAATCTTTATTGATCTAAGCAACTCAACTAGGTCATGTTGTAATTGCGGTTACACACATTCCCTCTGTGAAACCGACAGTGAATAATTCATAGGAACAGTTTTATGTATTTATGTATGCGGTATCATATTTACGTCTTGGTATGTAATGTAATGATAAGTATACCAGTTTTGATACCAAAAAATCGATAGTAATACCTTGTTTTTAAAAAAAAATTACCGTCACAGAAAATATTCCATATGAGGGCAAAGGAAAACAAACTGATTTTATTACAACTAATTCTATTATCATTTCATATTGTTCCTTAACCATTTTTTTCTTTAATGTATATGTTTTTTTTTTTCCTTTTCCCTTTTTTATTTCAGTATTCGACCATTTTTTTTTTATTTTTATCCCTAATGATGTCCTTCAATGATATGGCCGAAACGTTGGCAAACAAATAAAAATATGTTTGTAAATATCGAATATTGCCTATTGTTTTTATATCTGAACCCAAGATCATTCATGGGTTGTAGTGCTACGGGTTTTTTTTTAATTTAATTTTTCTTTTGTATATAACATTAACATTAAACCTTCGAATGGAACTTAAACAATGATATTGTAATTCTTTCATCGAGCGTTTAAATAAAAGATGCCACTAAGTTTCCAGTTCTAATAAAGCCTACAGGATATTTAAACTCCTTTATGGGGAAATAATATCTTTGAAATTGCAAACATTTGGAGGGTTAAACCACCCAGGTTGGCCCAAATTATGCTAAATACAGCGGCACCGTTCCGTGCATTCCGCGGCTTCCTCGATCTAAGTAGAGAAAGAACGCTTCTTAATTTCCTTGTCAGTAATTCTTATTATGTTTTTTACTTTATTTTTATTTATTTGTTCCCTTTTTCATATATATATATATATATACTGTTATATAAAAAGACAAGCCATTTTTCGTTTGTGGTCGCTAACCGCGAAAACTACAGAACCAATCTGTACCAAATTTTGACCACATTATCTTTACAGTTCCAGGAATGTTTGCAATGATAAAATTATCATTATAATTAAAAAAGTGATAATATGGCAACCGAGCGCCATTCTATATGAGAAGTTAAAATGTAATAATGGGTTTATTATTATAGAAGATTTAATTATGTAGTGCGACATGTGGATACCGATGAAGTTTGAAAATCGACCGACTTGTGGTTAACGCCATTCTGAAATTGAGTTGGAATAGTAAAAATACTCAACCAAATTTCAGCTGCACCATTTTCATAGTTCTTGGAATCAATAATAAACTTTGCTATAATATAAATTCAAATGTACAATGTTGAGTACCTGATGTTTCTTATTAGTCTCTGTCCATTTGGTTATAATTTATTTTAAAAAAAATCTATAAAATATACATAAACGGAATTTACTAACGTGGAATTCCAAATGACGAAGAAGGTTATGACGACTTTCCTGGCTAACGTGCGCTGTAGGAGAATAGAACTGAAATGAGACCGATGTAGGAATCACTAGTTTTGCAAATTTTTTATGCGGAAATTTCAGATTCAAAAGTTTACCTTCATTCGATTTAATCTTGCAAGTTATATTTTTTTTTTTCCAGGACAAACTTAAAGTTATTTTAGTTACTAGGAATGTTCGCAACACCGAAAACTATTTTTAATTGTAGATTAACAGTGTCCTCTAATCTACAGAAATGGGTAATTTATGATGAAAAATGAAGTAGACGTAATTTATCTACCAACGAAGAAATTAAAACCTTAAGATGGGGAGATCCACAGAAGTTACAAAATTGGTGTTTGAAAGTAAATAAATCATTAGTTATGTATTTCTTTTTTTTTTTAATGACATAGTAAAACAACACATTTTTGTATTAGTGTGAGGAAAGAAAAAAATGATCGTGCAGAGAACTACCCATATAACTTCAATACGAGTGGGTGTCCTTGTATATTAGTAGCATTTTGTCCTCTTCAAGTATTATTTTCAGAAATTTTATTAAACCTACGCTCTGTATTCAGTGCCTGCGTTGAACCGCGCTCCATTACGCCGAAGTTTCACACCGACAGAGTGGTTCATAGCCGAGTCAGGTCAGGTACCGCCGTGCCATCAATTACAAGAACAACCGGAGTACCCTGCGATAAGGGAGGATGTGAGCCGCCGGGATCCCGCCCGTGAGAACCAGATCTCTTATCTCTCTCTCTCAGAGCTCTCTCGGATATACTCCACTTCTGGAAACACTTCACCCTGTAATCACAGTCCGGGATGTGATGGTTTCGAAGAAATCGGCTCGTCCTTTGAAGGTGTGTTGTGTTTCAAAATAAATCTCTTTGAATGTATGGGATCATATACAGTTGTACTGATTGGTCCCGAAATTAATTCAGGTTTATCTTTATATAATAAAACTGTTAAAAAAAACATGTTTATTCATCAATTCTTATTTTATCAAATCCTCTCATTATACATCTACCAATATTTTGACTCCTCTCAATAGAATTTTGAATCCTTATTATTAACCTTTTCTCATTTATATCGACTTTTGATCAATAAAAGTTTTTAAAAAAAGTTGGTTAGAGTTCTGGAGAGAATGACAGTTAACGCAGATGCTATTAAGTAAACTGAGAAAAACCATAACTATAACTGTTATTTTCTCTGCAATTTTTCTAACAGTTCTGGGATTTTCATACAGCAAAGCTCACAGAATACGATCCGGGGAAGTGAACTCTCCTTGTCTTAATGACTGAAGTCTCTCGATATCGTTTACACACGCTATCATCACTCAGCATTCACAGCTCTTCCAACTTGCTTCCCACTCTATTTCTTTTAACCCTCCAAACATCAGTTTCCTGTTGACCTAATTCCATACTTCCACGCTTATTCCTTCCAAGATGAAATTAGAAGTCTAATTCCTTGGATCTATTTGGATAACGCAGCTCGCTTTGTTAAGACTTCTTGGAAAAATTATTCCCCCCCCCTCTATTTTGTAACTACATATTTTATTTTATAATATCCTCAATAGTTATTGAGATAAAAAAATATTGTAACTCATTTAATTTTTTCAATTATGTGAACTTAATGAGCTTATGTATTCATACCTTTGCTAGGCAAGTACTTTAATACAAGCAGTTTTTTACATTGTGCGTCAATTACTATTCAAATTCTCTTGCCCGGTAATCAGAACGTTTCGATACTCCGAACTTTCCTGATTTAAGTTCGGATTAGCGAGAGTCTAATGTTCTCATATTCTATCAGCATATATTTGCGATGCATCAATGTGCCCCTTGTTTCGAAGCGCTCAGCCTACGCCTACTTCTTTTTGATTGGATGTCTTATCTAACTACGAGCCAATGTTGGGTACCACAAGAGATAGAACTGGATGACATAGGCCCCAATCGAAGGAGATGCAAAGCGATGGCACCCCGGAGCAGACACCTGACAAGAGAGATTGCCTTTGAAGGTCCGAATAACAAGAGCGTAGAGCACACAAAGGCGCCTCGTTACAGCCTCGCCCGGCTCACATACATTTTAAACAGTATTCAAATCCTTCTTCTCTCTTTCGGCTAAATTATTTGTTTTCTCTCTATTGTGCCCGCACAAATTATAAGTCCGGTAGCCGGGGAACTTATTCTAATTTATGTAAAGCGCTCGCCCCCCTCCCTCTGACTGCGCCGAACTTGGGAGGAAATTCACTTTTAGAAAGTAATAAAGTGAAGGATTGAGGTGGCCGTGGAATGAGGAGCCGATTTTCTCAACGCCATTACCTCCTCAGGGCATTAAAATTCATAACTCGCCATTGTTGAGCTCCGTCCTAAGATTAAATGACACGGAAATTATATTTAAAATGCCAGATTCTTGGGGAAATGGCCATTACTTTCCTTTCTTTATGTCCTTCTTCGACGATTTAGCCGATGTGTAGGCTCCTGATGGCTGTGTTTAATAGCTGTCTGTCGAGGGTGTTATTGTTCCGACTCTGGTCTATTGTCACTTTATCTAGAAACATAGAGCCAATATATTTTATAACATCTATTTTATTCTTCCTTTCTTGGGTAACAGTACCAATAGATAACGTTGCCAATATTTCTGAAGTCTATGTATACTTGAAGGAGTGACGCAATGGAATTTTCCTAACTAATAACGATTAACCGTTAACTGTCACCTACCAAGGGACCTAGAAATCATGAATATTCGGCTGGAAAATAAGTTCGTATTGTTGACATGGATAGGTTTTTTGTATCTATAGTTTTCTTGAGCAACCTTTTTTTTACACTTAAAACTGTAACATTTTGAATCACTTGCTGTGTTAGTGTTACTCGAATCGAAAATTACCCGAACTTTCTCCAATCAGAAATTCAATGGAAAATATTTTTGTTAAATAAAGTTTGTCGCTGGGGCCTACCATTTAGAAGCCATATTGATTTGAAGGGAAAAAGTCACGTTTTCTCTACGCTCTAGCGCTTTTGGTGTTGCTTGTATCCAAAATTTTCCGACGCGTTTACTGAATAGAAGTAGTAGATTGTATATTTACATATCCATGATTTTTCCCAGACAAGGAGAAATCGAATTTTTTTTCCGTGTAAATGTGGAAAAAAATATGGGGTCTAGAAAAAATTCATATATTTTGTCTAACTTTTTAAAAAATATTTTCGAAGTATATAATAATTAAATTTCCTAATTATAAACGTATCATTTCCTAAGAGCTCTCTATAGTTTCACTATCTGTTTGTGTAGTTTGCCTAACTGACCGGGTGTAAATGTACCTTGTGAAGTCAATCCTTTAATTGGAAGAGCAAAGAGCTTGTTAAATGCCGGTCTGGGAACGTTTGCTCTGTTAGTTTGAACTTTTCGTTTCAATCAATTCTGTTTGAGTAAATTTAATCAAATTATATCCCAATGAATTTCCTAGATGTAATTTTCAGCAGTGTAAATAAATTTTAGAAATTTATGAAAGGTGGATAATTTTTTTTTTATCTTTTGTCTTTTTAACAATTAATTGATATATACAGTAGAAACTCGATAATTCGTCATAAATGGGGGAGGGAGTTTGACGAAATAACGGAAATGATGAATTACAGAATTTTGCTTGTAAAGTAACAAAAAATCATTTGAAAGTATATAACTGTAATTTGTTTGCAATTTATTAAATATAAAAATGACCATATGAACATTATAAACATTGGAATAGAGTGACAATGGCTAAAAACACAAAAACCTTAGAACACAACCATTTTTAAAAAATGAAGTTATATACAAAAACTTACGTACATGTATAAAATAGAAGAAAAAAAAACAACAGACTATCTATTCAATACATACCTATCGTGAATGTAAAAACAGGAACCACTTTCATAACACATAAATCAGTTCTTAAAAAAATCAGATAACTGTTTTTGTTTTTTTTCTATTAAATAATTTACAAAATGTATCAATATAGGCGTATTTTTAAGTAACAAACCCAATGACGATGTTTAGAGATTAAATAAGTATCAAGGGGAAAAAATAGCTATAAGTATTTAAAAGGAAAAAAAGTTAAAAGTATTTAAAGACGAATTATCGAGTGACGAAATAAGGAGTTTCCACTTTACAACTTTAAACATTATATACAACTAAATTTGAGAAAATTATTACAAAGACATCCATAACATGACATGAATTTAACTACCCACTAGTAGCACTTCAATAAACATTCTCTATTGGAAGTTCCCTTGGCCATCTTCTTTTCATATGCCTCGAAACGTTACCGGGAAATTAGTGTGAACTAACTTGGAGAATCGAGTAGGTATGGAGTTTACTATGGGCCTAATTTGCAACATATGGAACATCAAGATCTTTATTGGTATGTTTATCTGAAATATAATGAGGGACATTGAGGATGTTGCGAAGGATTTTTTATTGTAAGGATTGGATATGAGAAGAATTAAAAGGTTTATTGGAACCCCAAAGCTCAATTCCGTATGTCCAAATGGGTATAATTACTGTCAAGTAAATAAGTCTTTTGTAATGTATTGGGAACTTTGAATACTTTTCTAGTAAATATAGAATTAGTCTAAAACGAAGACCAATGCAATTTCCGTTATTTTTTTAAAGAATTCCGAAAATGTGAAAGATTTGTACTCAGTTTCTTTTAAGCTAGATAGTTTATTTTAAGATTAAATTGTAGAAAATTTAGTTTTGTTTGATTTTGGATATAAAAAGCTTTCCTTTAGAAACAACCGTGCAGCGGATAATTGTAGAAATGGGCGAATGTGTTGACGCTACCAATTATCGAGTGGCGGCGCTTCAAGTTCCAAAGCTTTGGTATTAGCTAACAAGCACAATTCTAACAATATATAAATTAATCATAGCTACCCGACGTTTTGCTCACCAAAATGTGTAATTTTCTGGACTATTATGGATTTCGCAAAAATATTGTTCTCCTTCCCCCTGGAACCCGCCGGAGGATCAGGTTATCCGTATATTCGGGCTAGCGGAAGGCGGATTAGCGAGGTTCTACGGTACAATATTTATCTCTAGGAAATGTACATCTCATTTAATTATAGAAGTGCTAACTGCCATTTCCTCAGGATACAGAACGGAAACTTATCGCTCAGCGGTCCCCCCTATCTGGATCTTCAGCAATCATAAACTCGCTGGTAAGAGCCGTTTAGATCCGAGACCGGCCACCGCAGTTTATTTTTCACTTCCCCCTCCCTAATTAGCACCTAGCGCTGACTACGACTTGCCCTAAACTAACCCTAATGGTCTTTATCTATATAAGGGATCTCCGCCTCCAGCTCCATTCCTATATCTTGTTCCAGCCCTTATCTCCTCTCAGGGTTGCCAACTTTTTGATAAGCTACACCGCTCCTAACTTCCCTTATCTGCTGATCATCGGAGCACGGCTTCTTAATGAGCAAAGGTTTAAGGGCGGTTTCCACGCGTTGTGGCTGTTTAAAACGTATTTGACATGTTTCGTTAATTAGTATAGCAATTTGATGATGTGTAAAGTGGTATTTTATGAAAAACTGTCTAAAATTACCCAAGAATCAACATCAATTACTTGTTTTAACTAGAAAAATGGCACCCAATCATGATAACATTTGTGATTTGCAAATTATAAGAAGAAGAAAATAAACTTTATTGACTACCATTATTGATTACTAATGAAATTTTGTAAAAAGATACAACTCAAGTTTTATATTATAATATCGACAAAATAAATATTTGTATTTTACATTTGCTCGGTACATTAAAAATTCAGGAAGTAAAAAAATAGATGATGTTCAAAATCAAAAAAAAATTGAATGGAGCATTTTCGGATTGAGATGAACTAAGAATTTCTTAAAGAGGAAGGATGATAAAGGATGTAGTTACAGGTTGGTGGGTTGGGTCCATGTAGTTAAGAGGTGGATGGAAGAGCGCAGAGTAAGAAGGTCTAGAATGTATCTGGGGTTTTTGCTTTTAAAGGATTGAAATGTGAGTGCACTTAGGAAGTATTGACGTCAGAGATTAGGGTAAAGCCACCCAATTTTAGAATACCTTGGTAGTGCTTTCTTTTTTAAGGAATAATTTTTTTATAAATCGACTTTTTTTTTTTTTACGTTTTATTGTATTTGGTAATTCCTCCATAGGTTATAGCTACTGCACCATAATAATAATAATAATGCCAAGCCAATGAATTCTGTTGTTATCTGAATGGTCATTTGTGCTCCGTGATTCAATTCATTCTTAAAAACGGACCAATTTATCTGTGTAATGAGGCTGAATGAAGGCGAAAGCAGAGAAAAGCATCACTAAAAATTAAGTACCGGAAATTCATATGCAAATAGCTTCTTATATGCTTTATAAAAAGCACCTCATACCTTGAGGCTCAGTATCCAAACGATTACAAACGCTCTCATATTTCAAGTTTGGTATTTGGTGAACAATTACACAATATTTTTAAACCTCATCCTGATATCCTAAATCCTAACCATGTAGAATTTATTGAAGCAGAACTGGCCATTCCTCTCCAAATGACCATTCCTCCTAAAGCCTTCCACCCTTCAGAAATAATAGCCATCATTCGTAAATTGCCCTCCAATAAAGCTCCTGGACACGACCTTATCACTTCAAGAATCCTCAAACACCTTCCAAGGAAAGCAGTATTATTCCTAACTTACGTTTATAATGCTGTCCTCCGTACAACATATTTTCCCGATTCCTGGAAATCATCAATAATAAAATGATCCCAAAACCTAAAAAACCGCCAGAAAACCCTTCCTCGTACCGACCTATTTCCCTCCTACCTATCATGGGCAAAATCCTTGAAAAGCTCCTTTTGAAACGACTTTATCCCATCCTTAATTCCAATCACATTATTCCTGATCACCAGTTTGGATTTCGCCTGTCTCATTCCACTATCCAACAATGCCATCGTGTGGTGGACGTTATCTCATCTGCACTGGAGCGCAAGATGTACTGCACGGGTGTCTTTCTTGACGTTGAACAGGCATTTGACCGAGTATGGCACCCAGGTCTGCTTTACAAACTTCGCCAATTCCTACCATCTACATATTTCCTCATCCTCCGTTCCTACCTTTCTGATAGAGTATTTAAAGTTAATCACAATTCTAAATACTCATCTATCTTTCCCCAGACCGCTGGTATTCCTCAAGGTAGTATCCTGGGTCCCATCCTTTATACAGTGTATACAGCTGATATCCCAACCCATCCTAATACTATCCTCACAACCTATGCTGATGACACCAGCGTGTTATCAGTCAATGATAATCCATTTGCTGCATCCCAGACACTCCAGTCACACATCACTTCCCTTGAAGAATGGTGTCATAACTGGAGAGTTAAGATAAATCCCAGTAAATCCCAGCAAATAACCTTTACCCTTCGTCGAAAACCTACCTCATCCTGTCCTCCTGTATCCTTTAATGGAGTACCATTAAATAATGTAGAACAGATAAGATACCTTGGATTTTATCTGGACAAGAGACTCACCTGGAATCCTCACACAAGATTGAAAAGACAAGAAGCTGCACGTCGATTTCGACTATTACAACACCTACTTGACAAACGTTCAAATCTCCCGATTTACTATAAAAAACTCATATATATGACGATTATCAGACCTATTTGGACATACGGAATAGAGTTATGGGGATCCACCAAACCATCGAATTCTTCCCGCATCCAATCACTCCAATCCAAAATCCTTCGAAAAATCCTTAATGCTCCCTACTTTGTCACAAATGAAATCATCCACAATGACCTTAATATCCCATACGTCGCTGATTTGGCACGAACCAGATACCTCTCCTTTCATAATAAACTCACTGCTCATCCAAATCCACTTGTTGCACAACTTGCTTCCCATTCCATTCCTGGCAACCCTCCGAGGCGTCTGAAAAGAAGATGGCCTCGTGATCTTCTTTTGTAAATATTCATTAGAGTACTACCAATGGGTAGTTCCTCTGCAAATTGTATTCATGTCATTATATCTCATATATACCGCATATTTACTAGATGTGTTTTGTAATACAGTTGTAAATTTCTATTAATAAAAGAAAAAAAAAAAAAAAAAAAAATATTTCAAGTTTTACTGAATAGCCCAATAAACTCCTTTAACATGATTACAGGATATTTGTAGCACTAATTCTCGTTTGTTTAGGCATTGCGATAACAATAAACCATGATTTCTTATACTCCAGGCAATTGTACACACGCTGTTTAAGTTCACTGTTGCAAAATCAAAGATCAATTTTGTCCCCCTAAAGTTACGTTTCGTTCTACTGTGGAACACCTTATAAAAGATAATACATTGTATTATATTTAATAATGAAACAATTATGTTGTAACGTTACATTGCAGCTGATTCATCAGTGTGAGCCATACGTTTTTGCAAGTGTCTAACATATATAATCATTGAAAAACTTATAAATGCGATCTCCAATCCCTCACTATGCCATATGAACTTGAATATTAATGAATGCTGTAAGATGTATTGTGAAGTATTGAAATTTCTTGAGGCTGGTATTAAAGTTTTTAATATAAAAAATAATTATTTTACTTGTAAGTAAGGACAAGGGAACACTGTGCTTCTAATGAAATCTATGGGGGTGCGATCAAGGCTTTCGATTTCTCAGCTAAATTGACTAATGTTTTCAGCATCTCACTCAATAAAAAGAGCTCCAATTGTTCCAATACTAGTCATTTTAAATTTTGTTTAATATGTGTACATGAATTATTCCACCGATCCCGTTATATACTTCCCGAGTCAACACGTCAGCTATTTGTTTCTTTCCTCTTATTCCCTCACGTTGATTATGGTTTTCTGGTTTATGGTGACCCCTAGACAGTTCTAGAGGACAGATTGGATCGAATCATGAACACCTTTTACGGGTCCGTCTTCGATATCCCGAAGCGCAGCCAAGTTTCCCACCTCTATTCTGAATTAAACTGACTTTATCCCACTTTCTGTATATAATATTTCTTTGGAACATTCCTTTACAAAGTATCAATAACCTTCATCGTTCCTATATTCAAATCTGTAGTCAATGAAATGCACACAATATCCCGTATTTCTGTATACCCCATCCCATAGAACTTCTCCATTCCAAAGGAATCTTCCACCAATCACTAGAATTCTATTCCTCCTCATATCAGGCAAGCATTCTCATATTTCTTAAAACATTCAAATAGGTGACGCTTAGATTTCAATTTATTTTATTTTATTTTATTAATTTATTGAAATTTGCAATTGTACAAATATGTAAATAAGTAAATGTGTTGAAAACGTTTACAAGAACATGCCAAAACTTGAAGAAAACTACTCATCAGTAGCACTTCAATAAAAATCTACACAAGAAGATCTCTAGGCCACCTTCTTTTCAGACGCCTCGGGGGATTATCGGGAATTGAGTGGGAAGTTGAGAATCTAGTTGGTTTGAGTGGTTATGGAGCTTACTATGAAAGTATTGGTATCTGGTTCGGGCTAAATCAGCAACGTATGGGACATGAAGATCTTTATGGATATGTTTATTGGTGACAGAGTAAGGAGCGTTGAGGATTTTTGTATGGTTTAGTAGAGCCCCAAAGCTCAACTCCGTACGTCCATATAGGTCTAATCAGTCATGTAAATGATTCTTTTGTAATTAATTGGGAGCTTTGAACGTCAATTAATTTAGAATTCAATTAGAAAAAAAAATTCTTGATTTGAATATAACATTGAGTTAGTGTTATTGTGTTGTTTTTGTACTACACTAAGCATTCAATCTTTCTTACTTCATTTTGTTCTCTTTATATTTTTTGATTTTGTTATTTTACTAAGCCCGTTACCAAATGTAATTGTTTTTATTTTTGTACTTATTTGCTATTCTTAAGGGTCTTTGTCCCAGAATAAAATTATTTTTCAATGATATAGCCTTGGTCTATGAACGCGTAAGGTCCACTGAACTTCTAAGTATTAACACATTCGTCTTTTCGCCGAACCACAAACAAAAGATAAAAGCATGGACGCGTTTCCTCTTGCAAAGTATGACTGTAGCATTCACCCACTGGTTGGTGGATACTCCTCAAAGGCACTCAGGGCCCTCAATGACCTCAATCCTCTTAACCTCCCCAGAACTGCCTTGTAAATCCTCCAACCTGCCCTACCGCCGCTACAAAAGAAGGGCCCTTCCAATTTAGTTTGCTAATATTCGAGGTGAGTTGGGGGTGGGGGCGAGAAATGCGGCAAGGAACGGCATGAATAAAACAGGGACATAAATCCGTTGAGCTCCTTCCAATCGGAGCGAAGAACTTGGAACTAACTCTACCCTGTAGGGGGGGGAGGTAGGAGGGAGGGTACACGATTTAAATATACCGCGGGGGCTAATCCGTTGTAAATACAGAACTTACAAGGGATGGAGCACAATTCGGTTTCCTTCCCCTTGATTTGTGTTGTCCTGAATTTGTACTACGATTAACAAAATAAAATGGAAACAAAAAAAAATATTTGTCCCCTAAAAGCAGTCTAATGTACCCTTAAAATAATTTGTAAAACAATATTCATATTAAGACCAGAGATTTAAAAAAACAAACAATTAATTTCTTCAATAAAGGGGTATTTTATACTAATGTATATTTATTACAGCATTTACTCCTCTTTAAACAATTCATCATTTTGTGTCATATTTCGGGATCTTCCATCTAGGGTTGGGCGATTGTCGATAGTTAGCACTATCGATAGGCCGATACTATCGGTTGAGAACTATCGATTGCTATCGATAGTTTTTCGATAGTTGCTTCCTTTTTTTTTTCAAAGCTATTCAATAAAGAATTTCAACTTATTTAATTAAATTCAATTATCTACTTACTATTTGAAATTTGCAGGATTATAAATTGTAAGATTATATCATAAAGGTGAGGGAAAAAACTAATTTATTTGAATTTTAAAAAAGTATTTACAATTTACATGGTTACAATAATAATGAACAAATCAAATCTTAAGAAGAGAAAAATAACGAAATAGTTAATTTCAGGAGTCATGTGTGCTCCTTGAGCCACATATTTCCCGAAAAAAAAACTAGCATTTCTGCTTTCCTTTGGTTTAATCTTTGAGTGAACCCTTCAGCTCTCGAAAATTCGAATTCGATTTCAAAAGAACTCGACACTGGACAGAGACGGATCAGCATAATTCCGAGAGTTTCAAAACTTGAGGTAGTAAAAGGGATCTGTCGATAGTCGACACTATCGATCTCGATATGCATCGATAGTAAACTATCGACTATCGCCCAACCCTACTTCCATCCCATCTTCAGACATTCTTCTGCTTTTTTTTCTTCTCCATATAACGTCTTCATTACAATGTAACACGTGGTCATTCATTATGCCTACCACTCTTTAACTTAATTTCCTCAACCATCTAAATGACCATTATCAAACCTATTTGGACTTAAGGTATAGCTATGAGGTAACCTAACCATCGGATTCCAATCTCTCCAAAATCCAGACCCGTATCCAATTTTACCCATCCAAAATCCCTTACTTCACAAATGATTACCTTTAGTCATAAATGAACTGATTCACATCCTATCCCCTATGTCTATATGATCACAATGCATGTCATTATAATCACAATATGGTTTTTGTACTTTTTTTTTGTTACAGTTGTAAATTTCAATTGATTAATAAAAAAAAAATTAATTTATCAGTCTTATTATCCTTTCAACCTAATTTATTTGTAATTTGTTTTTTTCGTTACAGGCCAGCTAAGTACCATATTTAAGCCACCAAGATAGCTTTCCGCTTTTTCCAATACTCCTTCATCTGTTCACTTTTCTCTATCCTATTTTCTCTACTGTCTTTTTGGAGCTGTCTTGTCATGGGAGCTTTAATTTTGAAAGCTTTAAAAAAGTCTTTAATTTTGTTTCTATAGTTTGTTCCAATTTCATCTTTATTCAAGCGAATTTCTCTTAAATCTTTATGTATTTTTATATAACATTTATCAAAATAATTTTTAAAAAATAAGTTTTACTTTATTCATTCGATTGTCAGCTTTTTGACGTAGAGGACGTTTCATGCAAATTTTAAAAAAATTTCCCTATTTTTTTCCATTTTTCCTTGAGACGTAAGGAACTCCAAATTTGGCCATTTATATTTCAGTTATGATACATATTTTTTTAATCATTTATTAATATTATTAATTAGCGAAACATATTTTTAATTATCCCTTGAACCTGGAACCCTAACTATTGTACTGTACTGGAGCGTAGCCATTGATTAGGAGCTGGACCAGCGAGCGATCAAGTGCGGTCATTGAAGGGCGGACGGGACTCGAACCCTTTGATCAAGGGCAAGTCACGTAGCCCTTGCTAATTACAGTCACAATTGTTCTGCTCAGTCAGCCCCCCTCCTCACCCCCTTCCCATCGCCCTCTCTCCTTCCTTCTCCCCCCTCCCTCCATATCTTCTCAGTGGTCAGTGCTAATATCCTTCTATTGAATCGTTATTTTTTAATATTTTTTATAAATAAAATAAAATATTAAAATAACAATATTTACATGTTTTAAATTTTAAGATTGTATAATCAAGACTAAAGCGACAAGAAACTGCTCGTCGTTACAGACTACTTCAACATTTACTAGGCAAACGATCAAACCTCCCAATACATTACAAAAGACTTATTTACATGACTGTTATTAGACCTATTTGGACGTACGGAGTTGAGCTTTGGGGTTCTACTAAACCATCCAATTCATTTCGTATCCAATCCTTACAATCCAAAATCCTTCATTTAAGGATTTGAGGATTTGAAAGTTTATCAAAGGTTAAAATTACTCTAGAAATTGATTTAGTTATTTCTGTCTTGGTATATAACGATTTTGGGCGGAAGCAGGGGGGGGGAGCAGTGGTTCAATGTCTTTACCTTAATTTATTGATTAAATAAATAGGATCACTATTATTTCAAATGTTTACATTTTAAAATTAGTTTATTATAAATTAAGCAGTATGCTTAGATATTTATATTGGTCAACAATGTAACTCACACATATCGTCATTAATGGATAGTAGGAAAAGTAAATATCCCAAAATGTTTCCACTTAATTTATTCCTGTTGGGTGAGATGGTTCGCACTGCTCTAGAAAATAATCGCTCTGTTGGCACTGAAGTGGAAACAGTAGCAACATATTTCCTAGCCAATCTACATATAAATAAGGAAGTATCAATAAAAACATTAAAAACTTTTACTTATTTAAACCAATTTTATAAGGTTTTGTTATTTCTTTTATAATATAGAGAAAACTATATATCGTAAGGTACATATCAAAATATCGGATATCGAAAGGAAAATATCGCTATTTCGATATGTTGTGTACCGAAACCCATACCTTCTTACGAACATGTTTCTTACGGATTTCTCATACACTGACTGAAACGACAAGACATTATAAGACAGTAATTAGACCCATTTGGACATACAGAGCTTTGGCCCTCTAAACCTTTCAATTCTTCTCTCAATCAATCCTTACAATCCGAAATCCTTCGTAAAATCCTCGATGCTCCTTATCATGTTAGAAATAATATTATCTATTAAGACCTATCCTTTCATAGAAAACTCAATACCCTTCCGAATCCACCTGTCTCCCAGCTTGCCTCCGAGTTGTCAAAAAAGAACATAGGATTCCCCGGACACATAACTTTTATCGAAGTATTTTTACTTTATTTATGAAAGTATAATTTTACACTTAATTTCGATAATAGCCACGAATATATAACATTACTAAAGTTCTATTTATAACAACTAATTTAATGATGTGTAATTCTTATAATAATTTTAATAAGTATTTTAATATTTTTACATAAATTTTTTTTGTTTCAGATCGAAGGACGAAAAACTGGAACGATCAACGATCTATGGTGAGTACTATCTTACTCATTAGCCTCATTTTTTGAAAAATATATTAATCATTCACTTAAAAATAAAAATGCTAATTGGTCTGTAGGTATCAATTTTATTAGGACAATATTTGAGGATTGTTATTTTTGTCACTAGGCATTACGTATATTTGTAAATATTGGGTTGTTTCACATGAAATGTCCGATTTTATAATATTTGAAATACATAGAGGATTTTGCGAGTCTCTGTTGTTTACTTCCAAAGTTCACATATCATAATCAAGCAGTTACCAATCCTCTACTTTTCTTTTATAAACATTAGCTTCCCAATCAATTACACACTGTTTAGTATACCTTCAAATATGAACATGGAAACACGCGATTTTCGTGTAATA
Organism: Euschistus heros; assembly: GCA_003667255.2. Classification (NCBI taxonomy): domain Eukaryota; kingdom Metazoa; phylum Arthropoda; class Insecta; order Hemiptera; family Pentatomidae; genus Euschistus; species Euschistus heros. Next base: position 404,549 of record RCWM02000653.1, on the reverse strand, counting down.
TTTTTTTATGAGTTTAAACTAGGTCGTTCGGCAGCTGAGGCTGCTAGAAACATCTGTAAGGCGTTTGGGGAAGGGAGTGTAAATGAAAGAACCATTCGCCGTTGGTTTGCTAAGTTTTCGACTGGGGATACCGACTTGGAAAACCAGCCCCGAGGAAGACCTCCAACTGTAATTGAAAACGATGTCCTCAAACATACTGTAGAAGGAAACCCCTACCAAACAGTTAGAGAACTTTCAGCACAACTTAGTGCAAGTGCACCTACCGTTTCCAGACACTTCAAGTGCTTAGGGAAAGTAAAAAAGCTCGATACATGGGTACCTCACGATCTCACTGAACGACAGCAATTGAAACATCTTGAGACCTGCGTTTCGTTGCTTGCTAGGCAAAAAAACCGACCCTTTCCTTGAAAGAATAATAACTTGCGACGAAAAATGGATTGCTTATGACAATCAGCGTCGGTCAGGGCAGTGGTTAGACATCGACGAAAGCCCAGGACAAATGCCAAAACCAAATTTGCACCCGAAAAAATTGATGGTTACAGTATGGTGTCCATGGCTGGAATCATACATTATTCCTTTTTGCCTAGAGGTGAGACCATTACCTCTACAACCTACTGCAATGAAATTGGCCAAATGCACGAAAAATTATTGAAAAAACAACCGGGATTGGTAAATCGGAAGGGCCCTATACTCCTACACGACAACGCTAGACCCCACGTTTCAAAACTTACCATGCATAAATTGAAAGAGCTGGGGTACGAAGTTCTTCCGCACCCTCCATATTCTCCCGACTTGTCTCCAACAGATTATCACCTTTTCAGGAATTTAGACAACTTCTGCAGAGGAAAAATTTTTGCAAATGATGCTGAAATCAAAAGTGCGCTTTCAGATTTTGTTTCACTTCAAAGCTCAGAGTTTTTCAAATCAGGGATAAAAAAGTTGTTGTCACGTTGGGAAAAATGTGTAGAAAAAGAAGGTAAATACTTCGAATAAAATTATATTGTTTTCATATTGTATTTTTACTAAAATCCCTTTACCTTGAAAACGGACATTTCATGTGAAACAACCCAATATGTGGAAAAATGGTTACGATAACATGTCATTAACGCTAAAAACCTGTAAAAAAAAAAAAAAAAAAAAAAACTTTTTTCCAATCAAACTAATAGAGCTCATAAATGGTAGGTCGTAAAGACAAAAGCTTTATAAAAACAATATTTTCCATTAAATTTCTGATCAGAAAACCATTCGCAAATTTTCGATCCGAGCAAAATCAACAGAACTAGAACTTGTTAAAAGAGCCCTACACTTAAAATATGTAGGAAAAACGTAAAATTTTTGAGTTCAACCAATTTAGCTCCTAAACGGTAGGTCCTAGTGACAAATGTTATATGACAAAAAATATTCTCTATTGAATTTATGATAAAGTAAATCTTCGGCAAATTTTTATATGAGCAACCCCACCATAGCTAGAGCGTGTAGAAAAAGCTCTACACTTAAAAATGTCGAAAAAATGTGAAAATTCAAACAAATAATACTCTTTAAGAAATTATTTAATTTAGGTTACACTCATGACATAAAAATCACTTCTGTTGACATAAAAAAAAATTAAAAAAACAAAAACCTCATGATTGCCAAGTGTTTTTCAAAAATTTAACATAATTAAGAAATGATGCAAGTATACTTGTTCAATAAAAATAATGTTCATTTTTCGAATTTTTTTACTCTGTAAACCCAAAACGGAAATTTTTTTGAGAATGGCCCTTATACCTTAAATTGTCCTTATATTATTTATTTAAATTTTATTTCAAAGAATGCAAAGTGATCTATAGAAAATGCCTAATCAACTGAAAACTTAACTCTAAGTTAAAAAAAATTAACTCCTTCATCAACTGAGAAATCGTCAGTTTAACAAAAAATCCTGTTTTGCTGATTTTACAATGCCGAAGTAGGTATATCTTCAACAGAAAAAAAAGCATTATATTTTGCGTTTCTCACTGACCGGGAAAAACTATAGATCATGTTTATGTCTATCAATAATCCACTCATATTCACAATTTAAAGGATCAAATTGCTTTAATCGATAATTCAATTAAATTACCAATCGAAAATAGCTGCTTCAAACGTGACTTTTTTTTTTATTTTTTTATTTTTTTTTATTTATTTATTTTTTTTTTTTTTTTTTATTATTATTATTTAAACCAATACAGCTCCTAAAAGGTAGGACCTAGCGACAAATATTATATAACAAAAAATATTCTCTATTAAAGTTCTGATAAGTTCATCAAAAAAGTATAGACCCAAAGATAAAAATAGAGGTTTCAATAAAACAATAAGTGTTTTCGTGTTTATTTAGCCTAAACTAACACCAATTTCACATACGGGCCTGTAAAAGATGCCTCGGTTACATAATTATAACCAGCCAACCCACAATCATATAATAATTATTATAATCTATATCTGCTACGATTAGAAAATTACAGGCTTGTTTTTCTCCTTTTAAAATTCACTTACGAAAACACCGAGCGTTATCAATCTCCTCCAATTGAATTAGCAACACAATGCCCTCAATTATAAGGCGATAAATTGATCCTAATTTGTCTTCATGGGCGAGGTGAGCCCTAATCATATGTAATTAGACCATATTTACGATAGATAATAATTATATGCCTAGATCTCGATTAGGTAGCGTAGGTATCGATGTGGCCGTGTCGGGGAGGAATCGATATGGGGCCAGGTCCCAGCTGCTTGCTAAATCCCCCCTCATATATATGATTAATTATTCGGGTGGCACTTGCAAGCTGAGTCAGCCCCCACCACCACACATGTCTCATTTACATTACACTTACGCTTATTGTCCATTAACAATCACCCACGATACTGATAATATAGAGTAATTTTAAATTATTATAATAAATGATTAATAAAAACACCGATGTTTTTAACAATAAACATCCGATTATGCGGGGGTAAAAAAAAAAATTAGTTGAAAATGGTTGATTTTGAAATTAGATAAGATCTTGAACATGTTTTGTTCTCCTTAATAATAACCCAATTTCACCCACCCCGGAATAAAAAAACAAAAATTCATGTTTCTATCTATTATTTTTTTATAATATATTCATTGAAATTTAATAGTGAACAACATTTTTTGAGGGACATTAGTGAATTTGGAGTGGAAGGTATTAAAGATTTAGAGAGCTAGAAAAAAATGTAGAGGAGAGGACGAATAGATCGCCTTGTGTAACGCCTGGCTCAATTTCACTGCTAGTGGTATGAACAGAAGTAGACTGGATTACTCCTCCCCAAAGGTTTTTACTCTATCGAAAAATGCTTTATTTATTGTTTTTAAAGCCCGGATATATTCAATCTGGTCCTTGAAAAAGCGATTAGAGCTACAAAGACAAATCCCGGAGGATATATTTATAATAGACTCACCCAACACATGGCTCACGCAGATGACGTAGTCATCACAGCACGGTCATTTCCGGCACTTTCAGGAGTGTCGAAAGAGTTTGAAAGGGCGGCTATGAGAAAGAGATTGACCATCAATTGCAGCAAGACGGAATACATGGAGACTTCAAGATGCCAACAAGGATATGGGGATAAAGAAGTATAAATTAATAGACACACATATAGGCGCTGCAAAACGTTTAGGTACTTAGGGTTTCTAATAACATAAAAAAAATTATATGAAATTGGAGATCAAAGCAAGAATAGCGGCTGGCAGAAAATGCCTTTTTGCCCTAAGTAAATTTATAAGGTCTCGAGAAGTGTCTCTATCTGCCAAAATCGCTGTCTACAAAACTGTAATAAGGCCAGTTGTGACTTATGGAAGCGAATGTTGGGTGCTGACTCAAGAGAATGAGAGGTTGCTGAGGATTGGGGAAAGAACCAATCAGAACCAACCTGGTACTGGAACAATTGTTCGGTGAACCCAACATGATTTCTATAGTCAAAGTAGTCAGATTGAGGTGGCTCGGTCATGTGCAAAGGATGACGGTAAATAGACTTCCAAAAAAGATGATGAACGGCAGGGCAAGAGGAAAAAGATTGAGAGGAAGGCCAAGGCTGAGGTGGCTGGATTAAGTCCCAGGATGACCTGCGAAGACTGGGAGTGAATGTTTGGAGGAGAAAGGTAGAAGATAGACAGGAATGGCTGTTTGTACTTTGTGAAGCCAAGGTCCGACTAGTACCTCAGAGCTCAATAATAGATAATAAATAATGGCCGAAGAAATATTATCATTGTCGGATTTAACTTCTGAGTGTGAAAAGCATTGAGTTTAGAATAGTTTGAATTCAAAGAAGAAATCTTTTTCTAGAAGAGTTTTGAAGTAGGACTGTTGTTCAAGTTGTTAAGTTGGGAGATTTCACATAATTTAAGGAAATTATAACAGAGTACTTCCACAAAGAAGAAAAGATTTTTAATGGTTATGAAATAGTTTTAGTTGGCAGGAAGTTTCTTTCGTAGAAACCGCAATGGATTGCTGGTAAATTTCCATGTTACTGTATATATGAAAAATAGATTTAAAAGATGGAGTTATCCAATTATTGATGGAAGGAAACCTAATTGCATTAAATGTCCTCGGCGGTGGGCAAAAAGCTGGTTCCCTTTCGAGATTGCATTACTCAGTCCTCAATAATCCAATTTCGCTGGCCTTTCCGGTCGCTCATCAAACTTACATTGTTCGTCGCTAAAAATGGAGTCGAGGCTCCACTCCTTCCTTAAAAAATGCATAACTTTACAGAGAAAATTGCTACGGATATTTAGATTGTTACATACAAGCAATATTTTCATGCTTTTGAATGACTAAATGTTGAGGATGATAAGAATCAAAGACAAATACATTGAACGGGTATAAAAGCTTTAAGTACTGTCAGCCAGGAGAACACAATGGAATCATCGACGAGAACAAGCTCGGTGGGAAAGATACTTAATGGTGTGAATAAAAACTTTCTGAGAAGTCTCCAAGGATACAGAACTGGTCTATAAATTTACTTTCCTCCCATCATTAATTTATTCAATTGCATCACGGTTAATAGCAGTACACTTCATTAATGGGTTCGCTCAGGAAAACATCGTAAGAAAATCTCAGTTTATTACTAATACCAGTTTAATTTTAATGTTGGAAAACAATAGAATTGTTTGGAAGCCAGAGCGTATTAGGCTGAGGTAGATGACGAACCGCTACACACCTGAAAGATTTTTTTTGTAAAAAAAAGGCTGAAAGAAGAGAGAAAAAAAAATTCCTGACAGTTCAGATTATAACCTCATTAGATAGGATAGATAGGAATTAAATAGAATTAAAAAATAATTTTGTTCAAGGGCCAAGTCACTTAAGAATAAAAAATAATTACAGAAATAAATAGAGTTAGTTACATCTGGTCAGAGACTGGTCAGGAAAAGTAATAATATGAGAATAGCCTAAATTATATATCTGTGTTGAGTTTTATTTAAATCCATTTAAAGGTGGTCTCAAACATTTGACCGGCAGTGTAAATCTGAAACCTCATTTAAATATTTATAAACAATATTTTTTATTATTATTGCGATTGTTCCCCTTTAGGAGTGCGATTGAACTCGAACTCACGATTTCACTTTCCTTATGCTCTTTCTCTTCGTCTCATAAAAACTCTTCATCCTCACGGAATGCTTCTTCTTCCGTTCATCTGTCCACTATTTTTTTTTTTTATTTATTTATATTTACAATTGCATTCAATATTTAAATCAATTAGATCAAAAATGCTTACAATGGCATGTCAATGAGCTGTAAAGAATTTACTCAGAATTAGCATTTAAAACTTAAAAATTCTACATTAGGTCTCTAGGCCATCTTTTCAGACGCCTAGGAGAGTGTTTATGAGAATTATTGTGAAATTAGGAGACTACTCAGTTCAAGTGGATGTTGAGTTTCCTATGAAAGGATAGGAGCATTGAGGATTTTACGAAACATTTTGGATTGTAAGGGTTGGAGAAAAGAAGAATTGAAAGGCTCAATGGAGCGAAACCTCAACTCTGTAAGTCCAAATAGGTCTAATTACTGTTATGTAAATAAGTATTTTGTAATTTGTTGCTCTGAATACTTGTCTAGTAAATGTCGGAGTGGCCGGAAACGACAAGCAGTTTCTTGTCTTTCAAGTCTGGTTGGAAAGAAAGAAATTTTTACAGATATAAAAGGTCAAGACGTAGGTAACGCAACCAACAGGAATATTCTTATCTACAGTACATACATAATATATTTGAAAAGTATTCTTAAATCAATGAGAAGAAATTATTAATCCTAAGACATTAAAAACTAAATTTGTTGAGATATGTATTAAATACGGAACATTACCTTCCAACGTTTTTGTAAATTGCCGCGCTAAAAGATTCATCTTGACTAATCTAGAGGATTGGAGAGCGTTGAAGTAGGGCAGATGCTAATCAGAAAATGAGGAACCCGGTGAAGAATGATGTTGGTAATCTTTCCATTGTCTGCTGGATACCATCACCATCGCTCCGATACCATCAACTCTGCTTTCCACTTTCAAAACTCTTTTCGATAAAAGGTTCATTTTAATGAGCCGCACACATTTGTTCTCAGCTTTTGTTTATTTATGATTTTTTTTTTTTTTTTCGATACAGATCGATTGTTTCAAAACCGAATGATTGGACACAAATTTTAGGACAATTATGGCCTAACACGCGAGCACAAAAACGCAGAATCAAGAATTTAAATCAATTAATATGAGAACAGAATAAAGATATAACTTATTTTAAATAAACTCTGTTGTTTCAAAAATAGTTGTGAATGAACACAATCCTTAATTCCAACTCTCATAACGAATCCTATTAAAAAGTTTTTCTTCTAACTATTTATGCAATCTTCTAATTTCTTGTGGACTTGATTTGACCTTTTCCTTTCCGGTTAAAAAGGCAGTAGCTTCTAGATCTATTATAAAATTCGACATGGAGTCCTGGCAATGGCCAGCTTCTCGACTCAGGCCCTGAGTGTACTTTCTCTCATTCTATAAGTGGGAGGACAGGTTTGGTTCGGAGATTCCTCGGCTGAGTGTATATTTTGTATATAGTAGAGTATGTTCGATACTCAACACTTAAATTAATTTAATTTTGATTTTTACTATTATTATTGATTTTTTATTTATTTTTTCTCTTTGTTTGAGGTCCTTTCTTTATTTTTTTTATCTTCTTTTTAATTTATTACTTGTTACTCTCAATTGATTTTATTTTTTTAAAAAACCAAGGATTTGCTTAATTTAGATTCCTCTGAATATAAAGTTTGTTTTATACTGAATACAACATTTAGGCAATTGTATATACAACACTAAATATTGTAGCAAAATAATTTATCTTTCATTTCATTTGTAGCGTGCTCTCCCATTTTTCTCTATATATAATTAATTAGCATATAAACATATACGTTTCATATTTATACCAACGATCCCGTTTGCCAACAAAAAACCTTGGATTAAAAAATTTAAAATTCGAGTTCAAAACAAAAAATGAAAATCATCTAAAGGCGTTAAAATGAAGGCAGGATTTTTTGTTGAGCTATTTTAAATTTAATTAGATTTTTATCAAATAAGTCCCTTTTTTCCCAGCGTGTAATATCTCTAATGTATTATGGAGAAAAAAAGTCTAAGAGAAGGAAGGTATTTATACTTGCAAATAAAGACGTTCAAACATACCGATTAATTACAAAAGGCTCATTTTTATGACAGTTATCAGAATTATTTGGACACATGGAGTTGAGCTTTGGGCCCAATAGTATCCGATCCTTGCAATCCAAAATGTTTAATTTGTCACAAATAACCAAACCAGATATCCTTTCATAGAAACTTTTTAGCCATTCTAATCCACTAGTCTCTCAACTTGCTTCCCATTCCCGATAATCCACTGAGGTTTCTAAAAAGAAGATGGCCGAGAGACCTTCTTATATAGAATTTTTTTTTTATTTATTGAAGTGCTACTAGAGAATGGTTCTTCACATGTAATTGACAAGTCATTGTTATTTACTTATTGTACATTAATGTATACAGCTGTAAATAAAAAAAAAATACATAGAGAGAGAGAGAGAGAGAGAGAGAGAGAGAGAGAGAGAGAGAGAGAGAGAGAGAGAGAGAGAGAGAGAGAGAGAGAGAGAGAGAGAGAGAGAGAGAGAGAGAGAGAGAGAGAGAGAGAGAGATGAAGAGAAAGGGTGAGATATTAAACTTTTAAATTTACCTATTTTGGCTCAGGTTGGTCTCAAACTTTTGAACGGCAGTGAATGTAGATTTTTTGATATTATAAATAGCGTTGTCTCTTTTATTATTTAAAAAAAAAAAAAATTGTCAATATTCAATCAGGAAATGACGAAGAAAAAATTGGCTTGAATAATGAGGTTAAGGAGGCTCGGTGGCTGAGGGAGATAAGGGAATTTTCCGAGTGACATCATTTACCGAAAAAGTTAGTAAGACAAGGGGCGCTTGGAGATTGATGTGGTCAGTCTTTTGTGTAAAGTTAATAAGAGCCCCCCCCCCCCCCCCCCCCAAAAAAAAAAAAAAAGAAAAAAGAAAATCAGTTTTTTTTTTCCAAATTAATTATTACTACATAGGAGAAGACACAAAGGCTGCTTTTAATTGGTTTTGTCTTAGCGGTGGTGTGGAGGGGTGGGGGAAAAGGGGAAGGGTGGGGGTATTTTAGCGAGCGGGGGCAAAAAAAAAAGTTCCCTTTCCATAGTTTAATTACCTTCCTCGCTCTTTTACAATAAACAGCTCTTTTTGTATTCCATCCACCGGTATATGACCGCTCTTGCAGACCGTTTTCTTTCCTGAAAAGAATTTTTTTCTTGTTTATCTTTTTTTAAATAATTTATCTGGATATTTTACCAGTAATTTTCTAATTGGAACGCTTTTAATTTAAGGGAGCGAGTAAATTAAAAGTTAAAATTACATTTATCAATTCAATTTTTAGATTTAAGCCTAAATTCCTTTATGTGTAATTAATACGTCCTGGAGGAAAAAGGCTGAGACGATTTGTGGCGGAGCATTTGGAGGAGGAACAGGCAGGTTTTCACCCAGGGAGATAAGCACAAGACCAAATTTTTGCATTATGAATGATATTGGATAAAGCAAGGGACAGAGACAAAATAATGTACCTAGCATTCCTGGACCTTAAGGCTGCCTTCGACTCGGTCTGACGTCAAGAAATATGGAATGCTCTTGCTGAAAAAAATATCACAAAAGACCTTATTTCTGCCAATAAATCCGTTTACGCAAATTCAAAAGGAGTGGTAAGGATTAATGGAATAGAATCTATTTCTTTCCTTATAGATAGAGGAGTTAAAAAAGGGGATAACCTGAGTCCACTATTATTTATTGTATTCATGGATGAAATCCATAAAATTTGTAAAAGGCGAACGGTTTGAGCAGTTATTGGTAGTGGACATACAACATGTGGACAATACTTAGTCAGTCCCTCTTGTACGCAGATGATATCATTCTCATTTGCGAAACACAAAATAAGCTGCAGCAGGTTTATACTATATTGGTAAGATACTAATCGTGTCCCGAGACGAGAAGGAAACAGTGGAGGTAGAGTGTTACTGTGAGGTTCTTGAACTAGTTGAAAACTTTCTGTACTTGGGAACTAACATCAACAGACAAGGCAGGATAGGTTTGGAAGTTGGAAATAGGATTGCGAGAGCGAACCAAATCTATTACAGTATATGCACCAGCATTGTTGGCCACCGAGATGTAGGGCAGGAAACCAAGCTCCACATTTACAAATCAATATACCTCCCTACTCTTACCTACGGGAGTGAGAGCTGGATCATGCTGGACAAGCAGATCAGCAGAATAAGTGGAACCGAAATGAAATACCAATGTACGGTCTCAAGAAAAACAAGAAGAGACCACATAAGATACGAGAGGATTAAAAATCGCCGCACTAAGAACCACCCTAGAGAAACGACAGCTCAAGTGGTTCGGCCACGTATGTAGGATGGATGAGGACCGAGAGCCTAGAAAAGTGATGGAAGCTCGACCCACTGGCAAGACACCACGCGGAAGGCCTAGGATTTTATATGTGGAGTATATCTAGAGGATAGGAGGAAGAGCTGTCCATCAACTGAACAGGGTGTCTACTAGTAGGGAATTTCGGGAATATGTCGGGAATTTCGTGTGGTTGGGAAAAATTCGGGAATAAGTCGGAAATTTACAGAAAATTTGCGTAAGTCGGGAAAAAGTCGTCGTTAATACTAAAATTTTTAGACTTTTTTCAGTTTTTGCTGTATATTTCAGTTAAGAAAGCGTCTGATTGGTATATTTACTCCACATACTTTTAAAGTTAACTAAATTTACTACAATTTGAGATCAGGGTGAGCTAGCTCTATATAGCAATTGGTTCCCAAGATACAGGGATATTATCTTCGAAAAGAGGTCATTTTTTCCCCCAACACAGATGTTTTTTCGATATGGTCACTTATTTTGTAAAATATATCCTGAAATACACATCATTTGAGACCAGAATGGTACCTGTGGGCCCAGCGGTTCTTTCAAATACGGCAAATTACAAAAAAACAGTCAAAAGTAGATTCTGGGGAAAATACTGTTGTCTTTTAATGGTTTATTTATCAATCAAAATTTATTTATTTTTGTTATTGTTAAATAATTGATTGATGAAAAAGAAAAATATAGCATAATCGGGAATTACGTCATGATCGAACATTGTTTTATATACCTACATACTAAAATGCTTAAGCAAACATTCACAGCCGTTTGATCAAATAACTCGGAATCCGTTATTTCTAGTACATTTGGAAAAAAAAATTGGTTCTATGAATTTTTTTTTTTTCCCCAATCAATAGTTTTAAAGCTGTAGGGGACAACGCACTACTCCGCGAAAACACGTTTTTCTGTACTTTTTTAAATCTAACTCCGAAACTATTTGTCCGATTAAAAATTTATTCTTATTGATATGTTAGGTAGCAAAGTATGCATAGATTGATTTATTTAGATTATTATTGAAACACCATTAAAATATCGATTGGCTAGAATTTCTATAAAAAATTTTTTGAAAAAGTCAGGAATTTCTAGAAAAATTCTTGAAATAGTCGGGAATATTCGGGAATTTTGATAGCTGAAATTGGTAGACACCATGACTGAAGCAGCTCTGCAGGGACCGAAAGGCAGCGTTGATTGAGGCCCCTCCACGCTAGTTAATGGCACAAGAAGGGAGATAAAGAAGAGAAGAAGAAGTATAACATTTTTATAAAATATCATATAATTTTTTTAATAAATAATATTATTTTTATAAGGGCGGGGGGCCCCTAGTTCGAGTTCGTCTGAAGGCAGAAAATTTAATTTATGTTTCTTCGTCGGTGGATCGCCTTCGGGTTCTGGAGACCGTCCTGGGGCACACCCAGCCTCTATAAAGTAGAAAAAACCTGGCGGTTAAACGTGATTGACGACCACATCACGAAATAATACTTACCAAATACTGAACCAGAAGCCTTTTATAAATTGTGGTGATACAATTTTATTATTTTAATTTTTATAAATCCCACACTCGCGTAAGCCGGTATGATCCCACACACATTTCCAATATTTCCTGTTTTGAGAAAGTTTTTATTTACATCAAAATGTATCTAACCGAAATGTTTCACAATATAGATATATGTGTGGTTCTCATACTGCTTTGAGGCAAATAACTATTAGCGTATAATTTTTACGGCCTCATAATTATCTCAAATCCGACCTTTTAAACAATGAGCTATCGATCTAAAAGAACCAATATCTAATGTTGTAATATTATCGATAAACACAGGATGAGCCATAACGCATACTCCTTGCAGTTCCTATAACTTTTCCTTGGTCGAACAACAACGATATGCAGGGGCTTTATTGCAAAATGGCTTGATTCCTGTTGACCAATGCACAGCTCTCAAAAGTGCATAAACTCTAGTTGTTATCGGTAAAGTTTTGCATCCACTACTCCTTTATTAGTCCTTATTGTAATATAAAATGCAAAACACCTTCTTAGTTCCACTAACAACAAATTATCACCTTTTTTAAACCGACCCAAACAAACCTAAGAGTAGCTGCATTTCAAATTGATATTTGACTTTACTTCTAGGGGACGAATTTCTTCGGTTGCTACTTTGCGATTAAACCTTTTTCTTCTGACATTATAAGTAAGTTTTAAAAATTAAACGACCCTATGAAGCCAACTAAAGTGTTTGTGAATGTTGACATCGAAATAAACTATCGTATGTATCTATAGAATAGAATAGAATAGAAAGAAAACTTTATTCTGGGACAAAGTCCCTTAAGAATAACATTAAATAACATAAAGTAAGATCATAACTGGCCGAGAGGCTGTTAAAAGTAAAATAACATAGATAAACTGAATACAAATATGTATGAAAAAAAGATACAGAGAAAAACTAGAAAAAGAAAAAACTTTAAATAAAAAGAGGGTGAAAAAAATGAGTATACAAAATAGAGGTTAATATTGTAAATAAAATTGCAAAAGAGAAAAAAAAAAAAAAAAAAAAAAAAAACTGAAGAATAATAAAAGATAGAAAATCAAAAATTACCATTACAAACAATTAAAACATCATAATCAAAATATAATTTATGCTTATGTTTTATGTCTGACAGTCTTAGTAATTAAATTAGACGATTACATATATAGTACATGCATCCTTACAATTAGAGAGCGTCGAGTTGGAGGGAAAGAAGATGTTGAAAGAATAGTGATTTGAATGTTCCAAGGGAAGAAGCATTGCGGATACAGGGGGGGGGGGGGGTGGAATTCTAAAGAGCAGAGGATCGGACAAGGAAGGAACGTTGGAATGCAGTACTTCTGTGGGATGGAGTATAGAGATCGGAAAGACGAGATCTTGTATGCAGTGATTTGATAGCGGACTTGAATTTCAGGTTACTGTAAATAAAGGGAGGGTGACGGGTGTTGATAACTTGGTATAGATAGGTGCCTAGGAAGTATTTTCTGCGGGAGGAGGGGAACAGCCAATTTAACTCAGTGTATATGCATACATAAGGAACTTATGAAGCATAAATTTTATAAAATTTCAAAATTATCTTAACAAAGAGAGAAAAAACCCAGGTATTATTAATAGCTCTGTTGGACTAAAATGCATAAAACTAGTACTTACTGGATTTACAACTAATAAAATATACATTAAGCAAATGTGCGGTTGGATTACGACATTGACTTGTGAACAAACTGCTCATTGGTAAAACTGTGACAGCTTCGTGTTGAAAGGTCTCGAGGCCATCTTCTTGTAAACATCGGACTGTTATCGGAAATTGGTTGTGATGCAAGGTCGTAAGCTAATGGGTTTGAGTGCGTATGGAGTTAACAAACTAAAGATAATCTATTTCCGGTCGCACCACCAACATTGCGGCATTAGTGCAACAATAAGAAGTATTGGAGTTTTTAGATTGAAAGGATTTGATTAGACAGTAATTTCCTCAACTCCATCTGACGATGTGTGTTATGTAAAAAAAGTAAGAAATCAAAAAATTAAATAAACATTGTGAATTAGAGCATATTCAGAAAATATCAACAGTTTTATTTTCTTGGAGAAGAATATGATCAGGGATGCAATCAAAGAGGAACACCGCGTCTATGTAAACATACTTTAATACGTGCCAACGTTTCGACCTGCCTCGCAGATCTTCTTCAGGGCCGCCGAACAACACTGGTGAGGAGACGAAGTCATCATTTATCTATTTAATGAAAAAAATTACAACGGTGTACAATAAAATACATCTAGTAAATGTAATGATGTAAGCGTTGTGATTGCTTGTGAAGCAACTAGCCAATGGTAGAACTTCGATAAAAGCACTATATGAGAAGAAATCTTATTTTAAGAAATCTCGAGTGGTTGTCGCTTATAGAATGGAAGGCATGTTGAGAAGCTAGTGGATTTAAATGGTTATGGTCTTTACTATGAAAGGATAGGATCTGACTTGGGCTAAATCAGCAACATGTGCAACTTCAAGATTCCATTTAGGATTTTTGTAGGATTTTGGATTGCGAGATTTGGATGGCCAAGTGGAGCCCCAATGCTCAACTCCGTATGATCAAATAGGCCTAATTACTGTATTTTGTAATTATAGTTAAAAGTCCCGGCTTCACTTATTACACTATAACATAGTTAATAATCTGACACTGTCAACTCATGCTTACTTACAGTATATCGCGTTTTCTTTTTTCTGTATTGTTCTTTCTTTTTTTTTTATGCTTTCATTATCGAAGAAGATTAAAAAGAGTTGAAAAATAATTTCCCGTGCGTTGAAGATAAAAGAACAAAACATCAAAGCCCCTCTGTACCTTTTCGTCAGACATGTCGTTATTATTTTGTTTTTAATATGAAAATGTCCTCACCTATCAAAACTCGATTGAAACAATTAACTCTTTGAAGTCGCTTACTTATATTAAAACGTTTCATGAGTAAATGTATTTAAAAAAGAAAGTACGTGTTTCACATACTATTATGGAGTTGATCTCTTTCGTAATTAAAAGTATAAAAAAAGAATATATATATTTAAACAAATATATTGTAATTTGTATCGATTAATTGTGCTGCATGAACTTAATGAATTATATAAAGAGTATGTTTAAAGAATTATTGTTATTAAATAATGCTAATATCAAAATCGAATAAAATCTCTGAACTCTTTTTTTAACGATACCAATTTGTTGACTAAATCATTCTGTTTCGTAAATTTTACAAAATAGTTTTAGAGCCTTCTTCAACTTTTTGGAAAATAAAGAAAAACGGAAAGGGGCGTGTTCGATGAAAAGGAACCAAAGGCAAAGCAGAAATGATAAGAAAATACTGGGAGAAAAGGCCGAAAATGAGAATGGAAAAGTTAATTTTAAATACCCTGATACACTAAACACTTGATTTCCTACGAATTATGTCTTATAAGTTTTTGGTTAAATCAACTATTCAGGCGCTAGAAAGTTATCCAGAAATAAACAGATATTTTTTTATCATATGATTTTTGTATTTTTATAAAAATGCAGTAATAATATATCTACTTTATGAAATTCAATGTATTTTTTTGTAAAATTAATTATTATTTTGTTGATCTCTTTTTTATAGGGAAATAAACAACTAAAACATAAGCATTTTTTTTGTTTTAATATTTTCGAAACGCTAATGTTTTTCAGAGGCGTGCTGAAATTCGGATTCAGCACTCGAACGAACAACAGACATCTAAACATTTCCACAATAGAAAATATGGTAATTCCTGCTGAGATACGACGTCGAAGCACGAAGCTCGGTTGGCATTGCTGCATATAGAAGTCGAATCGCCAAGAACAAAATTCTGTCGCCAGTTTAGGAGGATCTATCCATACATATCCAATTGTTGCGGGAGGTTGCGGAGGGAGTCGGGTAATAACGGTATGAATGTAAAATATGGCAATTGGCAGGACGTGCTCAGAAAAGAAAAGGCTAGGAGAGCTTTACTAAGAAAATTGTGGGTGTTTTCCCCGGATTGTATTCAGTCTGTAACCGGAAATGAGTTTTGGAAAATATTTACCTGAGTGGTAATTTTTTGGATTACGGTACGATTCTGTTGGATGAAGTCATTCCTAAACCCCTTATTAAATATGATAAAATGGTGATTTTGATCTAAGTCAAGATAATTAGAAATTATACTTTGTATACATAAGAATTACCAAAAATGTTTAAAGAATGTATAATTTATAACTATGATCGGTTTTTATATATCCTAGCATTATAATATCATAATTATATAAATATTTAGAAGATAATGTTTGTTTATTTTATTCATACATTTATTATAGACAAGCAGTATAATTTGCCAAATTGACGATCAAATGTTCATATAAACATCGAACACTGAGAAGTGATGTGTTTAAATGTGATGAAGAACATTTTAAATTCTTCTTAAGAAAAATTAAATATAAAAACAATAAAAAATATATAATTTAACATTGGTTGACTTAAACATTAATAAATCTTAAAAAACATTTCACTTAACAGCTAGATTGGATCTTAAGCTAAACACAGACAGGAAGACAGTACAAGATTTGTAAGACAGTGTTTTATTTTATTTCTGTTTTTCACTATTATTTCCTAGTCATAGATAAAAGAGTTTTCGCTTTGAACCCAAATTACAATTAAATTTAAAATTATTATTATATCATAAGTTGTGAATTCGATAAATTTTTATGGAATATTATTTCCGAACTCTTTAATAGGAAATCATTTCTACAAACAATATTTAATTTTTCTAGTAATGTTATTCACATAATTTGCATCACTATATTAATTATAACCATAACCTTTTTTTTTAAATTATCTGAAAAAAAAAAATCACGGTCACCAGACCAATGTGGGAAAATAATGCATGAAAAAAAAACAAACTAATATATTAATCTCATTATACTTTTACCAATGAGTTAATAGCTTTTCTAGGCTTTGTGAATAGAATTTTGAGTCTTTGGTATTAACAAATCCTAGAAAACGTATTTTCTATCGATTTTTTATGATGAAATTTTTGATCTCTTAAAAATTGGTTAGCCAAGTTAACATGAGGTAGCTAAGTTTCGAATTTTTCTTTTTTTCACTTTTTCGATTACCTTGAGGTGGTTAGCAACGGCCGATTTGCTGGGTGAGAGATTCTCTGCTAATTCTCGAACAGTTCTGGGTTTTTTGTCGACAGTAAACAATGGCATTATTTTTTTAATTAGGTTTAATAAATCAAGATATCCATACAAATGAATAATGCGTAAAACGTAAGCAATACTGTTTAGAGAGGTGATTTCATGAAAATATAAAATCCTCCATTAATTTCAGAACAGTCCAATAGCACCGAAATGAGGCTTAATTTTGGTAAGCCTTACCGAAAAATTATAAGAGGAAATTACTATAGACAAGTAGTACTATTTCCAAATAGAAAATAAAATTTTATGTACGTTTAAGTATCACTGAATAGTGATGTGTTTGAATGTGATGAAGAACATTTTAAATTCTTCTTAAGAAAAATTAAATATAAAATATATAATTTAACATTGATGGACATTAATTTATTAACATTAATAAATCTTAAAAAGCATTTCACTTAACAGCTAGATTGAATCTAAAGCGAAACATAGACAGGAAGACAGTACAAGATAGTGTTTTATTTTATTTCTGTTTTTAACTATTATTTCCTAGTCATAGATAAGAGTTTTCGCTTTCAGCCCAAATTACAATTTAATTTAAAATTATTATTATATCATGAGTTGTGAATTCAATGGATTATCATTTCCGAAATCTTTAATAGCAAATCATTTCCACAAACAATAGTTACTTTTTCTTTTGCATCTCTATTTATTATTATAACAATAACCTTCCTTAAAATTAAGGTGAGAAAGATAAGGTACCAGAATTCAATTCTTATTATTAAAAGTGACTGAATTGTATTATGTCCTCTATTTTCTATTAGCCTATTTTTAATTTCTCCGTAAAAATTGCAAAAAAAAAAAAAAAAGAGTAATATGACTTAAAGACTAACGTAATTATTATGAAATAAAATTGGGTCAAGAATCTAATCTTCTTTTTAAATCTGTTCTGGAACTAATTGTGGTTCCTAAAAATGTCTCCTACATAATCCCCTCCTACCCGCTGCGACTTATGAGAAAATGAATTCATTTCCCGGAGCCGGAGGAGGAAAGAGAGAGAGAGAAAAAATGTTAAAAAGGGACTCCCAAGCTTTCATGTGATTTGATTAGGTGGCATCAAAAGGAGAGGGGCGGGGGATCTTTCTCTAAGCAGATTGAGGAGTCGAGACTTTATTCCGTGATTAATGACCGCGAAAGAAGAAACAACTTTGGGTGGTCTCATCAGATGGGCCAGCCTTCTAAAAGACATACTCAACCCAAAGGTTCGACTTATAAATCTCATCCTCTTAATTAATTATTTAGTCAACTATAAAGACGTAGAAATAACGTATGTATTTTTAGAAAATTATAACATTATAAATAAATGTAATAATTTTTTGTATGTACCATGCTCTTTATGTAAAACACAGACTCTTTCAACATTTACTAGACAAACGTTCAAACCTTCCGATTAATTACAAAAGACTTACATGACAGTAATTAGACTTTTGACTTGTGGAGTTGAGGTTTAGAGCTGTATTAAACCATCGAATCCATCTCCTCATCCAATCCATGCAATCCAAAATACTTCAAAAAATCCTTAATGCTCCTCATTATATCATAAACAAACTTATCCATAAAGATCTTAATGTTCTATACGTTGCTGATTTGATTCAAACAAGATATCTACCCTTCTATAGTAAACTCCATAGCCATTACAATCCACTAGTTTTTCGACTCGCTTCCCATTCTATTCCTGATTATTTTTGATATAATTTTGTATACATTTGCAAATTTCAATAAACATATATTTAAAAAAAAAATAAAAATAAATAAATTGATTTTCTGACTTCTTTTGATCATGTGACTCAAACTTTTCCAAATCAACTTTTGAAAACTTTGTTAGTCGTTGAAAGGAGTGTGTTAAAAAAAAAGGTAAATATTCTGAATGAAATATATTGGATTTATCTGAAATTTTTTAAGTTTAAACTTGTTTTGGTCCGTTGGGCACTTTATGGGATGGGTTTATAAAAGCAAACTCGCGTCACGTAACCGTACCGTATCCCATGTAGATTTAGATTTACTACTAGATTTATCTAAATATCTAAGTTTACTATCTTCCTGAAGAGCTAGAGACCTGGAACGTGGAATATATCTTAGGAGTGAATGGCAATGAAATTTGCAACAATAACAGAAGAAGACTTTTGACGACTTCTTCCGTTCTTTTCCTTGCATTTGACGGAACGACCCAGGATTGTCATCGCCATGCCGTTTTAAACAGGAAGAACTCCGCTGCATTTCGTTCGAACATAGTATTGATCTATCACTTTTACTTTTATAAATATTTCAGTACTAATTCGGAAATCACCTCTGTGAAATTTTGGGTTAATTTTTTTCGCAAACTGAAACCTAAATTGTGAAGTCTTCGAAATGAGGACTGGTTCATCTTCTTTCAAACCGTATACCATTGGAAATTGTAGCTCATTCCGTTGAGAAGCTATGATGTCAAGAAGAGAGACAGAGAGGGAAAAACTACAATTTTTTAAAAGTTCACCCGACTTAGTTTTTGAAATACGACCGCTTTAAAACTTAAAGGGATTAATGCTTGATCGAATGACACGCCAACCTTCAATGTCGGATATCTATTTCAGGAGATATTTTAAAAACCATCATATTTTGGTATTACGCTTTTAATTTTCAAAGGGAAGTTATTACGTAAAGATTGAAATATAATTGGACTGTTGCATAGACGCATCTGAAATACATACTTTTCAGATAAATACCTATTTCATCAAAAAATAAAATTCACTTGAATGGAATACTCATTTTAAAAATCATTTCACCTTATTCTCCTCTCTTTTTATCTTTATTTGGGATTTATTTAGGAATGTAGATCGGTCAAACAAGTTTATACTTCCAGCGTGTGGTCCTAAGCACATCCAGTTTATTTATTTATTTTTTTATTTGCTTCCTCTTTCCAAAAAACTAATTTTATTAGTTTTTCTAATTTTATGAAAACTAAAAAAAAAAAACAAAAAAAAAACGTAAATCACCTTCTTCTTCTTGTAAATACATCTTGTGGCATTCTTTAGAACTACTTCTGAGTAGTTTTGGAGTTAGTCCACTTTATACAACATTGGGATTGGCACATAGCACAGTTTTAAGCACTAAAGAAAAATAATCGATTTTTTGCACTTAGCTCATGTTTTACTTGTGCTACATTTTCTAATGATAAAAGTTTATAACAGTGCGGTAAATCTGGTTTCTTCAACTCAACATTGTAAATTTAAATTTATATTATTGTAAATTTTATTATTAAACCTTCCTAGAACTATGAAGATGATGTGATTAAAATTTGGTACAGTCGTGTTAAATATTTTTACCAATTGTCATAAAAAAAACTATAAATATTTGTTGTGTGTGAAGTGAACCAGTCGACTAGAGAGTTTATATCTTGTCGACTGGTGCTAACTTCACACACAACAAATATTTATAGTTTTTTTTTATGACAATTTAAATGAAAATAAGTAAATTTTATTATCAATGTCAAGCTCCATATAACACTGTACCTTTGTAACCTCTCATGTGGTACTGTGATCGCCACCTATCGGTCAATCTACAAACATCGCTGTATATCCACTTATTATTTCTGAATTATCCTTGAACTATAAAGATGATGTGGTCGAAATTTGGAGTACATTGGTTCAGTTGTTTTCGCGGTTAGTGATCACAAACGAAAAATGGCTTGTCCATTTATATAATAGTATATATATGAAAAAGTGAACATATAAACGAAAATTAAGTTGAAAACATAATTAGAATTACTGACTTGGAAATTACAAAGCTTTTTCTCTCTACTTAGATTGAGGAAGCCGTGGAATGCACGGAACGGTGCCGCTGTATTTAGCATAATTTGGGCCAAGCTGGGTGGTTTAACCCTCCAAATTTTTGCAATTTCAAAGATAGTATTTCTTCATAAATGAGTTTAAAATGTAGGCTTTATTAGGATTGGAAAATTGATGGCATCGTTTATGTAAACACTTGATGGAAGAACTTTGTTTTTGAATATCATTCTTTAAGTTTCAATCCAGCGTTTAATGTTAATGTTATAAACAAACCTTGCTTGTTAGAATAATCCAGGTTATTTTAGACATTTTACAAAGGTCGATTCTAATTCTATAAAAGTATTTGTCGAAAATCTTAGGAAATGTCACCCCAGAAGACGCAGAGGAACGAAGCGGATGGGGGGTGGTATATGGTGACCGGGGCGGTCGTGATTGGAGGTCACGAAGCTAGCCGGGTCGTGCCGCGGCACAAAGACCTGAGGAAGCAGCCCCCCCCCCTCCTGGTCGCTGACCTCACTTCTTGATGGCTCCGCTTTTTCGACGCTCCCACGATCAACAATAGCCCTGGAGTCCGACTGGTCTACTTTATCTCCAGTCTCTACAACAAAAGTCGAAATTAACATTCGACTTACGGGATTCGGGTACCATTGTCTCATCGGCTCTTTTACATCTTTGAAGACAAAACCTCTTTTCAAGTTTTCATCCTCCGTTTGACAAGTTCTTGCTGGGAAATACTGTTAAGTGATTTCGGTATATTCTTTTGTTCTTAAAACCAAAAATATGTCTGGTTATCTTCTTATGCGCGAATAGTAGATAGGGATGTTGTTGGTACTGGAGGAGAAAGTTGTGTACAGTTAGAAACGAACTAGGCCAACTCTCCTCCTACACTTCCTCCTTTCTTACAACACTGTTATCTTCCCATCTCCTCCTTACCGATGCAGTCACCGTTGTTTACTAAGTATAACTAGTTAATATTTCGACCATGGTTAAGTATGTAGTTGAATAGAAATTAATGACATAATAATCTGAGATGAAACTACAGTAAAAAAATGTATTATGTCAAAAAACCAAAAAACCCTCCTACATTCTTGATCTATTAACTCTGCCCTGTTCTAACCACCCCTTAAATACTAGATCCCAACCTTTTAACCTGTATATGCCCTCACATAAAACCGCTTCCTTTGACAAATCCTTCATCATTCCAGCTACCTCCTTCAGGAATTCCCTGCCCACTTCTATTCGTAAAGCAGCTTCCATAACTTCCTTTAATAATAATTTATTCCTGTACCTTTTAGACAATCAATCTTCCGCAAATATGTCAATAATCAAATGAATACTTAGAATTACTTTCTTTTTTTTCTCTCTCTTTCTTTCTTTTTTATGTTCATATATATACGATTGTGTTTTATGTTATAATTAATATTTCATATACTTATTTTTTTTTTTAATTCAATTTAATTTTTTTCCTGTAAAAAATGTATGCTGTAATTACTGAAGCATTTAATTTGTAAATAATAGGCCAGACAATTGTACTTGTAACTTTGCATTATTTTTATTCTTAGGGGACAGTAAGTCCCAAAATAAAGTTAATTTTTTTCATTTCATTTCATTATTATCTATTTTCGTACATTTTAGGCAGTAGCGTCAGTAGGTTATAAATCGGTTATTGCAGTGAAGAAGTAGATATTACCTTTAAATTACCTTTAAAACGATTTACCCACTACGTTTAGTCGTAAACCTACGACCTCTTGTCCTACAATATCCTTTCACAATATCCCACTAATCCTTTTTGGACAGATCCGCTACTTAGGACTCCATCTGGGCAAACAACTTGGAACCCACATACAAGATTCTTCTACATTTATTGCCCACTCCAAGATGCCGAATAAGTACAAAATATTAATTTACATGACAGTAAATAGACTTATTCAGACATACGGATTTGAAATCCAGGGCTTTAAGCCATCTGATTTATCTCGTATCCAATCCTTGCATTCCCGAATCCTTCAAAAAATCCTTAATGCTCCTTACTGTGTCACAAATTAAGTTATCCATAAATATCTTAATGTTCCATAAGTTACTAATTTAGCCCAAACCTTTCATATTGTTCTACATAGTCATTCAAATACACTTGTCTTTAACTTGCTTCCGATTTAATATTCAATAATGCTACGAGGTGTCTTAAAAGAAGATGGGCTTGGAACCTTCTTGTAGTACTTTTACGTTATTTTATACAGTTGTAAATATAATAAATGGATAAATAAAAGAAAGATTTTTTGATTTCTCAAAGGATTTTTAATATTCGCGTTATAAAAAATAGGTTTTTCTTCTTCTTAATGAGGCTTTAAAGTATATTTGATCACAAATGATATTTAGAATAATTACAGGAATTTTCAAAACGATGAAAAATGGCGCCCTGAAAAGTGCTCTACTTTAACTTATCCATTTTTACACGACAAGAAATTATATACTTAAAAAGATAAAAGGTAGAGATTAAAATTAAAAAATGATCTTCGAATTTATGTACAAATCATCCTTCTACTCATTGGAGTTGTTTAAAAGACGTGATAGAGTTGAGAATTGAAATGGTTATGAGATGCCAAAATAAGGCTGCACGAATAATAAAATATTTTTCAAAGGAGGCAGTTCGATGGAGGAGGGATATACATAAATTAATGGGCTGAGATCTGGTATTCAAATGATGAATGGAAAAACCAAAGGCAGGGTTATCATAAATATACGAGGGAAGTTTGGATTTTAAAGATTGGAATACGAAAGATGTCAGGAGGTTCTGTTGTCGAAAACTTGGATAAATCCACCTTAACTCAGAATATCAGTCTGTGATGTTAGACCGCTTGGGGAACGCAAAAATATATCGTAACAGGGAATTCATTGATTTCTGTATACTGAGTATCCATAATCGAGATGGGGAAGAATAAGGGAAGACACTGAAAGTGGACGAATAAATGAAGCTAGGGCAGAAGGGTTGAGGTCAGATTGTATGTATATATATATAATTAAACATAAGAGGTTTCGATTTATTTTTCAGGTCTTCATCAAGATTACGAACAATGAATATAAACCAATACACTCGGGATGTATTGACATACAGTTATAACAGTTAAAATTTGAAGCAATGCTAAAAATTTAGTATTATGGCGAACTAATGATACATAAAATTATTGGAATATGGAATTAAAGAGTGTGTAGCAACATTGTTTATAGCATTTAAATATTATTCATGTCGGATTATTGTTCTCCTGAAAATTAATAAACATATAGTATTTTACATCGAATGATAAAATAATATAAGACCAACGATGAGTAAACAAAACACATATTTAAATGAGGAAAAAAAAATTGGCTTCCATGCCTAATTCCGAAAAAAACATTCCGATTTTATCCGCATTACAGGTAAAAGGGAAAAACATTTAACTGTTGAAATAACTGTTAACCGAAGGAAAAAAAAAAGATTGTTTTTTTAAATCAAGCTGTTTATTTCCAACAATAGCAAGAGCTAACCAACTCCATGTTGTCCTCAATTTTCAATTCCTTTTAATTCAAGTTCGTTCCTCAATTTTTTTTAACCTATTTATTATTATTTGAAAATTAATTTATAATTTTTAAATATTCTGAAAAACCTAGCCATTGATCGCACTAAGATGCTTTCAGAATACAAAATTAAATATTTTAAAAAATAAATATGTATGTTTATATATAAATTGGAAATTGGGAATAGCAACAAACGGTTCAACTATAACACTGCCTGCTTTGGTAACGTTTAAAATATAAAAAATATTACTTTTCTTTTAATATCTGTTTATTTAATTTTATTATTAAAATTTTAAATAATACACCTTGTAAATGGGATTACAACGTTCATATTAACGCTTGTTATTAACTGCCCACTGGTACTTCAATAAAGGTTCTACCATATATTAGAAGGTCACGAGTCCATCTCCTTTTCAGACGGAGGTTTTGTCGGGTATAGAATCGGAAGCAAGTTGAGAGACTAGTGGATTTGAATGATTATGCAGTTTACTTTGAAAGGATAGGTATCTGGTTTGGACTAAATAAGCAACATATGCAGCATTAAGGTCTTTATGGATAACTTTGTGGCAAAGTAAGGAGCATTGAGGTTTTTTCGATAGATTTTGGATTGGAAGGATTGGATACGAAAAGAATCGAATGTCTCAGTGGAGCCCCAAAGCTGAAATAATATTAATTTTAAAACACAATACTAACAATTTTAATTATTTAAGGGTTTAATTGAGTTAATTGATCATTGAGGTTTTATCATTTCTTTTTTTTTTTTATATATAGTTATTACGTTTATTTATATGACCAAGAAAACTTTCACCGATTTGTCTTGTATTTTTTATGAAATTGCCTTCAAAAAATATTTCATAAAACAAAGTTGTAAATGCCAATCCTTTTCCGCATGTCAGCTTAAACCATTCCCCCCTGCAATTTAAAAATAATTACTTCAACTTATGAAGGAAGTCATTGTTGCGATAATGACCGCAGGAGGTAATAAAAATATAGAATGCCGCGAGACATTTTTATCTTTCGTTATAAAAGGGTTCATATACCGAACATAATTACCGCTCGGAGGAGTGGAGTTAATTAAGCACCGTAAGTATTTTTAAAACTTCGATAACGTGCTTAAGAACTTACTGTTACAATAGCCATCCGAACCCACTTTAAGAAGATAGAAATTGTTCGGACCGATGAAGAAAGTTACAGTTAGAAACAGAAAGGAAAACTAGGACGTTCAAGCACTTTGACCCTACGCCCACTCAAGAAGCTTCGAGCACTCGGTTCATTGTTTACTAACAAAACGACGAGTACATACTGTATATTTTTTACATATACTATGTATTCTCTATATACTTACTATATTTATTAATTTATTATGGAAATTTTTTTCAATAATATTTTTTAAATTAAACTCCGCTGATGACCAAAAAGTAGAGATGGGTCGAATAGTCGGTAATCGTCTGGGTTTTTTTTTTTTTCGGAACACGTTTTTTTTTTCTATAAAAGCTGTAATGTCTCCATACAACATTTTTCTAAGTTGGATCATATTTTCGGATTCAGCATTAAATTTCGAAAGCTGGGTAAATTTGCAAGTTTTTGTGATTTTTGCAGTTTTTGTAGACTGTTTTTTTCTCGAAAAACGGTGATGTTGAAGTAACATACGAAATTTTAATTTTCCTAAATCAGTTAAAGATTAAGCAGTTCTCTAGGTTCCAATTTCATGGTAAAATTCATGGATGTATTCGCTCAGGTCATACGAAATTTAATGCTGAAACCGAAAATGTGATCAAAATTATCAATTATCAAAATTATTATCATTCTTGGTTTATTTCACATTCATTTTTCACACTAGATGGAAATTAACCTGATTGCTTGATTGTGTATATCATTGTGCCATGTAGTAATATTTTGTAAAGGATCAATTATTTAAAAAAATTAAATAAATAAAAAAAGCTTTTGAGAAAATATAAATACTAATATAAGTTTATTATTATTTTTTATTTTTATTTTTTTTTACATAACGGCCACTAAGGACCACTCGAATATCATTGGTTAGGTTTCTTTGGGAATCTTGAATTTTCTTTCTTTCCATCGCAGTTTTATGATTTTCGACTGCATTTCTTTTCTTTCTTCGGACCACTCTGTACCCTTTTTTTTTTTTTTTTTTTTTTTTCTAATATTGGTGAGATTTTTCAGCGTTTTCCTGTATGTGTCTCTATCCAGACAGTCGGCATCTGAAATTTTAATGTTCTTCAATTCTACTCTTATTTTCTTCGTGTATCCATGCTTTCGTAGCTAAAAAAATTGTTAAAGAACTTTTTGTTCAATCTTTCATAATTTTCATGTGCCCATAGAACATCATAATAAGTGGTTGTTTTATTAAGCTGAAATAGAAAATAGTTTAAGAAAATTAAAAATAAATAAACAATATAAATTGATTTATTTTTATTATGAGGAAATTAATTTTTAAATTCTAGGTTCGTAGAATTAAATCGATTTGTGAGAGATGTACTGTGAAAGGGAATTTCTGAGTAGAAAATTCTTGTTCTATTTTCGGATATGGCAGTGTGTGTATAAAGCAAAAAAAAAGAGAAAAAAAAGAGAGAGAGAACGAAATTGGAGTTGATCCAGAACTAGTAAAAACCATTCCTAAATCGAGGCTCCTTCCCATGACCGAATCTACGATCGAACAGCTGTACCTTGCCCTCCAGTACTATTGACGAAGTGTACTTCAGTACTATTATTTATATTGTATATTAAATGTTTATTTCTTATATACAATTGCTACGATTCACAAAAATAATAAGCTGTTCCAAAAAAAATATACCATTCTCAAACTTAAAACCAAAATACCATTGAGCAACTTTAAATGTATCTACATATTTAAAAACTTCCAAAAATAGTTATTATTTATTTTACTGACAAGGAGACGTTTGGAGTTGTAACACAGATTTGAATGCCGATTTTTGTGTGGGTAGTAGGGGCCTATAATAGTACAAAACTACAATTATAGCCGCCAATGGGTGTTAGGAGCCCAGAAAAAAAAATGAAAATCACGTTGTTTTTTTTTTCTCAGCTCTCAGTCAAGATAGATAAATTATTCTTTCACGTTTAATTGCAGTTATGTATGCTATTTGATTTTCCTAGGAAATCCGCTGTAAATCAGTGGATTTTTTTTTCATGAAAAACTGACCTCAAATCTGGATTTAGCGCACCATAAGACCCTTATATTTGAAATTTTATCAAAATCGAAAAATATTTATTTTTTTACCCCTTTCGAGGGAGGGAGGTTAAAATTTTGAAGTTGAGATTTCATCAACAATTCAACTAACAGCCATAACAACTGCTGCGTTCAACCGATTACAGTATTAATAGCATCAATAGAATGAGCATACATTCTGCTTTATATTCATCCATATAGCATTGGATTTCTTCAGGTTTTAGAGGACAAAAACTGACTTGAATGAAAAAATCCGAGGTCAGCTATAACTTGAGATATCTCCGATCTACGCAGTTTTACGGCTTCTAGATGACCCTAAAATTTGGTTTTAATCGGTGGCGAAACGTGTGAGATAGCGCAAATTATTTAATTTTTTTTTTTCAGAAATTTACAGCATCTTGCCTTCTAAAATCATACAAAATTTTAAAGGTTAAAAAAAATTATTTTTGATTTCGACAAAATTTAGTTTCTACATGTTTTTTGAAATAAGGAATCAGTTTTAGTTTAAAAATTTTACTTAATAGTTAAATAGGAAGTATTGACGTCGGAAACTGGGGTAAGCCACCCAATTTCGGAATACCTGTGAGATATGTGAAAACGCCTAGAAATTCCGTAAATAAATCTAATAAAACAGTTCATTACTCTTTTACATCTCATTTCCAGCTCACCAGACAGTCCTCCATGTACTATGCATCAGTAGTCAAAGTTGGGAAAAACGAGAGATGATGCCAAAAGTTGTGGCGTACTTAGTGGTAATGAATCGCGGTAATGGAAAAGTTGCTTAAGAATAAAAATAGATTTCCTCACGATTTGGGAAATATGATTATTCCAAGAAAGATGTTGATCAAAAGTTAGTTAGTTTTTAATGGAATTCCAGAAAATAATTTCACGGTTTTTTGAGTTAAAGCAATGGATAGTAGGATATATATAAGAGAATACAAAACTATCATAAATACACGACCTTTGTCTTTCCGAGACGCTTTGAAAATAAACTGGGTACAAGATAAGCCTGACTCAGGAGAAAATGTCATAAGTTAAATAATTCAGACAGGGGCCGTTTCCTCTTTCTGTTTCCCTGTCCATATTTCTTCGTCTTCCGATATCCCTTTCTACTTCTCTCAGTATTCTTTTATTTTATTCAAAACATCGGAAAAGCACAATCCGAACGTGACCAGCATCGCCTCGACCCAGAATATCCCGAACGCCTTTCGAATGCTGCGAAGAACCGTATTATTCTCACAAATACTTTCGTGAAAATGTTTAAAATAAAATAGATACAGAAAAAAACAATATGAAATGTTATACAATATGTTGCTATAAAAGTGCTTGTGCATGAATTTCAAATTTCATAATTAATTCTCCAAGAATGTTGAACTATCGTAGTAAACTTGGTAGTTTTTGAAATATTTCACTTATTATGGCATCACTCCTCTTTATTATTCATCTATTAAGTAACATGTTTCGGGAAAACTATGTCCCATCCTCAGACTGAAAACAGTATTTCATTATAATTACACTCTTATTCTATTATTAACATCAATCAATACAAATCCTAGATTAATTAGCACATTACATATCATTATAATTTTACCTTTAACATTTATTTCTACTTGGTGTTCCCGAAACATGTTACTTAATAGATGAATAATAAAGAGGAGTGATGCCATAATAAGTGAAATATTTCAATAATTGTTAACTCCTTCATTGATGAATTTGGTAGTTTTTATATTCATACATTTTGTCTACATACAAGGTATGGAACATGTAAATATATTAATTCAGTCCTAATATCTGCACCTCAGAACCAGAAGAGCGTAAGTCATACTAGGCTAACTTATCAGGAAAATAACGTAAGTGGACTTACGTTTGTTTGGCTCAATCATTGGTAAAGATTTAAGTTCTTACAACTCTTAGAAAATAGAAAAGGTTATTTTCAAGGGACTTAAGTAGTTATGGCTTAATGTAATACAAAATTCTGCATACAATGTTGCAATAATTGTCAAATTTGGACTTAGCTCTTCTGGTTCTGAGGTACAGATATGGGGTACCATATAAGGAAAAAAAATGTTCCTACTATTTTTCAATGTTTACTTTGACTAATCCAATAATTTCTTGTGACTTAGGTTAGTTTTATAGGGCAATTTACATTATTAAAATGCACTTACAATGTCTAAGAAAAAAGAGTCTGTTACCGATCAAAATACTGCCGCATTTTGGTTTATTTAGATTTGTTTGGATTATAAAAAGTTATGCTTTGTGTTTAGTAAAACTCCTGAATTCTTCCAAACACAAAGCATAACATTTTGAATTTAAAGCTTGTTTTTGATGGTCGAGCAATGGACTCAAACCTTTCCTGTGAACATCTAGTCAATGTGCTAAGTACCCCTCTTTGGCCAACTGGAACCCAGCCACATTGCAACACGAAAATCACCTTGGCATCGTTCTCCATCAAAATTTTTCCGGAACAGCAAGGATTCAACGTTTTATTCCATCTAGCGCATAGCCTAGATATATGATTGATTTAAAATAAAGGCCCATTTTTCAACAAAGTCAGAAATTAAGGGAATATAAAAATTGGATGTGAAGAGTATGAAGAGATTTGCCTCAAAATCGAAGGTGCCGTCATAAAATTTCAGGTAATTGCAGAAAGATGGATGAATGTTAGTGAACACATTGGGCTTTACTTTAAAGAGTAGTTTTCAATAATGTTTTTTTTATTTAGCTGTTTATTGAAATTTACAACTGTGCATAAAACAAAAATACATTAAGTAAAAGAGATGGTAATGTTCGTAATAATAAGTTAATTGCTTTTAAATAAACTACTCATCAGTAGCACTTAAATTAGTTCTGTTCTATCAGTTAGGTCCCGAAGCCATCTTCTTTTCAGACACCTTGGAGGGTTATCTGGAATAGAGTGGAACGCTTCCCTCAACCCGCTAGTTGAGATACTAGTGTATTTGAATGGTTATAGAGTTACTATCAAATGATTAGTATATGATTTGGGTCTAATCAGCAGCAAATGTAACATTAAGATCTTTATTGATAAATTTATTTGTAGCAAAGTAAGATTCATTGTGGATTTTCCGAAAGATTTCGGATTGTAATGACTTGCTATTAGATGAATTAAAAGGTATAGGGGATCCCAAATAAGAAGAAAAAAATATTTATCCATAGACATTGCACACAGTCTAAGAACCCTCTTAACCATCTTCCTCCTCCATCATGTAAGGGATTAAAAAGGACTTTTGAAAATCTACTGGCTTCACTCATACCGTGTCAGTGCTTGTTTAGATAGTGGAGGCAGAGTGAGTGCGCTAGTGAATTCGAATGGTTATGGAGTTTACTATGAAAGGATAAATATCTGGATTGAGCTAAATCTAATATGTAATTGAGCCTTTTGTAATTAATAGGAGATTTGACGTTAGTCTATTAATTGTTGAAGTGAGCCGAACAATAATTTTTAAAGTATGTAATCTGAAATAGATCTATACCTATGCATAAGTACTTTTGTTACAACCTAGTAGATTAGTAGCCGTACCGGAAATGAACCTCTGGTTTTATTGTTTTTTTATTGTGAACTAACAGATTTTACGTTAGGGACAATATTCTTAATCAATAATGCTACTCTAATGGTTCTAGCATTACCATGAAATACTGTGTACTCTCCAATGTTTATGCAATATTTTTTTTTTTTTAATTTAACTATATTGAAATTCTAAATTATATGTTTCATAAACACAGGACTGTCTGGTCTTGGAGACTTTTTTTACATGTTATAATCTCAAACATCAAAGACCCAAGAACCACAATAATATACATTAATTTGAATTATAAACGGAGCGGTTTATTAAATGAGGCAAAATGACAGAGAAAGCCCACCGGTGATAAGGTAATGATAAGGTCTACTAGTTTGTAGGAAGGCCGTATGTAAGGAGTCTATAATTTGAGAAATGCAAAGGTTGAAACATACGTGGGTTGGAGACTTGTTCGACCCACGCCCAGAAAGAAAAATATTTACTTCCATCAAAGGATTCCTTCAACAAGAGGTCCTTATTTCGTCAAGGACGCACCGAAATAAATTGACCGCTTGTTCCATTTAATTCATTACTTATCAGCGTTTAAAAAATAATTTTAATAATAAAACATCAAGATTCTTAGGATCACTTGAGGTACGCATGATGATATAGAAGGATCAATCCTAATTGAAATTCTTAGGTCCTATCTCAGTAGAACAATCGATTATTTTCTACATACCACCCCTTTACGCTGAATCTCCTAAAATCTATAGTATGCTAGACAGGTCATTGGTTCGAATCCCACTTGGGTGGGTTAAAGTTTATATCGTTGCGGACCCACCCTGGCTAGAATAGGTTGGTAACCTGTAGGATAAACCGTCATTCCTGACCTAGTTGGAGTACATAAGGACGTTAAGCGACAGGGAAAAAAAGAATGCAATCATATATGATAAGAAAAATCAGATCTAAATATTTACCTGACTATACATTTGTGGAAGATTGATTATCTAGGAGTTTTAAAAATAAACGATGTGTGAAAAAGTAAGGGAAGGAGCTTAACGAATATGAATGAGTAAGGAATTCCAGGAGGTAGCACGAATGATAAAGGATTTTTCAGAGGAATCAGTTTTATGTGAGGAGGTATACAGGTTAAAGGGTTGGGATCTTGTGTTTAGGAGGTAGGATAGAAGAGCGCAGAGTTATTAGCTCTAGAAGATAGGAACGTTTTTTAGTGTTTAGTGATTGATATTGGGAAATATCCAGAACGTATTGTCTTCGAAAATTAGGAAAAAGCCATCCAAGCTCAGAATATAGGCAAGTAGCGTATGACGGCAATATAATGTATAGGCAATTTCAGTAAGTACGGCACATATTGTCGACAAGAAAAAAGAAAAAAAACACAATCATATATAAAAAGATATAACAAATCTCAATATTTACTTAACTATTTACACCTTTGTGAAAGATTGATTATCATACGCACCTTCACGAATAGGAATGGCGACAAGGAGGTAGCAAAAAAAAAGTTACATATCTTATATACAGGTTAAAAGGTTGGGAAAAAGAGCGCAGAGTTATTAGTTCTAGATAGTAACAAAAAATCTAAAATTAGGGAAAAGCCATTCAGAATACTAACGTATTACAATTTAGGCAATTTCAGTACAGCACATATTGTTGACAAGGAAAAAAAAAAAAATGGAAGATTTTACATTTTGTGTAGTGTAGGAGGTGTAAAAATAAACGATGTTAAAAAAAACTAAGCGAAGAATCTTCACGAATAGGAATGGGTTAGGAATTCCAAAAGGAGGCAGCACGGATGTTAAAGAATTTTTAGAGGAAGCAGTTTTATGTGAGGGAGTATACAGGTTAAATAGTTGGGATCTAGTGTTTAGGAGGTGGATAGAAGAACGCAGAGTTGTTAGGTCTAGAATATAGGAAGGTTTTTTTGGTTTTGTGTGGCCCACGTTACCATGTGTAACGTGTGGCCACCATGGGATCCCGAATAGAAATTTAGAATCTAAACCTAGTTCTTTTATTTTTTTTTTTATTTAACTACGTATTATGTTTATATTATACTAATATACTATATTTTTATCACATACTAATCATTTTTGTTTTTATTTTTACAGATAAAGCTCTTCATCTTGCCTAAGATGTTAAGAAATGGCGGATACCAAGGTAAGAGTTTTCATATTAATAAAAATTAATTGTTCTTTTCGGCTCCTTAATTATATCAATAAGAAATACGTTCCGATTTTTCTGAGTTAATCTTTCATATTTAATCTATATTTCTTTTCTATTTTTTCAAACTCATTAGGTCCTTAAGACACTCAAAGTCACAGAACTGATACATTTAACACAAACTTTAGTAGTAACTTTACGTTTTTGTTATACGTCTTATAAATAATCATTCTTATTAAATGCATTGCGAAATCCATTAAAATGATCAAATGGCCTATAACATCCCCTGTTCATTAAAATAAAGTACCCAAAAAAAATTATTCAATATATTGCTTTTACCCCTTTGGCTACTAATGCCTATTACAGTTGTCATAGACATTGCATCACTAGGTGAAAATTTTGTGTCTTCATAAATGAATCAATACATTTTTAATAAATGTTCTATAAAGAAATAATCAATGTATCGGAAAGGAAAGAAGATTAAAACACTTACAAAATGCAATTAAAAAAAAGATATATAGAAATAACTAAAAACAAGAAATTAAATGTTTAATGAAATAATTTTTTTTTTTTAAATATATAATAAATAAATCAACAGTTGTTTAAAATTTTTGTGTAAAAATATCTTATCTTTCTATTTTACTTTTTAATACTTTGTTGAACCACCTTTAACGTTTATGACGGCAGAAATTCAGGTCGGCATCGATTTAATCAAATTTTATATTGTTTTTTTTTTTTTTTAATTTATTTTTATATACACGTTAACCAGCATAACACCTCAAAACATTTTTATTATCACTCAACATCTTGTTACGTTTCGGGACATATCCCATCATCCGAGTATTCTTTTTTATAGTGTTGACACACCATGTCAATATCTAAAACTCCTTTTTTTGTTTTTTTAATAAAGCATAAAGTTGTTGAGTGATAATAAATAATGTTTTGAGGAGTATCATAGATTAACATAATACATTATCTTAGCTAAGTGAATAACATATGAATACTTTAATAATATCGTAATGGTTCAATTTGCCTCAGAACAAAGTTTATTTTTTTCTTATCATAGAATTTTAAGTTCCCAATATTCCTTCTCTTGCTACGTTTAAATCTCGTTTGTTCTATTTCTCCAAGTATCATGATTTTCTCGTTTCCATAACATAGTTACAGATCCCCGGCAATTTTCTAGGCGCTTCGTTTGTATCTTTATAGTCGTCAGTTCATGTAAGGTATTCGTCTGTCTTATATTTTGTTTTCTTTTTTTTTTTACCGGCCATTGCAAAGTATTTTTTTTTTTTTTTAGAAAATTAAAGCGAAAGAAAGTTAATTGTGAAATTCGGAATTCAATCACGCTAAAATAGAATTTTCTTTTTCATGTCCCAATCTCCATATAACGTTTAAATTAAGAATTAATATTTTTTAACTATGACAAAAAAACCAAAATTGGTTAAAAAAAATAAAATAATAATAAATAAATAGAATTGAAGGTGAAATTTTTATTCAGTATTGTAAAAATTATCGAATTATTTTTTATATCATGATTTTTTTTTTTTTTTTTAGAGTTCGATCATTGATTACAAATAAAGATTTCTTATTAATGGAATAAATAGCAAACTGGAAAGATGACTCTAAAATAAAAATTATAATCAACAGAGACCGTGTTATTTCAATCTACCTATTTTTAACCATAGAAATATTAGTGACTATGACTAGTCATAGTCGCCTTTTACCGTCTAATCGCTTACTACAAAAGCAGCCGATTAGTCGGCTTTACCGACTTGCAGGCCCTTCCCTAGTTATTATAGATAAAGAAATGGCCTTTGTAACAGTTGGTTGTTTTTTTCTCTCTCCTTTTTTTAATAGGGAGTAGAATCTATGTATAATAATGAAATAATTATCACAATACTTTAAGAAAAATCGATCGGTTCTTAGTAACTTTAAATCGACTTAGTAACTTCTTAGTAACTTTAAATCGACGCATCCTTAAAAAAATTAATCGAACCATTTCTTTCTTTTTTTCTTCTCTAGTAATTTCATTCCGGCAAATAATAGGGTTGTGCATAGTTGTTTAAATAAATTAGTCAGGTTGAAAATCGTGTTGTGAATCAGGAATGAACTGCTGTGTTTCCGGCTTCTATATTATTTAGCACTGGATAAGATATAAGCTGCCCTTCCATACAAGAGGCCGCTGACTGAAAGGGCCGAGATACACAAGGAAGGATTTTATGAATTATTTCTGACGGGGGTGGGGTAGGGGGAGAGTGAGTGAGGTGGGGGTGAAGGGGAAAGAGGGGGGTTACAGGGAGTCAGATTTGGAGCAAGTTGATGGATGGACTCAGGTTGCTATGTTCCCATATCCATCTGCTCTCTTCAATATTCTACCTCCAATGCCTTTCTCCCCTTTCCCCATACTCCAACGCCTACGAATATCCTAAATATTTTACCTTAACAAATGGATTTGTTTAAACTTTAGAAACTTTAATTCCAGCTCAGTAAGAAAATTGTTTATGAATCATTTTTCAATAATATGAACATACAGTGACAGTCATTTTCACGCACCTTGGAATATTGTCCAGTCAGTGAGTGCTGAAATGAGAAGTGTAGAGTGCATGAAATATGCGATTATTTTTAACTTCTCAGCTTTGGGTTTTTCTATTATATCTCAAATACAGTGGATTCTAGGACAATATGCCACTTCAATATTAAAGCTAATTCAATTTCCTATAAAATTGTATACATACTTATTTGTCGAACTTACAATGGTTTTCGAGATATCCATAATTAAAACTCGATAATTTTCGAGAGAAAAAAAAAATTGTTTACCTCTCTTTTTGTCAAACATTTGCTTCAAGTGCCAGAAACGTGAATATGATATTAAAGTAAATTTAACTCTCTAAAACTTTAATTCCTAATTTTTTTCTGAGAAACAATCATGGAAGGCACTAGAAGCAAATGTTTGACAAAAAGTGAGTTTAAAATTATTTATTTTCGAAACATATCGATTTTCAATAACGTATATCTCGAAAACAGTTGGAAGTTTGACAAATATTTATATAAACAATTTTATAGGAAATTTAATAAGCTTTAATTTTTTATTTATAAATAATTTTTTTTGAGTCTATCGTTTTCGAAATATAATAAAAAATATATAAAACAAGCATGATATTTTTTTTTTTTTTTATTTCTAAACTGAAAACTTTGACCCTTTCTGATCACCCGGTGAAGCTGATAATCGTTTCATTCGATTCAGCCCCTTATGAAATTTATGATTCCAATATTTCATGCTTACAGCAGGGCTCCTTTAGGTAATATGAGGTTTTTACCCATTTTTGGCCGTTTCGCACCAGTGTGTGCCGTAGAGCAGTGGAAAACACCAGAAACCGCGGATACCATTATCTTTCCTAAACCAAAGTCTTCTTTAAAATTATATTGTTGTGTTCCATTTTTTAATCTCAGTGTTTAACATTTTTTAGTATGTCCAAAAACACGAATGATTTTCAGATAAAACTATTTTGATATGCATATAGCTGTCAAATATTTGAAATTATCTCTGTTTGAGATATTTGTATTGATTGATTGTCTATTAAGATGTTTGAAATATTTTTGAAAATCATCTAAAAATAGTAGATTGTATACTGCTATTTTTACAAGTAAAAATATTTGAATTTTTTTTTACCTATTTGTGGTTCAGTATTTTATCATCATTACTTTTGAATATTGAATATAAAACTGAACATAATCATACCTTTTAAGGCGAATTTTATTGCATCTGACAGTACTTTTTATGGCATATTTTATCGCTTTTTGTTCCATATAAATCATTGACTAAAAGCCTTGAACTAATAAAATTGCTGCGGTTCGATCAGTACATCTTGCAATTAGTTGCAATCCGGACTTTTCTCATAATATTTTTGGATGAGTTTAGATTGAAAGAAATTATATTTTAACACATAAACAAAATAATTATGCTGATTTTTAGATATTTACACCAAATTTCCCTTGGGCTAACACCGCCCACCGCCGAATTGAATGCCGGCCGCCCCCCTGAGCATGGCTAACTAGGAATTAGCCCTTGGTGTGGGCCAATCAGCATTGATTGCCTTACTGTACCCAAACCGGTTACGTATGTACATAACTAGTTACCACCGGTTCACCATTCAATTTAGCTAATAACCCTCCAAGGAATACATTAATATATTCCCAAATAATTGAATTTTAATAATTAAAACCATGATTAATAATGACGTTATTTACAAAATATTATCGAACACGCTATACGCTAAAAAAAACTTTTAAAACTAATATATTTTTTGGAGTATTTTTACGTTTTTTCATCCTCAACAAAAATGTAGCATGTTGCATGAAATTTTGCACACTGTTTCCTAATCAAAAATTTAATGAGAATATTTATTGTTATGTAACTAGTGAAGGGCCGTACCGACTTAAAAGTGGAATGAGATTTTACGTTCCGTTTCACTATTGGAACCAGTTCCATTTTTAGTTCCACGTCAGTTTGACTAACCTACTGCCTATGTACCATGCATTTTCCTTACATACCTTTTTGTGACTTCGAGCTGTTAACTTCCTCCTATTTTATAATTAAAAATTTTTAGGTACTATAATATTAAGAAGGTTCAAATAGCTAAGTATACTTATTAAAAAAATGTATAATTTTATTCAATCAACAATTTTTTTTTTTTTTTTTGGGGGGGGGGGGGGTTAGCTCACATATAGTGCACAATTGAGCGAGCATTTTCCAGTTACATAGTTTTCGAGAAAAAAGGAGTAATCAATTCTTGTAAAGCGATGGAGAGGGGCGAGGGAATCAACAGCGGCAGGATCAACGCAACAAAGCAGTCGGAACGATCTTGGGTGGAACGAAACCAGATATGCAATCTAAACTCTACTACACTGAGGGATGGTTTTCGTTCCAGGTGGAACGTATAGCTTTGGCGATTGGTTTCGTTCCAAACCGGTTCAAAGCTAGAACTAGTTCCACGTTCCGTCCCAACCAGAACGACCCATCACTATATGTAACATTTTTTGCTAGGACCTACCGTTTAGAAGTTATATCGGTTTGTATGAAAAAAGTCGGGTTTGAAACCCTAAGATTCTCTCAGCTTTGTTTAGTTCGAATAATCATTGATTATTAATTTTATTTATTTATTAATCCAAGTACTTTGATCCTTTTAATCCTAAAATTTAAATTATTAAAAGCGCTAGATTATTGATAGACACACATGATCTATTGTTATTCCTAGTCAGGGAGAAATGTTTTTTCTACTCCACTTAGGGTTTGGATTACCAAAACGCTTTGGTGATTTTCTCACCCTGGCTACAATGGGTTTGTAACCTGTAGGATAACCAACTCTAGTTAGGGTACATAAGGACGTTAAACACCGATAATCAAACAAGGAATCAAAAGTCTTTCCAGAGGAGCCAATCACATTGCAGTAAATACATTGATTTGGATAAAGCGGATTTCCATTATTAAAATTTTTTTATAATTATTTATTTTGTAGTTTTATTCTAAAAACATAAGTCTGCATTGATTTTCCGGACAAACTAATATCATATTGTGCTTCTGTTGATAGGTTTAACTCGAATAATTCTTTCGATGTTTCCTTATTACAAAATTGCTGACAATTATCACCCTATTTAATTGGTATACGGAACAATAAGATTTTGAAAAGTGACGGAAATTTTTAGAATAAGGGGAAAATACTTATCTAATGACTCTGACTTGACTAGTCATAAATTACTACTTTAATGGCTAAACCAATTCACTCGTTTATCGGAGGCTAATGACTTGAGTAGTTGGCCGCAGTTCGGAGCTATTTCGACTCGGCGCCAGCGGCATGCCATGCCATCTTGTGCCACTTCCTACATAACATAATGCCATATTACATCTTCATGAGGGGTCAGAAACATCAGGAATCTACATGATAATATTAAAAAAAATTGAATAAGCTCTAGGAAACTGCCATAATTGAGGGCATTATTAAATATGCAGTTTTAAGACAAAATACAACGTCTCCAGACAACAGACAACAGAAAAATACAACAGAATATATATGAATCATAAAGGAAAATATCAATCCCTGGGGTACATACAATTTAAATGTCGTAAGGAGGAGGTTTTACTATCTATATTAGGAATACTTCACACGAGACTTATCTACTCCTAACTTAGAAGAAACAAGCTCCATAAAAATGCCAATTCCATGACAATACGCTATATTTCCCGGAAAGCCCTATTTTTCTTGACAACTCAATTGTTTAAAATTAAATCCTGTTCTTTCAATAGCCCTTGGAGATATTAGTCCAACTATAGAATCACTGTTAAAATGTTTCCCCAATCATCCTACCACTGTCCTCACCACTTACGCTGACACATGTGTGTTATCAGTTAACAATGATCCCTTCATTGCCTCTCAAACACTCCAATCCCATATCCTAAACCTTCAAGAATGGTGTCAAAAATGGAGAATCAAAAAAATCCAAACAAATCCCACCAAATGATATTCCACTAACCCCTGCTGAACAGATCCGCTACCTAGGACACCACTTGGACAAACGTCTTACTTGTAATCCACATACAAGAATAAAGCGACAAGAAACTGCCCGTCGTTACAGACTACTTCAACATTTACTAGACAAACGTTCAAAGCTCCCAATTAATTACAAAAGACTCATATACATGACTGTGATTAGACCTATTTGGACGTACGGAGTTGAGCTTTGGGGCTCCACTAAAACATCCAATTCATCTCGTATCCAATCCTTACAATCCTTCGAAAAATCTTCAATGCTCCTTACTTTGTGGCCAATAAACCTATCCATAAAGATCTTAATGTACCATATGTTGCTGATTTAGCCCAAACCAGATACCTATCCTTTCATAGCAAGCTCCATAATCACTCAAATCCGTTAGTTTCTCAACTTGCTTCCCACTCCATTTCTATTATCCTTCGAGGCGTCTGAAAGGAAGATGGCCTAGAGACCTTCTAGTATAAAATTTTTAATAAAGTGCTACTGATGAGTAGTTCTTTTCAAGTTTTGTCGTTATTGTAATCGTTGTCAATACATTTACTTGGTGTATGTATTTTGTACAGTTGTAAATTTCAATAAATGATTATAAAAAAAAAAAACTATTAATTTATTTTGGTTCTTATTTCAATGCTTAAAAATAGGGTAATATTTTAAAGGGGGCAGCGGGATAAGATAGGTCTGGCGGCCCCTACGGATTTTATTCAATCGGCCAAAAAAAGAGTTATTTGATATCTTTTCCGATCCCCCCCCCTCCCCTGAAACCCCATAAGGGGAAAAACGTGTTTTTTTTATATTTGAATTTTTTTCAAGAGTTCAAACTAATTTTTAAGCGGTTCCAACGCAAGTAAAATTTTGTTTGGGATGTGTAGATGTTTCCCGCATTTTTTCAGATTTTATTTTAATGTAAAATAGCTTAATATCCAAACAAAAACGTAAAAATCGGGATGTTTCAGTAAAAACTCTATGGTATTTGGGTGCAGACTCAATGAAAAAAAACGGCCTAAATAGCATTGAAAGATACACTCTTCCTCTTCAATATGTCGCCGATAAACTTGAATTTGGTTGCTTGTAGTCCGCGACAAATCGATTTTAGTAAAACGTAAATTTTAAATTATGCAATTTAGGCCTACAGAATACGTCAGTATTTAATTAAATATGTGAAAAATAGTTCATATAGGGGTTTTCGAGGTAGCTGATCACGAATTTGATGTCAAAAATATATTTTGACAATTGACAGCTGTCAAATGCAAAATTGTGTTTCTAACTATAAATGTATGAAATTCGTAATCAGCTACCTCGAAAACCCCTATATGAACTATTTTTCATATATTTAATTAAATACTGACTTATTCTGTAGGCCTAAATTGTGGTTGCATCTCCACGTACAACGCATCCAAAATCTGAACCTAAAGCTTTCTGTTTAATTCTTAATGAGCTACTTTTAAATTTAAAACACTTGAAATAATGTTTGGTCCTATTCAAGTTGTGAAATAAATTAACTAAAACGATAAAATAAATATGAATATCATTGTAACATGATCGGAATATTTAAAATGGCGTTTCATAAAATAAAATCTCGATATAGCGCTGTATCGATATGAAGTATCGATACTAGGTTTTAAATAAGGTCTAATAGTATGAAATGGTTAATAATTTGTAATGGTGTAATTCCATTCTCGAGATGTGTAATCCAGTTCCTTTTCAATATTTTCGTATCCAACGATTAAATGAAGTAAAATCCGTTAATATAACTGCACTCATGAATAATTCTTCTGAAACCACGATATATCGGTGTAACGATATTTTTATTACGATAAGGTTCAGCTGATTCCATACCAAGCAAACATTACTTACATATTTATCTTCGGGAAATTTATTGTCAAATAGCTGTGATAAATTTTCATTAAATTTTGCCCAACTCTGATCTACAGCGTCACAGAAGAAAAAAAAAATTAAATCTAATGCAATCCTCCCGTTTACGTTTGTCTTAACCGCTCTAGAATAATTATATCCTTAAATTTTACTTTAATAAATAGTATTGTTTATTTAAGTTTTTCCTAGTTTAATCTACTTCATATGACGTCAAATATTTTTTAATTTTATGTATTTCTATTTATCTAGTCGCTTTTCTCAAATAGTTATCCAACTTATAGTTTCAACTAGAGCATGAGATAGGCCGAGTGTGACCTTGGGTTAAGTTAAAAAGGAACGCCATTGATTCGACTCCAGAAATAGTTTTCTGCTCAGGGCACACCACCATTACTCATTGCGAACCGCTTAGGCTCTTCAACTTCAAGAAAACGTAGAAGAAAAATACATTTGTATATTACATAGAGTTCCTTTACATGAGAGGGAATGATTTATGTAATAATAAATATAATTAACAATAACCAAAATCATGGACAATGTAGTTTATGTTTCATTAAATAACGCAAAAGATGGAAAAGGGATTTTTTTTAAGTGCTCTCATAGCTGTTATATTTTGTTTTTTCATTTACTATTTTATAACGCTAAATAAATTAAGACTTTAAAAATTTATTTATTTAATATATTTATAGTTATTTTGGCTGTTTCCTCCTATGTTTATCAAGAAAAATATGGAATTGAATCTCACCAAAACGTATTAGTTGAATCCACCTACTCTTAGCCACAGTTATTTTCAAATACTACATCTCTATTCATTTGATATTATATATAAACTAAAAAATTTAATTGGGATTGCTGGTTGTTATTATTGATAAGATTGAAGAGAATTATTTATTGAAGAGAATAGTGAAGTAATCCCGATATTACAAAAAAAATAGAGAACTGTTTTCAGACTACTCATAGATCCAAAAAACTAGTGGAAAATTCCAAAGAGGCTTCATCAAGAATGAATAGATACCAAGCAAAGTTTTAGATTTTATTTATATAACCACTAAACCATCCAATTCATCTCGTATTCAATCCTTCCAATCCAAAATCCTTCGTAAAATCCTCAATGCTCCTTACTTTGTCACCAATAAACTTATCCATAAAGACCTTAATGTTCCATATGTTGCTGATTTAGCCCACACCAGATACCTATCCTTTCATAGTAAGCTCCATAATCACTCAAATCCGTTAGTTTCTCAACTTGCTTCCCACTCCATTCCTGATAATCCTCCGAGGCGTCTGAAACGAAGATGGCCTAGAGACCTTCTAGTGTAGAAGTTTTAATAAAGTGCCACTGACGAGTAGTTCTTTCCAAGTTTTAACATGTTATTATAATCGTTGTCAATACATTTACTTGATGTATATATTCTGTAAAGTTGTAAATTTCAATAAATGTATATAAAAAAAAAAAAAAAAATGTATAACAAATCAAGATTATCAGGTCCCTCATCCAACTCCTTTTTAGCCTTCTCTGGGTGTTGTCTGGAATATGTATTTTGACCATGTCGTTATAACTGTATTTGTACGTTAACTGTTGGCGTGCGAAGTTCAGTATGTAGAATTATGTTGCTTAAGTACCAGGATGCTGAATGTTTTTGCCTGGAAGATTTGGGGTTTAGACACTTATTAAGTCTTTTTAGCTGTTCCGTAAATCTGCAAAGCGTATGTCCAAATAGGTTTCTGTAAGTAATTATAAGTGTTATTTTTTTTTAAGTTGTAGAGTTGAAT
Organism: Euschistus heros; assembly: GCA_003667255.2. Taxonomy (NCBI): domain Eukaryota; kingdom Metazoa; phylum Arthropoda; class Insecta; order Hemiptera; family Pentatomidae; genus Euschistus; species Euschistus heros. The sequence goes on along the minus strand of RCWM02000653.1, from coordinate 361,430 downwards.
GTTTGGAGAGATAAATCAATAAAAGACTTAGTCTTTGGTAGAGCGTTTTCCTTTTTTTATTGATATTACCGTGTCATTCTTCGGTGAAACGTCACATCAAGTTAGTGTACAGTATCTCTCAGAGGAATCGGTGTGTTGTCAAGACACTATTGTTTATTTATTGTTTCTATTATAATATATTAATATAAATTAATTGTTATTTGACACTGAGTAACTATAGGCAGCTTTAAAATTTACTAGACAAACGTTCAAAGATCCCAATTAATCACAAAAGACTCATTTACTTGACTGTAATTAGACCTAATTCGACGTACTGAGTTGAGCTTTAGAGTTCCAATAAACCATCCAATTCATATCGTACCCAATCCTTAATATCCAAAATCTTCTAAAAAATCCTGAATGCTTCTTAAATTGTCACCAATAAACTTGTTCATAACCGAGTTCAAGTCAGGCTCAAGGCGGATAATTTATATTCTGTTACTTCAGACTCGGATCGAATTCGAAGTCTGAAAACCTTTTTGGGCTCACTCAGTCTCTATAAAGTGGGTTCTATTTAGCCCGGACCATATTCCTATGGACCTATACTCTTATAGTATAGGTCTTTTAAGTTCCATAATCACTCAAATCCACTAGTCTCTTAACTTTCTTCACATTCCATTCACGATAACCAACCGAAGTGTCTGAAAATAAGATGTCCTCGGATATGACTTTAGTTGTACTGATACTAATGTGTTAATGCTTCGCAAGTAATTGAAATGTCATTATAAACATCATCTTCAAATTTACTATAACTTATGTATACAGTTCTATATTTAATTATATAGTTATAAAAAACAATAGAAAAAGTAAAGAAATAAAAATTCCATTATCAGGCTAAAACCTTATGAGTAGAGACCGGATTTTTGTGCAGTAAAAAATCAAAAAATGTGCAGTAAAAAACTCAAAACGTGAATTTAAAAACTTAATACATGCAGCAATCCATTTATTTACACAAATATGCAAAATTTAACTAGCCTTGAATAAACTTAAGGACATTTCGACAAACGTTTCGTTTTAGTGTTAATTCAATCTGAAATACTTTCAAATTTGGGAAAAAAAGGAGATGAAAAAAATTGTTAATTAAAAGAAATATAAAATATCTTTATTGAAATTTTCTTTTACGTGGAAACAAAATATAATTAAATGTTTTTGAAAAATAAATTAGTTTTTAAAAGTTTCGTGAAAATGTACGACATTATAAATCTCAAAATATTTCTCAGTAAAAATTATGCCGCCTATCACTTAATAAAATGTTCTTTAGCAAAGAAAAGGAACGTTCTACATCTATGGACGTAACAGGACAATTTTTGTAGCATGCGATTGTGGATGGATCCAGATTATCAGCTTCTATTTACTTTCCGTTGATACAATAATTTGATATTTTTTAACGAATGTAGCCTTAGTGTTTCTCAAGGATTTATTCGAATTTTGAGAATAAACATCTTCCCTTTTCATTTTCAATTCGTTTTAAGCTTTCTTCGAGAGTTTCAAACAAATATCAGCTCTGGATATTCATTGGTCCATTGTTTCAATTTTGTCAAAACACTCGCGGACGTTTTTGGCATTTTCACAGTTGATAGTTTAAAATCTTGATAACAACTAGCCCTTTGTGCTAAATCAGAAGTGGAGAATGAAATGGGAAGCGGGTTGTAAAATTTTCTGAGGAAACGTCTTAGTTCTAGGAAGTACGTCGATCCTCAATGTTTGCCTAAATCCTCAAAGCTCCCAATTCAATACGATCATTTAAAAGTAGTAGGTCACAAATATATTTAATTTAAGCGACTTTTTACTTTCAATTTAAAACTATTTAATTCAATTTATTCAATTTAACCTATTTAATATAAATAATTGTTATAAATGTTGCCTAATAATCCTAAGTAAAATTTTCAAAAAATAAATGGTTAAGTGAAAAAATTTAGATGAATTTAGTTCAATTGTGCGATTTCGTGCAGTAAAATCCGAATTCGTGCAGTCAAGCTCAAAAAGTCAAATTTGTGCAATTTCGTGCAAAATAAAATTTAAGAATAAGAATCCTTAGGTTATAAATGAGATAACTACTTGGGTTAGGGAGCGCTTAATCAAAACGAACTAAATGTGCAATAACACAGAAATCCGGTCTCTACTTATGAGTGTTAGTATTTTCTTTTACAGCATTATTTTTACAATATTTTTTATATATAGGACATTTGGCCCAGCATTTCTATCAAACATTTTTTTAAATTAAGAAAATAAATAATTAAAATGAAAAAAGTAGAGGAAGGTTTAGTACGAATCATGAACTTGATGTCGCTTATGGAACACCATAAAAACATTTGTAATTTTGTTATCAATTTTCGGAAAACAAGAATAGATTTTGAAATTATAAGTTAAAGGTTAAGATGAAAGCCTGGTAATTGAATTATATTCTAAAATTATTTGCAAAATTTTCGTAATAAACGTAGAAGGAAATTGCCGAAACAACTAATAATAACATAATTTTGTCTCCTTAACCAAACATAAAATTATTTAAAATAAATATACCTGTTTTTAACTGTCATTTTTTTGCCATTTTCAGACGTTATGCTGTGGGATGAAAATAGCTGAAAAAAATAGTTCAACAGTTGCTGTGAGATAAAGGTTCGTAAGAATTATGTAATATATAACTAAGATATAATAAAATTATGTAATATGTTTATTGTTTAGTATTAAGTAATTAAACAATCCTGTTTAATGCCATGAAGTTGCTTGTTAATAAATTTACGATAGTTAGTAACATGGTGATAATTCTATATTAGGTCAGAAAATAGTTAATTTTTTTGTGGGATTATGGATTATAAATCAGAGAGATAAGCGAATTGAAAATTTAAATCGTATATTTTTCTATCCAAATTTGTGCCAAATATATTTGTTAGGAATTATTAAAGTTTATGAGTAATTTCGCAACTGCCGCACACTGCCTCCAGCCGTGTTCAAAAATAAGAAAAATGAAGTTCGAAAAAATTTGTTTTAGGGGTAATATAGAAATTAGAACCTTAAATAGAAAGAAAACATCACAATTTCAATTTTTTTAAAAACAAGTCTCAAAGCTAACTTGAATTTTTGATACAAATACAACAAATAAAACTGTTTCGGTTTTGTAAATATTTACTTTAGCGATTACTGTCTTATTGCTTAAATCTTTTCACCTATTATAGTGTCAATCTCAAGTGAATTGTTCATTGACTAATTTTGACAAACAATATAAAAATGGCTTCTATTGCTTAAGATTATGTAAGAAATTTGAAATAAATTTGGTATTGATTTTTTTTTTTTTTTTTTTTTTTTTTTTTTTTTTTTTTAGTTTAACCATAAATAGAACATTTCTTTGCTTATTTTGATACCTAGTTTATTTGCCTTTGTCTACTTTTTACGGTGATTTCTGTGATTTGAAACCATTTATCAACTGTACGTCACGCGCAATAATGAACCTCACCAGATACGATGGATGCTTTATTCGTGCAAGATTATAATTTATCTGAATGTTTAGATGAATTTAAGGAAGAATATAAGATAATTCGTACGATTGTTTTGCCTAGATATTTAAAAAAAAAAAATGGGTCCGCTTTCACAGGTTTTCATTAAAATTCGAAACATTAATAATTAATTCAGACACCATGTTGAAATTAGTTTCTAGTAGAAAATCAATTAATATACAGAAATTCACTGAGTTATTTGCTGAAAGTAAAGATTTATATCTGAGGCATTATTCGTGGAATATGTCAGTTCCATAAATTGCTTTTCAATGTTCTCGAAATTATTTCTTTTTTTATTACTCAAATCTGTGAAATTGTCAGAAGTATAGAGGGCTCACACAAGGCCATTAGGTACCTCAGAGAACGAAATACTTGGAAAATCTCTCGTATTGTTACAAATATGGGTCTAATGAAAATGCTTCTCCTTTCATCACATCCATATTTCTCAACTTTAAGAAAGGTTGGCTCTGAAAAACAATTTGCGAAAATGCTTTTACTTACTTAATTTTAACAGAAAATTAATGTAATGCTTTTTAATGTCATCTGTGTCCTTATATACATTTTAGTAACATAAAAAAATAATAAACCTTGTAAAAAAAAAAATAATTAAAACAAAGTTATAATTTTTGATTTCTTACTACATATATTCGTGACACTGTGTGACATGAAGAATGGATTGATAAGGTATGTAATAAATCCCAATATAGCAATGCCTTCTGTTTGCAATCTTGCGTTATAATTGTACCAAGTTCTTGGAAGCAGTTATGCCTAAGAAATATATTTTTCGTTTTGGTCCATATAAGTTGTAGTTTGCTAATAAAAATTCTTCATGTTATATAGGGTTTAATATCTATTCATAGGTATTTTAATTTTTTTTTTTTCATCTTTCTCAGGCTAATGGTAGCAATCCATCAAACCTCCCCTGACAGGATTATCGACAGCCGACCGCAGGAGCACAAAGATCCCCGGTAGACTCCTGGCCGACGTAGGATATTGGAGAAGACGCGAAGAACCGAGAGGCGATATTAAGATGCCGAAGAAAGGGGTATCTTGAAAGGGAGCTAATATTGAAAAGGGGCAGATTAAAGGTTCCAGAGTCTCATTACGCCCCTCGCCTTTAACTGGTTAATTCATTTTTATCTCTTTGGACTCTAATTACTCAGAGCTGGGGAATTCTCCCATCGCCCACCTCTCTGATGAAAATCCATCGATTCTCATCGCCTGGGATTACACTGTCTTTCTTTATCTACCTTTAAAACACCAGCGGTTTTAGAAAAAAAAAATTCCCGTTTTTCTTAATTACTTCGTTCTCTCTACAGATCTTTTATTCATCATTTTTCCTTCTTTTTTTAAATTTTTATTCTAGAAAATATATATTTGAAAATAGGCAAAAATATATTAATAACAGTCATATAGTATATTTACAGCTATTGATACATGATAAATAAAAAATAAAAATAAAAAAAAAATCGATATTTTTATTTAAATAAGGGATTGTTTTAATGATAGAGACAGGGGACAGTTGGCAAGACTGGCAATGGTTGTATCTGACTAAATATACCTTCTGCCTACTGTTGAATTCATAATAAACTAATTTTAAATTTAAACTTTTGAAATACTTTTTTCTAATTTAAGTAGTGTATTAAATTAAATAAAACGATAAAATAAGCAGGAATACAATTGCAATATTATAGGAATATTTAAAATGACTTTTCGTTGAAAATAAAATTCATGATGTATCGGTTTATTGATAATCAGATCTCAAAAAATTGTCGATATAGAATATCCATATATATATATATATATATATATATATATATATATATATATATATATATTTTACGATAACCATCCTTACTATTGGTATCTGAATAAATTTAAATTAAGAACAAAAACAAAATTTCCTTCTTCAGTAGGCATGAATAATACTTTTTTGATGCATTCATATTTAGAGTTATGGATCGTAAAGATAATGCTGATTTTAAGATATATATACAAAAATTACGGATAGACAGTCCAGAACCATACCTCTTGACACGGTACCTAGAATAAACCTTCAATGTCTTTTAGAAATAATTACTTTGTCAAAAGGATTGAAATAAAAAAAAACAACTTTATTTTGGATCTTAATTCCTCTTAAGAATAATAATAATGCAAGGTTACAAGTTGTACAAATTATCTGGCCGAATTATTTACGAATTAAATGCTTCAGTAATTGCGGCATATACTGTCGACAGGAAAATTATAAAATAAAAATAAAAAATAACAACATAAAATACAATCGTAAATGAAATAAGATAAGGTAATTCTTAATATTTACTTAATTATTTACACATTTGCGGATGATTGATTGTCTATAAGTGGCTAAAATAAATTAATTTTAAAGGAAGTTAGGGTAGCAGCTTTACGAATAGGAGTGGTTAGGGAATTCCAAAACAAGGTAGCACAAATGTTGAAGGATTTTTCATAGGAAGCAAAGTATATGAGATGATATACTGGTTAAAAGGTTGGGATCTAGTGTTCAGGCGGTGGATAGAAGAGTGCAGTGTTAATAGATCAAGAATATAGGAAGGTTTTTAGAGATTGGAATAGGAAAATACACAAAAAGTATTGCCGTCGGAATTTAGGAAAAATCCACCCAGGCTCAGAATATCGGCAAGTAACGTGTGACCGCCTGGGGATCACGAAGATAACTCTAATGAAACAATGAAATGATTGTTGTACGACTTAAAAGACAAGAAACTGCTCGTCGTTTCGAACTACTCCAACATTAACTAGATAAGGGTTCAAAGCGTCCAATAAATTACAAAAGACTTTTTTACGTGACAGTAATTAGAGCCGTTTGGACGTACGGAGTTGAGCTTTGGGGCTCCACCAAACCTACCAATACTTCTCGTATTCAATTATTACAATCCAGAATCCTTTGTAAAATCCTCAATACTGCTTATTATATCACAGGCAAACTTATCTGTAAAAATCTTAATGTTCCATATGTTGCAGATTAGGCCCAAACCAGATACCTATCCTTGATAGTAACCATATCCACCCATATGCACTAGTCTGCCAAATTGCCTCACTCAAAATTTCCGATAATCCTCCGTGGCATCTTAAAAATAGATGACCAAGAGGCACTCCTATGTAGAACTTTTATCGAATAGCTACTAGTGAGTAATTTTTTGCATTGTATTGACGTGTCATTGTTATAATTTTCTTCAAATTTACTTGTTGTATATAAGGTATAACAGAAGAGTTTTAAATTTAATTTTTCCACTGATCCCTGTTGAACAGATCCGCTACCTAGGACTACACTTGGACAAACGTCTTACTTGGAATCCTGATACGAGACTAAAACGACAAGAAACTGCTCGTCGTTACAGACTACTTCAAAATTTACTAGACAAAACGATCAAAGCTCCCAAGATAAGACTCATTTACATGACTTATTAAACCTGTTTGGACGTACGAAGTTGAGCTTTGGGCTCTTCTAAACCATCCAATTCATCTCCAATAAACTTATCCATAAAGATCTTAATGTTCCTTGTGTTGCTGATTTAGCCCAGAATAGATACCTACCCTTCCATAGTAAGCTCCATAACCACTCCAATCCACTATTCTCCCAACTTGCTTCCCACTCCATTCCCGATAATCCTGCGAGGAGTCTGAAAAGAAGATGGCCTAGAGACCTTTTGGTGTAGATTTTTATTGAAGTGCTACTATTGAGTAGTTCTTTACAAGTTATTTGCATGCCATTGTCAAAACATTTACTTGATTTATATTATTTTGTACAGTTGTGAATATCAATAAATGAAAAAATAAAATTAATTTAATATACATATATTTTTTTAATTATTCGTTTTTACCTTTAGTATTCATTAATATAACCTCAGAGTAGCGAGGGAAAGCAATCAGATTAGTTAGCCCTTTAGTTGGAAAAAGCAATTTCTCCCTCTCTGTTATACCTTTGAAGGTACAGTACCAGAAAGAGGGTAGAGAGTACGAGATAGCCTGATTAATTAGGCAGTGGGAAGGAGGCTGCTAATATAAAAGAAGAGCTTGAAGGTGGAAGGTGGAACGATTCGTTAGCGAAGAACGTGACCCTACTGCGCCTCCTGGTGGAGGATATTCTAATGACATAGGGAGGTGGGGGGTTTCTGGGATGGGACAATAAAAATTATTTATGGAGCCGATATTAACCGACATCGGAGCTTTATGACCTCTTTTATATAGTGTACGGAAAGTTGGCATCCCAAAGGAGGATCTACAGTAGGCAATAACACTTATCCGAATACAGTCCTATAGGAAATGGCTTATTGCGGTGATTCGTCTGGGTTTCCTCGGACCGCTTACTGCACGAAAAGGGGTTGTGAATCACGCGGTAGCTACTGTGGACTGGAAACAGTAAAGGCTCAAGAAAAACTTGGAGAAAATAAATCTGATTTCGTAACACAGTGCCTCGCTGACAAAGCACGGTCCTACTAAAGGATGTTTTCGTCAAGGCTAGAGAGTTTATTAAAAATCGCATTAGGACCTATACTCTATCAAATACCAAACGTAAACGCAATGTGCGAATATAAACCTTATTAATTAAAAAAATCGTAAATTTAAAATAGCTAGTTATTTTTTTAAAATACTGCTTGTTATTTATTCTATAATCTTTTCATATGCCCTGGTTAAAGTATACGTGGACGTAAAGCCCTAAAAAAAAAAAAAAAAAAAATTAAATGTTTAGCCGAGAAAATGAAAAAAAAAAATTGGTTGGAAACCTGTCAGTGTATTTCAACATTATTTCTTTATTACATTTTAACTTTTAATAACATCACAGTTAAAATACATTCTAAGGTTGAAATAAATGAAGAAGTAACGATGTTGATAGTGAAAGACTTGGAGATAATGTCATTATTAATGAACGTTTACACGTCCACACCTTACGGTCGGCTTAACAGGTTACAATTGTTGTCAATAAATATTAATTTATTTATAATATAACCAACGCTCCGGTTCGTTTCACCAGTAGTTAGTAAAGTATTCTTTTAACAAAATTTTAAACTTCGAAATAAATTAACTTATACGTGCATATAAAAACATAAGGTAAACAAATATTAGGGTGATTCCTAAACTAGGGGGCAATTGTCGTGTTGAAAAATTCTGGAATTTTATGGTTAGTTAATCTTTTTTTTTTAAGTTAATTTTCCTTCAGGTTGTTTCAGGTGCTTTTCAGATGAGCTATTCATGAACTTCATTTTCCTCTCCGAAATTAAAATTTAAAAAAAAAATAATTAAAAAAAAAATACGTCATTGCCATACAAACTCCATGACAATGACATTTTCTTCACATTTTAAAAGCCACTACAATGACATATTGGTGATGTATGACAATATTTTGTATTCCCTGTCAAGATATAAGTTTATTTATATATTTTAAGTGAAGGGTGCTATAAAATGTAACCATGAACAATTCTAGAACAATCGAGGAGTAGTTTAATCATAAAGTTGATAATAATTAAGATAAAGGAGGAAAATAATGTTGAAATGTACTTAAATGGCATTGTCATAGCAGTTTGTCGGCATTTATAACTACTTTATCAGCTTCAAACTTAAAGTAAATTTAAGGGTAATTTTTTTTTTTTTTACAGTGTGAATTTAATTTCACAGATTTTTTGTGTCCAGTATTTGTACGAATTTGATCTTTTATAAAAAAATAAAACACATAATAATTTTTTTCTTTTCCATGGATTTAAAAAATTCACAATTTATACTGGGTTGGTACAAATGTTGAGTGGTCAACACATCTCTCGCAATGTCCCGAGTAGTTTTGCGAGGGTTTTCTTCTTCCAAATGCCCTCAGTTGGCCGTTATCAACTGACCTTTGTTTTCCATATCAAATTCACCCAGACGGAATTTTCCGGAACAGTCGCTGCACTGTACATCCACTGATGCTTCCTCCAACCTAAACAAAATTGATGGTTTGGGTCGCACTTCGACCAAGTTGGAACTCAAAATAAATTTGACGAAAATTTTGTTTTGACATGGTGAATTTCAGCGAACCTTACTCATAGAAAATGTAACACAAACTAAAATAATATTTGAGGAAAAACAACCTAAATACCCATATTGTTTAACTAGACCTGAGACCTTAATACCCATTACTAGACTGGAGTATTATCTTCGTTTACTTGACAAGCACTAAACAAAATGAATATTCAAAACCTGCAATATTTTTACACCCACCCAATACATTATGAATCTAGTGTTTGATTAGTCTCCCAAGAAGTATTATTATATGATTTCCTTCTTTCGATATAATGCTAGCCTAAGTGCAGAAGTTGCGCAAGTAAGATTAATATTCATTTCAAAGTATTTTTACATATATTAGTTCCAAGGGCAACTGGTGGTACTTTTAATAAAGTTATAATAATAGATATTAGTGCAGCTATTTCTAATTATCGAAATGGCCAGGAAAATCTACTAATATTCAAAGGTTTTTGAAATGACATAGCTAGATATTATTTTTTTATTTTTTTTTTTTTTGAAATTCTTAAAAGTATACCAAGAAATATACACCACCATCATTAGGTGTTAATTGTGCTTGTAGAGAATGTATTCCTCTGACGATTATCGGGAATTGAGTGTGAGGTAAGTTGGGAGACTAGTGGATTCGATTGGGTATGGAGCTTACAATGAAAGGATAGGTATCTGGTTTGAAATCAGCAACATATAGAACATTAAGATCATTATGGGTAGGTTTGTTTGAAACATAATAGGAAGCGTTGAGGATTTTTTGAAGGATTTTGGATTGTAAGGATTGAATACGAGGAGAATTGTAAGGTTTATGTAACCCCAAAACTCAGATCCATGTGTCCAAAAGGGTCTAGTTACTGCCATATGAATAAGTCTTTTGTAATTTATTGGGAGCTTTGAGCGGTTGTCTAGTAAATGTTGGAGTAGTAGGAAAAGATGAGCAGTTTCTTGTCTTTTAAGTCTGGTATTGTTCAACTTTGCTAAGAAGGTATAGTGAGTGCTCTCTTTAAAAGTCATTTCCATGTCATTGTATTCGTGATCCGTCAAATTTGCTTGATGTACTCTTTCATAAAGGCTACAGATTCGAAACTCTGCGATTTTATACAGATTTGAACTTATTTTCCTAGCGAAGGCTGGGGTGCGAAGCTCTAATAATAGACCGAGTAATGTTTATCGTAATAGTTTAGTAATGTATCATGAACTGGAAAAATATATATTTGAATTAGTAACGTGCAAAGTTAGGTGTTATTATGATACGACGCCGGAGACCTACTCGACGAAGTACTAAGGACTCCGGGGTAGAAGCCATTCTAGTCCTGCAATTAAACTTCACTCTTGACTTTTTCCAGGACCTCATTAGTCTCTCGGGGCTGACGTTTCTCTCCCCCCTCCCTCTAATAACAAAGGATCAGCTGCCAACTGCCGAAACAGATCTCTCAGCTCCCGCCGAGTCATCGCCCAGCTCTGTTAATTAAATACGTCTCCTTCTTAATTAAAATATGTAGGATTGGAAAACGCAAATAAAAGTATGACTCATTTAACGCAAAAACGTCACACTGTTGTATAACTTTGAGTAACATATTGCGTAAACATTTCATAATTTTTTTTTTGGACATATCGCACATCCAGAATGAAAGAGACACTATTGGGTTGTCCGATTTTCATAAATACGATAGAACCTCGCTAAGGTACGACTCTCCGGGTAATCCGACACTCCCTCAGTTTCCAGTGAGGTAGAAAATATTTTTGCAGGATCCCTAATAGTCCAGTAAAATAGTACATTTTTGTGTGCTAAAGATTGGCTAGTTTTGAAATATTTATAAAAAAAATTAAAGGTACATAAAATTTTGATTAAACAGCCTTCAGTCAAAAACAAGAAAAGACCTCCAAGATGACTTCATATTTCGGTATAAATTGGAGAAGTTAATAATTAATAATTCAATTAAGTTAGTAAATAAATTGAAGATGTTATGTTATGAAGTCCTACTCCTACCTCATCCCTCATATTCACCAGATATATCCACTACAGAACTCCATTTAGGAAAGTTTGGAAACTTCTTACGATTGTTTCAGACCTTTTCTGTGAATTTCCTTTTTGATTCAAAAATGAGCTTTGTTTCTGATTTGATTTGAAGTTATTCTTCTTCTTCAGCAATCCAGCTCTTACGAGGGCGTCCTCTTCTTCTCTTTCCAGGGAAGGTCGCCTGGAAAACCTTTTTTGCCATTCTTGTGCCTTGCATCCTTTCTAGGTGCCCTAACCAGCTGATCCTTCTAGATTTTATAAATCGTACTATATTTTCAAGTTGTATAAGATCTTCTATCTCCTGGTTATTCCTAACTCCATGCTCCTTGAGCGTCTACAGGTCCAAATACGCCCCTCAATATCTTCCTTTTTAAGATCCTCAATGCTTCCTGGTCAGCTGCTTTTTTTTTTTTTTTTATTTGAAGTTATTATTGCTATAGATTTGTCGGATACATCCACAGTGTTAAAAAATTATATTTAACATTTTCAACATATATCAGATTTAAAAGACAAGAAACTGCTCGTCGTTTCAAGTGCTCCAACATTTACTAGATAAGCGTCCAAAGATTTATTTGTTGGACTTACGGAGCTTTGGGGCTCCACTATGCATTTGTCAAGTAAAAGTCGACGTTATAAAAAGAATGATCCATACAAGGCATATGTTGATAAGCGATATAATTGCAGATGGATTTTTATTGAAGGCTTCCTGAAGTTCGAAAAAAAACAAAAAACATAATGTAATTTCTCCCTACGTGTTGCCTTTTAGGAGGTGGATAGAAGAGCGCAGAGTTAATAGATAAAGAATATAGGAAGGGTTTTTGGTTTTTAGACATTGGAATAGGAAAGTACCCAGTAAATATTGGCGTCGGAATTTAGGAAAAAGCCACCCAAGCTCAGAATATCGGCAAGTAACGTGTGACCGCATGGGGATCCCGAAGATAAATCTAATAAAACAATGAAATGATTGTTGTATGGTTATCAAGTTTTAAATTTCACATACCAGACTCAAAAGATAAGAAACTACTCGTCGTTTCCGACTCCAACATTTACAAGACAAGCGTTTAAAGCTCCCATTAGATAATAAAAGACTTATTTACATGACATTAATTAGACCCATTTGGACATACGGCGTTGAACTTTGAGGATCCACTGAATCTTTCAATTCTTCTCGTATCCAATTCTTACAATCAAAAAACATTTGTAAAATCCTTGAAGCTCTTTATTATTTCACAAACAAACTTATCCATAAAGATCGCAATGTTGCGTATGTTACTGATTTAGCACTTACTAGATACCTATCCTTTCATAGTAAACTCCATACCATCCACTACTCTCCCAACTTGCCTCACACTCAATTCCCGATAATCCTCTGAGGCGTCTGAAAAGGAGATGGCCTAGAGAATTTATGTAGAGATTTATTGAAGTGCTACTAGTGATTAGTTCTTTACATGTTACTGACATATGATTGTAATCATGTTCCTCAAATTTATTTGTTTATAACATATGCAGTTGTATATATCAACTAATAGTTTTATTATCCTGTTTCCTGGTGTAGGCGCAGTGCTATAAGTCTAGGTTACTTTCAAAGCCGCTTGACTCGATATTGTCGAGTTACTATCGACTAAAGGATCGACGTATTTATTAAAATGAACGGCTAAGAAAGGCGCAATTACACTATCTGGGATCAGCTGATGGTAGTTGACAGATAAGGACGCAGCGCACTATATCACTGAGATAATTACAGACTAGGGTGGCGCTGTGGTGGTGGTGGTGGATGTGGTGGTTAGTGGATGGGGTAGTGGTGCCTGGTACGGAGGAGCCGACCTGCTTGGCCTATGCTAATACCTCATTGTACCCTCGTCCTTTCAACCATCCTCTTCTGTCTCCGTCATTAGAATACATTTACATATCACCATCTTCCATCCTCTGTAATTTATGCCCTTTGTCGTAGGACATTGTCTTCTGTGCTGACGTTGCATCGTATCCATCTCTCGCTTGATCCAGGAGAGCTGGGTATATATCGTCTTAAACACTTCACGGATAAACAGGACTCTATTACTCATTAACGCTGTATCATAATTTCGAACAATTCTATGACTAACAGATTGAAGTCCAACAGAATTACTAGGATTTGTTACAAAATATCCTAACACAACTTCATCAGGATATTCCACCATAAAATTCGGCAAAATATAAATTTCCAACACCATAGTGCTCCTCCATATTATTTGAAAGCAATACAAAAATAAACCAACGATATACATGGATACTTAGAAATGCCTTCCCCTGTAAAAACAGACTCATCTGCCCATAAAATTCGCCTCAAAAACTGGTATTCTTCAACATCATCTGTATTCAGAAGTTAACGGCAAAATTGAGGTCTATGTTCATTATCATTGGGTTTTAAACCTTACATTGGAAATCTAATAAATTAAATCCTAAATAATAATAATAAATAAATAAATGTAATAATAATAAATCCTTTGATCTGGTGTCACTTTATTGACACTTTTCTTTTATTTCTATTAAACAATAAATGTTTTCTTTGCTTCCAATGAAGAGTTTATTACGTTTAAAATACATATTTTCACTAAGCGATTATCATAATCTCTTATTTACACAAGTGACTGATTTGTATGCTAAATGAAAACGCCATGTTTTTCGGGTTTTAAAAGTGAATTTCTCCACGAAATCTATACGGATCATTAATTTGATCATACAATATGAAAGCTTACAAAATGGAGATATTACAGCTTTTATGGCAAAAAAAAAAAAAAAAAAAAAAAAAAAAACAACAACGTGGTTTCTTCAAAAAAGTCTTTGATCTATCGTATATCTGCAACGGATTGGAATATAAAGGTGAGGTCTGCGGCATTTTTCTCCATTTTTGATCTAGTTTCTCCCAATTTTGTTTTTTCACTAAGAGGTACTCACCCTGTATATCTTTTTTTTCAATTCATTTATTGAAATTTACAAGGGTATGTAAAAAAAAAAAAAAAATCATCTAGTCAATACTAGTATACGCTTATTACCAAATAGCGTTCATAATAACATAACAATTTTTTTTAAAGCAATTACTCACTGGTAGCACTTGAATAAAAGTTTTATATGAGACGGTTCCGAGGCCATCTTCTTTTCAGACACATCGGAGAGTTGTTGGAAATAGAGTGGGAAGCAAGTTAAGAAACTAACGGATTTGAGTGGTTATGGAGCTTGCTATGAAAGGATGGGTATCCTGGTTTGGGCTAAATCAGCAACTTATCGAACATTATGGTCTTTATGGATACGTTTATTTGTGACAAAATAAGGAGCACTAAGGACTTTTCTAAGGATTTTGGCTTATAAGCAAAAAAATCACGTTTAAACCCCTTTTTTTTTAACGTTGTTTATTACGAATTATCATTAATTGTTACTTTAATTTAAATAATAAAAATAAAAATAGATATACCCACGATATTTATTCTATGATAGAGCCATCAGAACTCAATATTCAATATGGCAGCCTCTGCTGGACACCTTAAATAATATTTTTATTTATATATATTTCTACGAAAATGATAAGTTGATAAGTTTGATTACATTTTGGAACTAAAATCTATTCATAAAAGGCAAACCTTTCTTTTTTTTTTATTTTCGTCCAGTACAAAATCGTGAAGACATTCGCTTATCCGTGGACAAGTCACGTCCTCTGCCTCGTTATTCCGTGCTCCCATACCCGAGGGTGTTCCATAAACGTTCTGAGGGAAAGGTCTTACTGAAAGTTCTTGGATATCTGGAAGAAGCTGCATGATTCTCTCTGAGTTCTCCACTGAAGTACAGACCTCATGTCTTTATGGGTATAGGCCGAAACGTAGATGGGAGCGTTGAGGGCTGATATTAGATTTTCAATAATAAGCAAAAGAAGATGATATTAATAAATAATTGAATAAAATGTCAGTGCCACTCAAAGTTTATTATAGGTCCTGTTAATATTTAAATATTTAACACAATTCTCGGTACAGCAATTAATTAAAAAGAAAATATAGAAGGTTTTATTTTTGGCTTTATTAATTATGAATAAAACCAATTTTATTCAACCATCATTCGCCATTCAGGGGGTCACCTGTGGTGTAGTGGTTAGCAAAGCAACCTACTAAAACCAAGATCGCGGGTTCGCTGCCCAGCAGATAACCTTAGGATTTTTTTAAGGGGGTAAAAAATCCTTAGCTATGCCGTCCTTCGGAAGTGGCGTAAAATGGGGGTCCCGAGCCTGTGCGATGTCAGGTACTCGTTAAAGATCCCTATCCTAATTATACCTGGATAGGCAAAATTTAGGACTCCCACTGTAGCATCGTCCGATTAGCCATAGCAGCATAAAGTGACGTTAAACGAAATAAACAATAAACAACATTCGCCATTCAGATACCCTTTCCTCATCTATTTCTTGTTTAACCATCTACTATCTATCCAGATCCTCGAAAACTGTCAATAGCTATCTTTTAGTTCCAAAAAACTTTGAGCGTTCCTACCCGCTTTTTAACTATAAATTGAATTATTATGTAAATAACTTATGCTTTATTTTAATTTTATTACAAATTAATTATCATAATTTAGAAAATTTATTTTCTTCTTTTAAGTTCGGTTTACTATTAATTTTTTTTTTTTTAGTTTTTTAAACTATATTTTCCTTTTTTAATTTTTAGTCTCCAAACGATATCAATTGTGTTTATAATTATGACCCTCGATTTTAGCCATTTTGTAGCCTTACCATTTCCTTTAACGCATCACTATTACATGAAACTTTCCCTGTTAACTTCGAACAATCAAGTTCTTATATTTAAAGTGCCGTAGCGACATCTTTGGTACCACAATCATTACTATTTATATTCATCAAAGATTTTTTCTAATCGTTAAAGTAGGACATTTACCGACGTATTGTCAATGGTGTACAGTTAACCTGCAAACATATCTAAATATTTTCTTTCATTCTGATAATTCTAGTGAGGACACTAAATAAAGTTGTGAAATAATTGCCTTTGGTCTTTGACACACGTGCAAATTTTCAAGTCAATCAGATTACTGGAAACTGATGAAAATTACGCTGAAAGATTCCGTTGCATACATACAGGCCAAGGTAATAAAAGCGTGATAAATGGATGGTTCAAAAATTAAAATAATAAGACCAAAAATAGATCCTTGGGTTTAGAATACAGTTCATTGGAGCAGACAGACAGTTATATCGATGAATACTTTATGGGTACAGTAGGCTGTTGTCAACAGCTTATGGATTATACATAAGGCACTGGTCTAGACTCATCTTTCCCTGTGTTTTTTTTTTGTTTTTTTTTTTCCTGTTTTTATGGACTTATCGTTCCATGAACACCGATGGCCTGTAGGGAGTCATTATAAAACGAATACTAAAGTTTGTTTATAAAGAAACATTTTTAAATATTAGTAGAGTTAAGATTCCGTAGCGACTGTTTTTCGATTTGTAAGCGTTTCCAATAAAAATTCATCCAGTCCCGTCGTATAGACCATTAAATTAAGAGAAAACAAAATCGCTGATCACAAATCTTCTGCCCTTAGTTTCGCTTCGTTCAGACAATGTAAACTTTTATTCGCAAAAATAATACATTTTTTAAATATGTTAATAAAATCTTGTTATTAATTATTTCGTACTTTAGTCAATTATTGGTCCATTTTAAATATTTTACCGATCTTCCATTTAACATTTATTCCAATTAATTTCCCCTTCTTTATGATTAAAAAAAAAATAAATTATTCCCTAAAAATGTTTTCTAGAAAGAAAGACAAAACCACTATGTTGGATAGCTATTTCTTTGTTACTAAATGCCGTACATGTCATATTTTTCACAGATAGCCCTCTACCTAAAAAAAATTTTTTTTTTTTATATTGATATGTTCAAACGGGATGGATATCGTCAGAAAAATATCAATGTTTCATATCAACAATTTTTTTAACTCAGATATTCCTACACAATCATATTCCTGTTTGTTTTTTTATTAACTTCTTCAATTTAGTTGACAACTTAAATTGCAACTAAATTATTTTTAATTTAAAATTAGTTTATTATGAATTAAACTGGGGAAGTAGTTAACTAATTGTGGCAGTTAACTACTTTTTTAACTATTAACTACAAGTTATGTAATTGCTAGGAGCAACTATAAACTAGTAGTTAGTAGTTAAAAATGAACAACTACTTTTTGCAACTACAGTAGAAGTAGTTAGTTATCTTAACTACTAACTACTAGTTATAAGAGATAGTTAATATTTTTTAACTACCAACTACTAGTTGGTAGTTAACTGAAAAAGTGGTTAACTAAAAAGGTAGTTTTTTTTTTTATTTTATTTTTTTATCTAAGCCACTCGATCAGTGAAAATAGTGAGTTACACTTATAAATATTTGTATTGTAACATTTAAACCAACAAATTTGTTAATGTAAAAAATGGAAATAAAACAGTATGAAAAATAAACAATGTAGCTCAAGCTCTATTATTTATTTCCAAATAAGGCCTATTGTACCAGAACCGAAATTTTCGACTCAACCATCAACCATCATGCAATAACGAAATCCTTAGAGTCATTTGTAAATTGATTGCGATGTTTAATATTTTTTCTTTTTCATTTGAAGCAGTTATTAACAATTTTTCACAAACTATTTTTTACATGTGGAGAAAAGCTACCTCTTTATGTTATTGATTTATAACAAATGATAAAATCTAAACCCTTTATTGTTAACAGGTAATTTACCAATATCGTTGACTGTTTCTGGTGGGGTGAATATAAGAACTGTTTACAAAAGCTTGTCCCCCCCCCCCATTTTCAAATGATTGCAACCCCTATAAGGCTGACTTATTGTTAGGAATATGTACCTCGGAATTATTAGTTCGATCGTCAGTAGTTAGAAGTTAAATAATTGCAATTACCAACTATATTTTGTAGTTAATAGTTAAGATCATCTAACTACATTATTTAACTTGTAGTTGGTAGTTAGAAAAGTTTAACTACTAACTACTAGTTACAAAAAATGTAGCTGCCCGCTGTTAACTACCAACTACATTTGTAGTTAGTAATTGTAACTACAATCAAACCAAAGTAGTTGTAGTTGGTAGTTAATAGTTATAACTACTTTTTGCCCAACTCTGATGTGCACCAAGTACAGATGAAACCAGTACCAGTCTTACCTACTGGCCTCTGCTCCAAACATTAAATAACCCTTATTTAATATAGTTTTATATATATATATATATATATATATATATATATATATATATATATATATATATATATCAAAATTATATTTTGTCGACCCTTAGAAACTATATATTAACTGTTTAACAATAATCGGGTTTTTGGTCCTTTATATTTAATATAGAAAGAGTACCCTGGTGTCTGAGCTGGCAAGCACTTGCTGCAGGAGTCGGTGGGCTTACTAGCCTGGAGTTTCGGGGTACCCAGTTTTTGTTCTGAGGACCCCATTAAATAAGGGGTCAAAACGTCAAAAGGAAAGGAAAGAGGAGAAGGAAGAAATAAAATATGTATATGGATAATTAATATTTATTGTTAAATATAAAGGACCAAAAACCCGATTATTGTTAAACAGTTAATTATTTATATATATCGAAGGATTGGTTAAGGAGACCTTGATATATCGAATTTTCGAAGATTCCTTAGCTTACACAGCACCTCTAGAAAACGAATTTCTTATCGGAAAACCTCTATTAATTGAAGTGGATTTGTTAAATAAGTAAAGTTTAGATTGATCAAAGATTCTACGAAGGATTAACTGTAACTGTAACTAGCATCCTGACATTTGTTTCCGGTTTGTTTCAGTTTCTAATAGAACAATTATTTAACAATATTTTTTTTAATCTCGAAAATGGTAAAGGGTAAAACCCTTTCGTATGAAGAAAAATTGAAAAATTTTCAAGCCCTAAATATTGGGGTTGACAGAAAGACCGATATTGCAAAAATGTTTGGAATACCAGCGAACACCTTATCCACAATTTTGAAAAATAGGCTGAAGTATGAAGATCATGTTTTTTCATTATCAAAGAGGTTAAAAGGGCCCGAGTTCCAAGATATCGGCTTAGATAAAGTGTCGTTTTCAAATAGACAAACTACGTTTTCAGATTATTTCCAAAGGTCCGCTTAAATTGTTCACGAATTTAATTATTCTTCTTTCATTATTATTATTTCAATAAAATACGTACATTCAATGTAGAATGCTCTAAAGATGCATTTAAAATATTTTTACAAAAATTTGCACTTCTGTGATCTAAGGCTTCGATATATGGTCCTATGTTATATTTTTATAACTTAGAGAAAACGGTTTATCGTTACGTACCTATCGATAAGACAAATATTTGAATGTAAAAAAATCGATATGTTTGATATATGTTGTATGAATCCCAAGTTATTGGCATTCTGTAGACCCTATTCCTGTGATTCGCATAAGATGCTAGATTTTATAGCATTCCTTTACAACTCAAGAACCATGCTCACAAGATCCAGAGATTTATGCCTGAGAAAGCAGCTTCGGTAACAGTTCGGAGCGCTTAAGGTCCCCGGGCCGTCAAATGACGCTGATCGGAATATGGACATTGCGGCAGTTAGTATCGGGAGAACGTCAGGAGTGACGTATAGCGGTCGACATATTGGATATCGGTAATGCGATAGGAGCAGCCTGTCGTCCATAATGGACTTGGTCGCCTTTAATACTCCGCACGATTTATTCCTTCTTCCTTCCAATCTACATCATTCCTCCATTCCCTCTTCTCGCTATATACTTTACAACTAGTTGATGGTGAAGGAACTACGGTACTTGTAGGAGTAAACATTACCTCGACCTCACGTATATATTATAGCTATAGGAACGGTTTATATTAAAACTTTACTTCATTAAAGACGATTAGTCCAATAAAAGTCGACTTTATAAAAATATTGATCCATATAAGGCCTATGTTGATAAGCGATGTAATTGCAGATGAATTTTTATTGAATGCATGCAGAAATTCGAAAAAAGAAACATAATGTAATTTCTCCCAAAGCGGGTTTTCTGAATATAATTTTGAATCCTCATTATTACATACAGACTTAAAAGACAAGATAAAGCTCGTCGTTACAGACTACTCCAACATTTACAAGAAAAGCGTTCAAAGCTCCCAATAAATCACAATACATTTATTTACATAACAATAATTATACCCATTTATAATAATTAGACATACTGAGTTGAGCTGTGGGGCTCCACTTAACCTTCCATTTTTTCTCTTATCTTACAATCTAAAATCCTTACTAAAATCCTCAATGCTCGTTATTATGTCACAAACTAAGTTATCCATATAGATCTTAATGTTCCATATATTGCTGACAGCCCAAACCAGATACCTATCCTTTCATAGTAAACTCCATACCCACTTAAATCCATTAGTCTCCCAACTTCACACTCAATTCCTCATAATCCTCCTTGGCGTCTGAACTGAAGATGTCCAACAGACCTTCTAATAGGGTTGGGCGATAGTCGATAGTTACTATGGTCGACACTATAGATAGATCTTTTATACCTTTAAGTTTTGAAACTCTCGAAAATATGCTGATCTGTCTCTGTCAAGTGTCGAGTTCGTTTGAAATTGAACTCGGAATTCCTAGAGCTCAAGGCTTATCTTGAATATTAAGCCAAAGGAAAGCAGAAATGCTAGTTTTTCTTTCGGGAAATATGTGGCTCAAGGAGCACACTTGACTCTTGAAATTAACTAAGTATTTCTTTATTTTTCTTTTCTGAAGATTTGATTAGTTTATTATTATTGTAACCATGTAAATTCTAAATACTTTTTTAAAATTAAAAGAAATTAGTTTTTTTCTCTCACCTTTATGATATAATCTTGCAAATTTCAAATTGTAAGTAGATAATTGAATTTAATGAAATTAGTTTAAATTCTTTATTTCAGTTTTGGGAAAAAAGAAAGCAACCATCGAAAAACTATCGATAGCAATCGATAGTTCTCAAACGATAGTTCCGGCCTATCGATAGTGCTATCGACTATCGCCCAACCCTACTTTCTAATGTAGAACTATTGAAGTGCTACTTGTGAATAGTTTTTGACATATTATTATTATAAATATTGCATTTATCTAATTATTTTATATTAAATATTTATATCTTACAGTTACAAGCCTTTAGTTTCTCATACACACTTAATTGTATTCAACATACTAAAATAATATATATTCAAGACCCTAAGTGATACAAAAAAAATCCTTACTTAATCACCGATGTGAGTTTCATAGTGTACTTCACCAGACTGCGAAAAAAAAAATGCTGGAATTTAAAATATTTCAATTCGAGTTTTCATTACTCTTGCGGCGTTAAAACCGGAATGGAATTTAACGCATACTTTCGAGATTCACATTTATTTTTAAACTTAGTTTCTATATTTACGTTTCTTGATAAATTTACATTATAATTTAAGGAATGTTCGGCTTTAATTTAGTTTCGTTCAACTGATTAAATATTATTTTTAAACCTAATTTAAATTCACTTGAAGAATTTTTTTGTTCATTGTTTATTGATGTTTACAACTGTATACAATATATACATCAAGTAAATGTATGTAAAAAATTATAAAATGATAACCAAGGGACATCAATAACATGTAAAGAACTACCCTTTACTTGTACTTCAATAAACGTTTTAGAAGGTTTCTATCAAGACCATCTTTTTTTCACACATCTCAAAGGGTTATCAAAAATCGAGTGGGAAGCAAATTGAGACACTAGTGGATTTGAGTGGTTATTCAGTTTATTATGAAAGAATAGGTATCTGGTTTGCGCTAAATCAGTAACATATGGAACATTAAGGTCTTTATGGATAAGTTTATTTGTGACAAAGTAAAGAGAATTGAGGATTTCAAGGAGGATTTTGGATAGTAAGGAATAGATACGAGATTAAGTGTGCATAGTACAGCGTAAGTACTATACACTTCTGTGGTACTCAACTTGCGGTGGAGCGTTGGCCTCCAGAAGTCCCTGTGAATTTGTTGAAGTGTAAACTTCTTTTTGGAATGGGGTAAACAATGCAAACTCGCCTCACATAACCATACCGTACCCTGTGTACATTTAGATTTAATATCTAGATTTAGATCTGTTTACTATTTTCCAGATGAGCTAGAGACTTAAAACCTGGAACATATCTCAAGAGTGGATGAAAATAAAATAATACGCAATATAATAACAGATGTGGGGACGTGGCGATGTGTAGCCCTTAGAACACTCAGACGACGAATTTTGACGTATTTTTCCGTTCTTTTCCTTATTATTCTTTGACGGAACGTGCTAGGATTGTCATTGGCGTACCGTTTTGAACATGAAGAACCCTTCTACATTTTTTTCACGTAGTATAGAACTAGCACTTATACTTTTTCGAATATTTCAATACGAGTTTGGAAATCACCTCTGTGTAATTTTGGATTAATTTTATACTCAAACTGAAACCACTAGATAAGTTGTGGTTCTTCCTCTTCAAAACGGAATCCCATTGGTAATTGTAGCTAATTCCGTTGAGAATCTATGACGTTAAGAAAAGAGGAGAGTGGAAAAATTGAATTTTTTAAAATAATCCTTTGGCATCGCTAGCTCGACTTGTATTTTTTGAAATACGACCGCTTTGAAACTTTTACGCTTGAGAAAGTTATTAAGTTTGAAATCAGATAGGACTGTGAGAGACGCATCTGCAATACGCACTTTTCAGATAATTAAATACTTAATCCATCAAACAATAAAATTCACTTGAATGAAATATTCATTAAAAAAAAATAATAAGTTTCCCCTTATTCTCCCCTCTTTTTAGATTTATTTGGCATGTAGATCGTTCAAATAAGTTTACACTTACAGCATGTGGTCCTAACCACACCCATTTTTTTTTTTTTTTTTTTTTTTTTTTTTTTTTTAAATTATATTATATTTTTGTCTTGGAATTTTTATATTTATTAATTGATAATGTATTATATAGTTAAATAAAATTACCAAATGTTCGAACAGAAAGATTCACCGGGATAAAGGTTATTGAGGGGTGGTCGGAGCAGCGTACGGTACTCCCCCAATATTGCACCCTTGGGGTATCGCCATGGTATTACCGTGATAAACTGATATAGCTAACACATTGTCCGAGGGTCGGAGAGACTTATTTCCTGACAGCTACCATAAAACTGAGCCACAAATAAGAGAAAAAAAATACTGAAAGAAATTCCATAAATATATTTTCATTGTTCAACGCACCGTTGAGAAAGGTTTCAGAAGAATTATTCAACTGTGTAGTTATTTCAACAGTACTGAATAAACCAAACTTCGTTTATTCGTTGAGTACGAGAATATTAGAAAGAAGTTAGATTTACAACATTATTATCATATTGCTAAGCCTTAGTTAAGTCATCGTATCGTAAAAAAAATATCGATATTCTTTATCGATACAGCGATGTATCGTGATTTTTTTATTTTTTAAAATGCTATTTTAAATATTCCTACCATTTTACAGTGATATTCCTGTTTAGTTTATCCTTATAGTTAATTTATTTCACAACTTAAATTGTAACAAAATTATTTAAAATGTTTAAAATTTAAAATTAGTTTATTATTACGAATTAAACAGTAGGCAGTAGGTACATATACTTACAAGGGGACGTTTGGAGTTGTAGCTCACAGATTTTAATGTCGATTTTTTTGTGGGTAGTAGGGACCTATAATAGTGCAAAAGAGTTATAGCATTATGGGCATTAGTAGCCGAGAAAAAAAAATACCAATGAAATCGGCTGTAATCAGTAAATCAGTGGAAAAAATTTTTCATGAAAAACTCACCTCAATTCTCTATTTAACGCACAAAAAAACTTTATTCGTAAAATTTTATCAAAATAAAAAAATATTGATTTATCCCTTTCGAGGGCGTTCAAATTTTGAAGTTGAGATTTCATCAACAACTTTTAAGGGCCATAATAACAAAGTATTTTTATTTCGAATAGGAAACAAAACTTTAATTTTACGTGAAAGAATCATTTTTCTATCTTGACTAGGAACTGAGTAAAAAAATAAAACGTGATTTTCATATTTTATTTTTTTCTCGGCTCCCAATGCTCATTGGCGGCTGTAACTCTAGTTTTGCACTATTATAGGTCCCTAATACATACGCGAAAAACGGCATTCAAATCTGTGAGTTACAAGGCAGGACTAAAATAATATTCAGCACTTGGTAATGTGAGATTTAAATTATACTTGGCGATTTTAATAGCTGCGAACTATTGACCTATTGCTGGACAATTTTAGTATGGTTCTTAAATATTTATATTCACGAGATTTTGTTGTATCTTAAAACTAAAACACTAATTGGAGTAATTAAAATAATAAGTTTGACCTTTTAGGCTTAGTTGCAAGTGTCCTTTACTTTTCTTTTTTTTTTTTTTTTTTTTTTTTTTTTTTTTTTTTTTTTTTTTTTTTTTTTTTGATCCATACCAGATGGCACTTTATTTTTATCTCCTTTTTGAATTTACTTTTTTTTTTTGTTACCTTTTCATCAGGGCGCTGACTAGCCTTTTAGTAGATCTAAAGTGTGATAGACTACACTATAAAGTATTACTGCTAATACTACTAATGGGCTAGTACTAGAAAACTCTATTAAATAATGGCCGGACCATGTCAGCTTATGATAAACTGATGCGTATCTGTCCTGATATTTCTTGATCCATACCAGATGGCACTTCCTATTTTTTATCTCCTAAAGTTTGTGAATTAATACTTTTTTTTTTGTTACCTTTTATAGTTTTAGGCCACCAACGTTCTGTGTTAATTTATTAATAGTTTTGCTGTCAAACCACCGTTATAAATAATGACCACTTCATAGACAGTGCCACATGCATGCAATATAACTAAGCTCTAGAGTTTGTCTAATACATAATGGAGTATTCTTCAATATCGAGTTTCTTTTCGTTTGAGTATTGTATGTGAATTCCAAGTTAGACTTTAGCATATGGTAGACCTTGGTATCTGATCTGTTCATGATCAGAAGAAAAAAAGTAATATACAATATCTAAAGCCAAAATTATTATAAACTCGAAGTGAAGCATCGGAATAAATCTGCAAGAGTGAAGCGGATTTGAAAAATTTGGCCAAGCTAACAAAAATTTGATGTTGTTAACTAAATTAACTAAAACGATAAAATAAAAAAGAATTATTGTAACATGATAGGAATATTTAAAATTGCATTTAATTTTAATAAATTATAGTTGAAAAAATTAAAATGACACGCTTTAATAGCAAAGCGAGCTAAACCTATCTTAGACAAAATCTATAGATCAACTATTAGTATGTAACATTTTTTATTGGATTAGACATTTTTGTGTTATAGACTCTTATATATGACCAAAACTAACCTTTTTAAAATGTTGGCTAAATTCATCATATTTGACAATCGTTTGTAGCTAAACGCCTAAATAAAATTCCGCTTAAGAGATGTCTTTAGACGCATAAGTTAATAAACTTTAATTTTGTATTTTGTAAATAACACATTTTTTGATTTAAAGCATTTTTGTATTTGTTTTATTTTGCAAATATCTGAAAAAAAAGTGCCAAAATGTGGGGGGTTTTGCCCCCCCCCCCCCCGAAAATTTTCCCCTTATGAAATGTAGTTACATTTTTGATATTTTATTCTCAGGTCCCTTCTGGACCATAGTGAATCATTAAACCTACTACTCCGGCTTTTGCAAGGCAGACCTCCATTTTGGATAAGAATATTAAAACAAAGTAGTGCAATTATTGTATTGTCATTGGTTCTTAACACTTGTGCAAGTTTTACAGGATAATTAGATAGCTGGAAATTGATGAAAATTAGGATGCAAGATTCCGTTACTTACAGGTGAAATTAATAAAAGCTATTAAAAAATGAATTAATATATATTGGTATATCAATATTTAAGGTCGCTGATATATCATGTATCGAAATGCAGAGCTCTAATGATCGTAGATCTGAAATACCTGAAATAAGAAAACATAATGTAATTTCTCCCAAAGCGGCTTTTCGTTTCTGAATATAATTCTGAATCCTCATTAATGCGCCTACCAGACTTTAAAGACAAGATACTACTCTTCCTTCCCGACCACTCCAACATTTACTATGCAAGCGTTAAAAGCTCTTGATAAATTACAAAAGGTTCATTTACCCGACATTAATTAGACCCATTTGGACACATGGAGTTGAGCTTTGGGCCTCCACCAAATCTTTCAATTCTCGTATCTAATCCTTACAATCCAAAATCCTCAGCATTCATTATGTTGCAAACAAACTTATCCTTGAAGATGTTAATGTTCCATATGTTGATGATTTGGTCCAAACCAGATACCTATCGTTGATTGATTATAAACTCCATACTCACTTGAATCCACTATTCTCCCAATTTCCATCAATCACAAAAAAATCACTTTCAAAAATTTTAATCGTCCTCTAGTTTTAACAAACAATCACGCCGGTTACAATCCTGGCGATAAACGATTCAATTTGTTCTGTCCCTCTCTCGGGGATGATAAGACTGACGCCAAAGTCGTTATTCCAGTAATATAATTCTGTAAAGTAAAACTTTACAAAGAACCATCATCTCCTTTGTGGCACGGCGGAAGGCAGCTTGGATATTAGGCTTACATTATTATTAACCTGTTTCTTTTACGCTCTGTTTGTGGAGGAGATGGTAGCCGAGTATCATAGCGACAACAAATCCTTTTGTAATAGAACGTCGCCCCATTCATTAGAAATCGCACTCATTTAAATTCAGTGGCCCCTTTTGAGATAGCGCCCCCTCCCCCTCCCCCCCTCCACGATGTTTATTAGAAATATTAAAATGAATGAGGAAAAGTTAACGAGCTCACTCCCCCTACAAAGGATGAAAATTGATGTTTTCTTTACCCTCTTCTTCCTGCATCTTAAAAAGAAGAAACCTAGTTTACATGGCGAAGGGAAGAGAGAAAAAAAAAAAAGGGAAAAGAAAAGGATTGCTGTACATTCTATTTACTTCCATCAAAGACAGCATCTCCCCTCCTCCCCCCTGAGCTGCCAACAGAAGAAAGGAAACTTTATTGTTTTGTGTTGGCTATGATTAAAAAAGAGACGAGCTTTGTAAATATCTTACTAGCAGTGGAATTATATCCGGCCCGATTCCCTGTTTTTCTTCTTCTTTTTTTCTTCCTTTATTTTAGATGATTTCCCTCCTTGGAAATTAGCTTTTTGGTTGAGGTTAAAAACACTTTAAAACTACTTTATTATAGAATAGAAGATAATACATATTTAAGGTGAAATAATTCAAGGAGTTGAGATTAAGTGGTGTGCATTAGCGATGGATTCTGTATTCATAACAAAATTGGGTATCACTGTCTGAAGAACCCTTTGAAAATCCTTATCACCAAAAATGCTCCCAACATTCATTCTCACCAAGTGACTGTCAAATCGAAAGTATCCTCTCCCTTCTATTATCGTACCTAGTATAGAAACGTCTTATGAGCTCAAAAGAGACTGAAGAGATTCTTTGCCACTGTTCATTTTGGGTTCCTAAGCGCTCTTAAATTTCTTGTTATTATTCATAGTTAAGGTCGCTATATATAATCTTTTTACAGCAAAATCTTTCTCTGCATCTTCTTTACTTGTTCGATAAGCTATTCTTCGGAAATATTTCATTTCTTCCGCTATTTCTCTCCAATCTATGCCTATATCAATCTTCCAAAGCTGAGGAGTTATGTTTCAAAACTGAACATGTCCACTTTCAGTCGAATGGTTTTTTTTCTGATACCTTGCGAGCTGCACATACTACTACACTTTATTTTTGTTTGTGGGCATCTATCAAGCATTTAAATAATATGATAGTTTTAGATTTAACAGCAGAGGGAGGACTGGCATAGTGTTTTTGCTTTTTTTTCAAAAACCTTCTTAAGTGGACATGTTCAGTTTTAAAAGATAACTCGTCAAATATGTGCCACGCTATACTCAAAGATTTGTTCTTAGTATTAATTGATTTTTTTATTTTATTAATTTTTAATGTGCCCAAGATTATTTCTCGTTTCAAACCACCTTAGCTTTAATTTATATTTAACCAGCAACCCCATCGCTACTTCACCCCCTCTTATACGTAAAAAAGATTGATTATTTTAACTAGTAATTGAATTTCATTTGTTTATCAATAAAAATCTTGTATTTCTAAGTATGTAATTTAGAATTATTTATTCAATGATATTTTCACGTATGGCAGTAATTTTTAACCTGGTTAAAATTGCATTGAATAGGTATTTAAAGAATGCATAAAAGCAAAGAAATGAATGCATAATTAGACATCCAATTTGGCAGAAATAATTTTATCCATCCATCTGGTTGGATTTTAATTTCTGACCATAAATGTATATGACATTTTGGCAAACCTTGTTTCTGGCCCTCAAGACTATGCACTATAAATATTATTATAGTAAAATTTATTATAAACCTTCCTAGAATTATGAAGATGTAGTTAAAATTTGGTACAGTTTAGTTTAATAGTTTTACCACTGAAAATATTCTGAATTGTCACATATCGGTCAATTTTCTAATTGAACTGGGATCCAAATGTCGTTTCATATATTTATAGCTTTTTTTAATAGCAATTGAATTGAAAATAAATACATTTTATCATAAATTTCTAGCTCTATATAACACCCAACCTTTGTAACCTCTTTCGAATGGTGCTCGCCACCTATTGGTCGATTATTAAACTTCATTGCGCACTACATATTTATTGATTTTTTTATAGCAATATAATTGAAAATCTTTAAATTTTATTATTGCTTAACTTCCTTTGAGCTATGATGATGATGTGGTTGAAATTTGGTAGAGATTAGATTAGTAGTTTTCGCGGTTAGTGATCACAAACGAAAAATGACTTGTCCTTTCGTATAAAGGGGGCTAAACACAATCAACCTGGTTGTCAATCTTGTGGGCAACAACCTCAACACTGTTGACAAGGTTGACAACCAGGTTGATAGTGTGTAGCCACCTTAATAGTTTAGATGAGACAACTCTTGGATTTTTTTTTCTTTGTATATATCTTAGTGGAGTGAATATTGATACATTACGAATTCCCGCCGACAAACGTAATATCTGCTCATCGCCCGCCACATGAAATCCTATATTAATGATACTTTTGGAGAGAGGAGGGTATAGCTGGCTAATGAATGGACTCGATAGAGGAGAGTACATAGCGCAGAATGTTCCAGGCTGTTGCACTTCAATCTGTTCCTATTTCTGCCCCCGGCCTCTCTGTCCCATTTCCCTCTTCGGGTGAAATGCCTCTTTAATCTGAACGCGGACGCTGAACTCTGTGAAGTTTGTTACATTATTTAATATTCTGACCTTGTTGTCCAGTCGTGGACCTCAGATATATGGATTCTCATTTATTTGTGCTATATGAATTTAATAATAACTTGTGTTTCTGGATGAGCAAACGTTTGACAGTATTGCAAAGGCCTGAGAAAAATTTTACAATAGCCTCAATATTTAATTATAATAAGGCTCGAAAAATGATCTTCATTTTATTTACTCGTTTCATTGAATGCCGAAGATCTTTTCCTATTATCGTATCTACTTCTCGGTCTAATAACTGTTTTCGATTGTCTCACTAAATAACGAGATCCATATCTGGAATTCTATTTTATTTCAACTGTTATCAATAGAGCCGTGAATAATATGGAATAAAAACTGAAAAATATGCATACTTCAGAGCGATAAATGAATCCGACTAAAAAATTCCAAGAAAGTAAATTCAATCCGTGTTTTCGTGTCCCAACTTTCATATTGCATTTCCATTAAGAATTATTATTTTTTAATCATGAAACAATACACAAACTGTGATTTAAAAAAAAAAAAGTTGGTATATAGGTTCTTTATTTAGAATCGAAGATGTTACCAAATTTATTTTTTGTTTATATCATAACCTTCCGATAATTAACTATAAAACCATAGAGATCAATCTCAAATAAATATAACCTACTGTTATGAGTAGAAATATAAATTCATAAACTGACCGACTAGTCGACTATGAATATATATATATATAATAAGGTATATTATGATGAATATATATATATAACCAATAATTTTTTTTTTTTTTTTTTTTTTTTATTTTATTTTTTCAGAGGGGAATATCATGAGACTTAATTAGCCAGTATTCCTTTCATCTTACTCGACCTGAAACAATAAGAATAACAAAAAAATCTATGAATATAAGAAAATGAAGTAAGTTAGTTTACGTATTATAAGAAGCATGCTTAAAAATGAAATTTTCAGTTTAAATTATTTTTTAGCGCTTGATAAATTACGGCCCAACTTTCCTTATGTGTACTGTTTTAATTTTCCAATCAATTAATTAATTAAAATTAATATTGAATAAAATTAAAAACCAATCAGAATAAGTGTTGATAACTGTATTGTATTTATTTTCATGAACATTATTCATGTAAATCATTTATTTTCTAAGCCCTAATTTATAAATTATAATACTAACAATATTTATAATTGTTGAATAGTAGAACACAATCATAGGTGTTAACTCTCTTAGCAACTACAATATCGTAGTCTAGGTACGGCAGATAGAACTTGGAACAGAAATAATCTATATATAATTAATTTAATTTGACTTTGTTTCTAATAGGAATTGTAATATAATGGATAGACAAGCAGTATTAATACGATGTAAATGAGGAATGAAAATTTTCGAAATTTTAAAAAACTGTAATTTTTAATTTTTTACTGTAAATTTTATTTAATAATTATATTTCAGGAATACATAATAATATTTATAAAATTTTTATTTTTAATATTTTACTGTTTTTTGAAGCAGCTTATATTAAAACCTACCCTGCTTGATTTTGTGTTTTGAGGCTGACAAAGGGACCACCAGCCTCCAGAAGACCCGTCATTGATTACCGATTACTCAGAGAAATTTGACCTCAGCAGTTCGATGTTGGAGGGGACGCGCTCAAGGGCCAACCGAGCTGTTCCCATAAAATAAAAAAAATTACAAGGCGGTTTCTTACTTTTTTTTTTTTTTCTTTAAACCATTTATTTCTTGTGTAAATTGAGAAACTGTCAAAATAAAACCTTAAAAAAAAAAAAAAAAAAAAAAAAATGACAGACAATATAATAAATCATTATTTATATAAGCTATGTATTTATATACTTACATAGTTTCCCATTGATTCCGGATTAAGAACTTACTTAAGTAAAACACGTTAGTAGAGTGTAGTATCGTTAGTTTATTCATCTTTGTGTTGCTGTCGAATAGTGTTGAAAAATCATAGTTTGCCCAACAGATTAA
Organism: Euschistus heros; assembly: GCA_003667255.2. Classification (NCBI taxonomy): domain Eukaryota; kingdom Metazoa; phylum Arthropoda; class Insecta; order Hemiptera; family Pentatomidae; genus Euschistus; species Euschistus heros. Next base: position 329,491 of record RCWM02000653.1, on the reverse strand, counting down.
ACGATGAGATTACTAAGATTTGTTACAAAATATCCTACGACAACTTCATCACGATATTCCATCTTAAGTTCGGCAAAATATGATTTTCCAATACCATGGTGTTGTCTGTGTAATAACAGACTTTATCTGCCCATAAAATCCACCTCAAAAAGTAGTATTCTTCAACACAATCTGCATTCAGAAGCTAACGGCAAAATTGAGGTCTATGTTGATTATCATTGGATTTTAAATATTACATTGAAAATCTAATAAAATAATCCTAAATAATCATAATAAATAAATAAATGTAATAACATAAGATCGTCTGATCTGGTGTCGCTTTATTGACAGTTTTCCTTTATTTTCTATTAAACAATAATTTTTTTCTTTGATTTTTATTCCAATGAAGAGTTTATTATGTTTAAAATTCACATTTCCATTAAGGGGTTGTCATAATGTTTTATTTACACAAGTAACTTATTTGTATGCCAAATGAGAACACCATGTTTTTTTTTCGATTTCAAAGTGAATTTCTTCATGAAATTGAAACAAAATCATTACGTTTAATATATCATTCGAAAGCTGATTAAATTTGCAAGTTTTTGTGAGATTAGACGTTTTGTGGATTGAAAAACGGTGAGCGTTGAAGTAATGTAAGACATTGTGACTTCCCCAAATAAGGAGATCATGCTGTCCTTTAGATAAAAAGTTTGTAAAATTCAAGATTACACGTACTCAACTATTATAGAAAATTTAATGCTAAATCGAAAAATGTGGTCAAAATCTGAAAAATATTTAAATAAAATGGAGATATTACAGCTTTTATGGGAAAAAAGCGTGGTTTCCTCAAAAAAGTCTTTGATTTATCGTATATCTGCAACGGATTGTAATAGAAAGGTGAGGTCTGCGGCATTTTGCTACATTTTTGATCTAGTTTCATCCTTTTTTTTTTTTACACCAAGAGATACTCACCCTGTATATTATGTAATATTTGGTTGTCTATTTTTTCTCAGCAAAATATTTACATTATAGGAATAAGATCTACTAATCAGCTATTTATTAATCGGTTTATTGTATACAAAACAAGTCTCGCTGATTTTAGCTTCATTTCAAACGTGAGAATAGAAACACACTATTTCCGAGTAGTTTTATTTTACGAGTTTAAATTACATAATTCCATCGACCAAGCGAGGAATACCAATCAAGCTTTTGGCGAAGGGAGTTGATATTTAGTAAATTTGGTTCTGAACGACTTGAAATTCTTTGCTCTTACGTGTTCTTTTAATCTTTGATTTACTGATCGTCCCGTGCATTCACGGGTATACATAGTTTATAGTTTATTTTTATGGGTTTTTTTTTTTTTAATATTGTCGATTTTCTGTATCCCTTATTGCCTGCTATAACTTCTGTGATTTCAATTTCTTTATTATCATTCAGTTCATTAAGCGGCATGTTTAATAGGCGTTAAATCATGCTATTAAAGGTTGCGAGTTTATGTGTCAGTGGTCTCCTGGCAATATTGTGTGTAACTACATCTGTGTGTGTGTGGGTTTGGTATACTGTATTAAACATATTGTGGGTAGTATATTTAATATTATATTAGGATCCTCCGCCACTGCTTCGCTCGCTGTCATAGTAAAGATAATTTCAACTAATAATTGAAGTGTTATTTTTTTATCAATTACTTGTATTGTACCATGCAATTAATAAGCAGTATTTTCGCGTAGAGCTGTAATTTTTAACCTGGTTAAAATTGTACTGATTAGATGTTTGAAGGTTACGTAAAAGCATAATTGGACATCCAATTTTTAGTTTTAATCTATGAGTTGGCAGTTCCGATGGACAGAGAATATTAAAAGACTAGCGGATAATGGACTGCACTATCAGTGCTTGCAACTAAAGGCACATGAATCATATTTTTACACGCAGTATAAAAAAGCAATCTATGTTTTTATTTGGTAATAAAAATTATTCGGTAAACATAATTTTATTGATTTCATCTGGATGGATTTTAATTTCTAACCATAAAAGTGGTTAATGGCTTGTCCTAAAATACAATTGCTTATGACCATTTTATTCAGTATTACGTTCTAGCCATGCCAAACACCATGCTTGGGGCAGTTTGTGTACTCCGAGGCAATTGTAAAAAGAAGAAATAAAAAGGAATGTGGTACAAGAAAAAGTCTGTTCCTGCTTATGTGAATTATGGAGGCACACTATATATTGAAGAAGGTATGAAAAAATGACATTACCTACAAGAATATTTTTTTCACTCCTTCTGATGTAATTTTTTGCTGACCTTCTCCAGAATCATCGAGAGACTATTGGCCTCCAAAATGAAAATTACTATGAAGTTATCATAAAAAGACTCTTGTCCACCTACCTAATTTAATTGTTTTATATTAAAAACACCTATTTTAAATAAAAAAATTTGGAACATATGTTGGGTTTTCTTCAATAAATCACTGTTTTAGAAAAAAGTAACTGGGATGGCTAAAGTAAAAAAGATCCCCCCCCCCCCCCAAAAAAATGTTGTCACTTAAAGTAGCAGTTTCAAAAAATAACTGGCATGGCTTAAACGAAAAAGTCCCGAATTCATTAGGCAACTTCTTGTCCTACTTCCAGCTGTATATCCTCTAGATATATGTAACATATTTCTATTGTTATGTGCATTTAATTTATAGCATAATCCACGATACGGAGTTAGAATATATTTATATACTTTATCAACTTTCCGGCAGCAAGTTGTACCTTGCCATGCTAAGCCACGAGCTGATTATATATTTACGACTTTATAAAATAATTGGAGCATGGAGGAGAAGTTCTTAGGGGTTGAGACAAGGCAGAAGAAGTTGGTAGTTGACAATGATTACAAGGAGAGGATGACGATGGGGGGTGGGAGGGGGGTAACGATGGTGTAATTAGCGACGAAGGTATCAGCATTAGGTCGACAGCTGCTCCTCAACTCTGCCCATTAACCAACTCCACCGCCATCGTACGCACTCGTTACAACAGCCTCCGCTTCGAAACTTGGCAACGAAAAAACCACTGGAAAACCTACGTTGTTTCAACCACTCTTCTGACGAAACTTTGGATAAATAAACCAGAATCCTACACTGTGTCTTGGCAGTGATGAGGTATATGCCGTGATCACGTGGTGACTCAAACATTTTCTTTTTTTGGTACCGTTCCGTAAGCTAGTCGCTACTTTTAGAGGGGAAAGGTCATTCTCCCTCATTTACGGAGAAGCTCTAAATCCCTGTTCAATGTAATATTGACTTCTGTTCACCTTCTCATATTAAAATGAGAAATAAAAAAATATCAAAATAAAAGACACTAAATCAATGTTGAATTATATTAGATCAGAATTAATTAATGCTAAACTAGTAATGTTAACTCCTGATAAAACTTCTGATGTCAGGGAAGTGTAAATAACAAATTATAAATATATTAAACACAGAACCCTTGTTGAAAGTTATGATGTTAATTTCTGCTATATTTTCTCAAGGGAAGTGGAAATAATACAATATCAAACCTGTGATATACTTTCTCACATTTATTTGATCGATGTGTTTTATTGAATTTATGATACAACCTGCCTCACTTTAGGGCAATAAGTATGTATACTGAAATTTTCTTACTTAAATTGATTCAACAAATATAATTATATAAAACACCAAATCCATGTAGAAATTAATCTTCTTAAGTTTTGTTTCACTTTACATTTAAGAAGACTAAATATCAATATTCTGGTTTCTGTTTAAATGACCAGATAAATATTTCCGATTGTCCCATTTTAAATTTGTTTCCATTAGGAATGGGAAAAAAAACAATCAGTCAAAGGAAAAACCCAAAGGTATAACCCTCCAGTCTCTTTCAACCTCCCCTTCCACTCTTGATATCTTCTCATATATATCACAAACAAACAGTATGAATACAGAATTCATGATTTTCAATGAAACTAGGTGCCCGCAGACCTTTTGCATGAATCTATGGTACATCGGTGACGATTTCCTTCAACTGCAAAGTGGTATCTGTATCGAGTATCTGTCAGTACTCGCTGGCTATGACCTATCGATTATTGCGACGCTGCGACATGAACTTCATTATTTGAATGAATATATCGCGACGCGATGCCGAGGACACTAGTTCTAAAAAGTTTAAATTATTATAAATTCATATTTATATACCTATTTTTAATAAACAATACATTTTTTGATCGATTAATAATAGAAAAATTCTGTGATAAAGGACGGGCATGATCATATGATCACGGTCATCTTAACAGACATTTTAAAACCTTCAGGATTTTTTTTTTTTTTAAATTAAACTCATACTAGAGCAGGATACAACTGTATAGAGTCTAACTCTATAACCTTACCAGAAGGTCTGCAGAGGTAAATGCGAATAAAATAAAGTTGGAAAAGCAGAGTGTCCTTTTGAAAGGGGGTAGGCTAGGTGTGATCGTATGGACCAGCCAGTCCTTGGAGGGTTAGTTACAATCTGGATTTTTATGAGAGATCAAATAACTAGGTAATTATTAGGAATAATAAATTCTCTCGTACACATTAGTAAAATTGAATTATTTTATAATTAATTACAGAAATAGAACAGTGAAGATAAGCAAAGAGGTTCTCTCAAGGGGTCAACTCATGTCTCTTCTGCCTTGATATTATAAAGGATTAAATTTTTGTTTTCCTGTCCGGTTTAACCGGATGTCCATTTTCTAACCCGTGACTTTATTCCGATTTATTAAAATAGCCAAAAAAAGGCTTGATTTCAATAATCCAGCGGCTCACCGTATTCCAACCGCATTCGTACAAACCGTAGGAAAACGTCGTTCCATTGTGTTGGTAAATAGGTTTTACCGTTCCCTCAATGATGTTCCCAATTCGGGATCGAGGTCGCTCGGATGACTGGGATTGGTCCATTGAACAGGTAAAGCACTGTTTTGATTGGTCCGTTCCAATCCAGAGGTTTCGCGGTCCAATCAAATTCGCCCCTGCGGTCTCACATAAAGGACGAATATGAACTCGCCGGTTGGTTTGAGATAACGAATGGTTTAGGTTTAGCTGCTCTGCTATTGAATATTTGTCTCGATAATTTATTTTTGCGCCTATTATTTATTCCAATTTTTGATAATGATGAGAGTAGTGTCAGGCTATGTATAAATAGCGTCAAGGCGTGATGGATTGCATAAGGCCCCATTTAAACTTCTTTTTTTTCTATTTTATATCCAGTTATCTATTGACACCTGTCAATCAAATGATGGCGATAAGTGAATGTGATTAATTTGCATGTCAGAGCTAAGAGCCCATCATTATGGAGCAATAAATCTAGGATATTTCTAATTCCACCTAGATTTATCTAATGGAGGTCTTTCATCCATTTATTTTTCAATACTGGTTGTGATCATTCAGAGTTTCAAGACATATGTAGTCGTTGGGAAGGACCCTTAAAATCTTTTGCAAGATAATATAATATAATATAAATAAAGTTTTGTTAATTTGTTTGAAAATGTTACACAAGAAAATTATAGCCTCCCAGCCAAAATACTTATAAACAGATAATACAAATAAATATATGTTTATGATAAAAGTTTTGGTTAGATCTACAAACATTCTAATCATATAGTTAGCTATTATACATATAAATATTTTTTTTTAGTTTCTCAGTGTTATAGTAACTAGATGTAATATATTTTTAATATTTGCTTTTAACACAGAAAGAAAATTTAAAATGTAACAATATATTCTAAGTATGAATAAAAATATTAGTTAAACTCAAAACTACATAGAAACTAAAAACTTCTTGGATTCTTTAAAACTCCTGAATTTATTTGTGCAGCGAGATAAAAAGTTGTTTTGAGGATCATAAAAAAAAAAAAAAAATTGTCAAAGGAGTTTTAAACTATGCACAAATATAAAAACGAAAAGATTCTGACGAACTGAGAGACAACGTTTAAAATTAAATTTTTAACTGTGGCATAAACTTGAGCAATAACAATCTCTTATCACCTTTTTTTTTTTAAAGAGAAGAGAGGAAATAAAATTGGGGATAAAAATTTTATCAAGACCGATTACTTTCTAAGAAACGATAAATCTGAACTTGGCTTCAGCCATAATTATTTTTTAATGTCTAAATGTTTGAATGATCTATTCAAAAATCAGGTGGATATTAAATTTTATCGGTTACATATAGACAGAACTCGTTGCTAAATAATTCCTATTTATTTATTTATTTTTTAAGAATATTTTTAAAGTTTTGCTGTCTAAATGAATATGCACAAATATTAGAACATTCTTTATATGCTGGAATATATGTGACATCTATATGGTTATGGATAAGTTTATTTATGACATAATAAGGAGAATTAAGGTTTTTACGAGGGATTTTGAATTGTAAGGATTATATACGAGAAGGATTGGAAGGTTTAGTGGAACCCCAAAGCTCAACTCCATATGTCCAAATGGGTCTATTTATTGTTATGTTTATAAGTCTTATGTATTACTGAGATCTTTAAATACTTGTCTAGTAAATGTTGGAGTAATCGGAAACGTCGTGCAGTTTTTTTGTCGTTTAAGTCTGGTTGCATTAAAGTTCTATAATAGATAATACTTAAGCAATATTTTTTTCAGACGAATTAAGATACTAGCGGATTTGAGAGTACAAGGATGTCAATCTGGTTTGGGCTAAGGATTGACAACATATAGAACATTAATATCATCACAGATAAGTTTATTTGTTATTTAAAATCGAAGTATTCAGGATTTTTTGTTTTAAGAATTGTATTGGCTGATATTCCAACTCACCCTACCACTGTCCTCACCACTTACGCCGATGACACATGTGTGTTATCAGTAAACAATGATCTCTTCATTGTCTCCCAAAACACTCCAATCCCATATCCTAACCCTTCAAGAATGGAGTCAAAATTGGAGAATCAAAATAAATCCAAAAAAATCTCACCAAATAACCTTTACCCTTCGTCGTAAACCCACGACTTCCTGTCCTACAGTGTCCTTTAATAATTACACTAATCCCTGTTGAACAGATCCTTTATCTAGGACTCCACTTGGACAAACGTCTTACTTGGAATCCACTTACAAGACTAAAAAGACAAGAAACTGCCTGTCGTTACAGATTACTTCAACATTTATTAGACAAACGTTCAAAGCTCCCAATTAATTACAAAAGACTAATATACATGACTGTGATTAGACCTATCTGGACGTACGGATTTGAGCTTTGGGGGTCTACTAAACCATCCAATTCATCTCGTATTCAATCCTTACAATCCAAAATCCTTCAAAAATTTTCAATGTACCTTACTCTGTCACCAATAAACTTATCCATAAAGATCTCAATGTTCTATATGTTGCTGATTCAGCCAATGTTCTAGTGTAGCCCAAACCTGATACCTATCCTTTCATAGTAAGCTCCATAACCACTCAAATCCCTACTTTCTCAACTTGCTTCCCACACCATTCCTGATAATCCTCCGAGTTGTCTGAAAAGATAATGGCCCAGAGACCTTCTAGTGTAGAAATTTTATTAAAGTGCTACTGATGAGTTGTTCTTTTTAAGTTTTGTCACGTAATTGTAATAGTTAACAGCACATAGGATAGGATATATTACTTGATATATAAATTTTGTTCAGTTGTAAATTTCAATAAATTATTATTAAAAAAAGAATTGTATCGGAGATGTATTGGATGGTTTAGTGTAGACCCAGAATTCAATTCCGTCTACTTGGTAGTCAAGTGCCTTAACCACTGAGTTGCCGTGACTTTTAAAGCCAACTAAACTCCTATTTATTTTTTAAATTTGGGGATTAATTAATATACACTTTTTTGCCATAATTTCCAACAATTATTGAGCGATAGAATATTTTAATTTGTGAAACCCCTCTTATAATTGAGTTCATCACAGCCTATAGAACTCATGAAGTGCGACGCCTCGCTCAAAAGACCTATCAGCGGGCGAGATAGGTTTTTTAGCGGATAAGGGAAACAGCAATTAGACAAACCCCTCGGCCTAATCCCCGGGGACAGCTTAATGCCGGGTCCTCTCAAACGACCCCCTCCCCTCACACCACCCCCATCGCGCAGTCTAATTTATAAAACGTAAAACTTCATTAAGCCCCAACCCCCTGGTCCCTACTGCCTCGGTCCTAACTTCATTAGTCGCCTCAGGTGCGCTCCTCCGCGTTTGAGGAGATAGCCTGCACAACTCTTTAAGGCGGATAAATTAAAAGTTGGTCCGACTCTGAGGGAGGATATCTCGCCATCGATGGACGTCCTAATTCGCTGAGAGGAAGCTGAAATCCAATTTTCTTTTCGCTATTTGCACTAGCTATTTGTGTAAAGGTCGAGCCTTAATCCCGTTTATAAGAGGATTGGAGAATTTACGATGGAAAAACAAACACGCCCCAGAAGGAACGGTTGATTATGGATCTGGAGGAGGCGCTGGGGCATGGAGTACGCAGTGATGTTCAAAGGATTGGATCAACTCAAGGTTTGGTTAGGTTTTACTTTTATTTGATGTATAATTTTTAAAAGCATATAGCTTGTGCGATTCCCTTGAACTTTAATGAAATAGTTAACCCCTTTGGAAAATTTTTAAATTATCGAAAAACATTAATGTACCTATGTAAATCGAGCTGGGTTCTGGTCTCATATCTCACTTTTGTCCAAGTTATTCAGTCTTCTACTTGCTCCCAGTTGGATGATTCTCAAACTATAGGTAATTTTCTTGTCGCATGAGATCTTCTCCAAAATAAATGGCAAAATTATATGTTTGCTAGCGCATATGCTTAGTATCATAAAACGTAATTTAGAAGAAGGGATAATTTCAAAGAAAATTAAAAGTATGTACAAAATTATCTGTTTCTACATTAAACCATAACTAATTTGTAGAATTAATTTTATGAAGCGTTTTTTTTTTTGTTTTTTTTTCTGCTGTAAAATTCGTCTCTGCTTATAAAGATCTTTATTAAAATTCCAAGAGCTTACATTGATTTAATTTATCGAATTATTAATAAATTACTGAGACATTTATTTTTATTTTTTTTTATTGGGAAAGAAGACGGTTTTATTGGCCAGCGTGGCGGAGCTGCTCGATCAGCGACGATGCTTTCAGAGCCGCCTATAGAGACTGTGATGTAATTTCCTTTGACCTTAAATGAATGCTGCATTTCGTAACTACTCTCAGTTTAGTTCAACTGAATACCTCGACAAAATTAACGTTAACAAAGTCAACATTTCAAGGTTTTTTCTAAATTGGAAAAAAAAAAAAATCACTTGTCACCAAGATAAAAATAAAACCCAACAGAACTGGTACTATATAAGATATTGAATTATACAGCCAAATTCACTGAATTCAATTAAATCATTATTGTCTAAATGTTTAAATTAAGTATTTAATATTAAAAGGTAAATAATAATTAGATAGAGCATCTAAAAAAAAAGAATTATTATTATTATGTTGGTATAAGAAATATCTGAGGGATATTTTTCGAACTATTTACATATACTTTTCCCAAGTCTACTTACACCTTTTCCATAATAGTTTAGTCATATATAGTTATGTTCAGTTCATTTCCACATGTATTTAATCTCTTCCAATTATCTTTAATCTTTCTCCATTTTATTTTAAACTATTTCATTTATATTTCACACTTTTCCATTTATTTTTAATCTTTTTCCATTTAGGTTGAACCATTTTCCAATTTTATTTAAAAAATTTTCTAAATGCAATTATTCTTAATTTATATGGGAGATCATTAATAATAAGTATAATTAATTATAAATAATAGTTGGTTAACATTGAAATTAAGTAAAGAATTGAAGGAAGCTATTTCGCCGAATTCGGTCTCCTTGTTCTACTGTTTTTTATTTATTTATTTTATGATTTTTATGGTAGACGTTTTAATTGTCTGAACTACAAGCATCTTATTACATTCCTTTCTTCGTACAACTTAAGAGAATAATTTATATTTCATTTTTATGATATTTCATAGGAATAATGAATGTTTTATTTTATTTTTACATAATTATACTTTTTGTTATCTAATAATAGATGCTGGATTGTCAGAAAATGGCGTTTTGATGATTATTATTTGTTTTCTCATACTTACCATAAAAATTTAGGGGTCTGATTCCATTAGGAAATAGTTTAGGTAAAATTGGAAGTTTGTAAATATTAATACAGAATTTTTCTAAAAACCTTATATTAATTCGACCACTCCATCATGTACTGGCAAGCTTTCAAAGATCACAATAAATTACAAAATACTTTATTACATAACAGTAATTAAACCCTATTTGGACATGGTGGACGGGGTGGGGTAGATGCCGATTAATAATATTCAGTCACATGATAGAAAATATTTCTATTTGGACATACGGAGTTGAAATCCACTAAGCCAACTATCATCTCGTTTCCAATCCTTACAATCCAAAACCCTTAGTAAAATCCTCAATGCTACTTATTATGTCACAGATAAACTTATCCATAAAGATCTTAATGTTCCATATGTTGCAGAGGTAGCCCAAACCAGATACCTAACCTCTCATTGTAAACTTCATACCCACTCGAATCTACCAGTCTCCCCTATTTGCTTCATACTCAGTCCCGAAAAGAATGTGATTATATTAATATTACATGTATTACAAAAATATAATGAATGTAGAACTTACATTAATTCTTTGAATAAAGCCAAAGTGTAAGTTTGAGCATAACATCCGAACTGATTATGATTTCTACTAACTTGGAACGGGTTACCTAGCAAAGTACACACATTGGACCTGAGGGGTCGCAAAGTGTTGTTATTATTAATGAGTTTTAAAAAGTTTATATTACCAAACTAGCTCCGCGGTTCAGTTTACCATTAGGACGGACATTGAAGTTATCAAATTATAAAAGGAGAAGTTTGGCTGGGGGTGGAAGGTAAAGGTTTCGGCCGGAGTTGGCCCCGCTAAACAGAAGTTGGGAACCCGCCCCTACCTAATGAGTTATAATCAGAATTGAGGGGGGGGGGCGGGTACCCCCCGTCGAAATCACTTTATTTAAGAGGCGGCAATTAGAGTAGATAGTGCCCCTACGGTCTGCGCTAATTAGAGTTCATCTAGGTCGAATTAATTCACCTTTTGTGCCTCCTCTCTCTTCAGTCTCTCTCTTCTTTTGTCGTCAGTTCCACCTCTAGGGTCCCGCATAATATTTTCCAGGGACCTTTCTTCATTTGGTTCGGGCTTAAAATCCAGATAGCTCTGGAGTTAGTGCTGAATAGGACTGCCATAAAAAGACAAAAAAAAAAATATATAGTTCATATTATGTTAAAATAAATGTATTTTTATTTTCATTTGAGGTACGCATGATGGTAAAGAAATATCTCTTAAATCTCCTGAGAACTAAAGATGAAAGTTTAGCATTCGAAACTAGTATTCTAATAAAATAATCTCAACAGAAGTGGCAATTAATTCATCAATTCTAAAATGTTGAATTTGGATGTGCTGAGTTTCGATCAATTATACGTGGATTATTTTTTATTTTGTTTTTTTACTATTTATAAATATTGACTAGAGTATCCATTATATACAAGTAAATTTGAGGAAAATGATTACAATAACATCTCAATAACTACTGACTAGTAGCACTTCAGTAAAAGTTCTACATTAGAAGGTCCCTGGCCACCTTCTTTACAGACGCCTCGGAAGATTATCGGGGATTGAGTGTGCGTTTGGTATCTGGGTTGGGCCAAACATATGGAACATTAAGATTTTTACGAGAAGAATTGAAAGGTTTTGTGGAGCCCCAAAGCTCGACTCCGTATGTCCAAATGGTTATAATTACTGACATGCAAATAATTCTTTTGTAATTTATTGGGAGCTTTGTATGCTTGTCTTGTAAATAATGGAGTTGCTGGAAACGACGAGCAGTTTCTTGTCTCTTAAGTCTTGTATTTAATAAATGTAATTAAATTTTTACTTGGTAATGTTAAATTTATTTTATAACATCCCCTACATTTATTAATGAGGTAGAGGAGGATTTTTCCTATGACTGGATTCCTAATGGAAGTAAACTTAAATTTTGATCTCTATTGTTGAAATTGTGTTCTACTACTATTGGTTTCTAGTACTACTATTAGATTTCTACTAATGATTATTGGATACCGCTGTCCCATTTTAAATTGGTTTCCAGCAAGAACAGAAAAACTGACCAGTCTTCGGTATAACCTAAACGACTGTCCATTTACCTGGCTAATGAATCCAAGGATCAAAATGTATTTACCTAAATACTAAAATGAACCTTTTGTCTCTTTAGGCTGCGTCTGTTCTAGGCCCTGACATTTAGAATCCCTTCCATTTTGCCTCAGTAGGTGAGTTATCAACAAAAAAAATAAATAATCTATGTAGCAAAGGCCTTTTTTTTTTTTTTTTTTTTTTTTTTTTTTTTTTTTTTATGGCTAATGATTCATCAATTCTGATAGTTTCGATCCTTCCATACCATCAAGCGTTCCTCAAGTACTCTATTTACTAGACAAACGTTTTATGCTTTATTATGTGTAACAAATGGGACGCTTAGATCGTAATTGATAATTTTATTTGTGAAGTAATAAGGAGCATTGAGGATTTTACGAAGGATTTTGGTTTGAAAGGAATGTATACGTGAAGAACTGGAAGGTTTCGTGGAATCTTGAGGCTTAACTCCGAATTATAATGTTGTTATTTGATTCTGTTAAGTGAATAATTTTTCACTTTATCTGTGTATAAATATCTAACTAATTTACTGAACGTATTATTATATATAGTTATAAATACCAATGAATGACTTTTTATCCATAAGCTCCAATTTACCAAGGAACCAACATCTATAAGAGTTTGGATATTGATATATTTTATACAGTATTATAACTAGATTTTTTTTTTTTTTTTTTTTTTTTTTTTTTTGTTTGGAAGGGGCCGCTGTATTGAGTGAGAAGGAGCTGGTTGAGGGACTTCAAAGGAGACAAGAGGAAGGAGGGCCCTCGAAGGGCGCTATTGATGGACCCGAACCAAATGACAGGCACTTCCTAATAATCCTTCCTCTGTGCCAGCAAGAACAAGGAGCTACAAAGGATCTTCCTCCTTAATCCTCGATGGTATATTCTTTCCTCGCTCTCCCGTATCTCTTTCTCCTTTATTCCCTCCACTGCTTTCAACAATCCTTATTGTTATGGAACTCTTCATTACTATTCCGAATTAATTCGAGAAGTACGACTGAAATATTTGATTAACTTTCATTATTCTTAATATTCCATGTTCGTTGTTTTGAGATGGAATCACTTTTCGACACTTCAATTTCTAATTTAAAAAATCAAATTAGTAATTTTGGTACATTATCATAGACCATCATTCTTAGACCAATCAGAAAAAAATCAGGTTTAAATATAAAATTATGGATACTTATGTTCCTGGTCTAAATTGAAAAATATTTCTTGTGGACTTATTTCTTGAGCGAGATTAAAGTTGTTCCTTACATACGTGATTTACCTTAAGCAGTAATAATGTCAATGATAAGTAAGAATTTGTAAGTTTAGGATTATCTCAGAAGGTAATAGTTCTCAATAAGTATGAGTGTCGATACACGATATATCGATATATTTGTTTCGATTATCCGAAATTTATTACTACCGAAAAGGCTGGCTTGCCACTGCTCCCGCGCGGAATACATTTACCACCAGATAACTTACACTTACAACTTGCTGCGGTTTTTTTTTTTTTTTTTTTTTTTTTTTTTTTGGTTGCAGCAATTTCATATGTACTGAATAAAATAAAATGTTAAACAATTTGAAGTACAATTTGCAAAAAGCATGATTTCCTTTTGCACCTATAGTCTGAGCGCTAGCTGATGGCACTTGGCTGGAAAGAGGAGGGGGAGCAACATTGCCAAAGCTCCTTAACCCTCACACAGGCCTTTGCCGAGATCTTTCACTTAATTATTTTTTGTTTGTTTGTTTTTATTTTTTTTTAATATGTTTTTATAATTTTAACTACAGCTTAGCTATTAAAAGGATCGTAGTAAGCATTATTTTATCTTTCGTGCATGTAATAACCAAATTTTAAATATTTTCGTCTACCTCATTTTTTTTTTCTTAATTTTCATTTAATGTAATTTTTAATATTTTTATTAGCAATATAATATGTACACAAAAGATCTCATAGCCAGAGACGATTTATGTTTTTACTTTTCATGATTGCTATTCTTAAGGGACTTAGCCCCATAATAAAGTGTTGTTTTTTTTTTCTATTCTATCCCAAATAAAAAATAAAATAACAAATTTGTAATTTTTTTTTTTTTTTAAATAAATTGTGGAAACACTGTCGTAATTTATTTTCGGACCCATAAAACATATCGCGAACTTGCGATGTTAGTACCTTACGATGTGCTGCTTTCCCCTGACACTTTATAATACTAACTTAAAATTAAAAAATAAAAAGCAAAAACTCAATGTGACCTGTTTGAGAGGTAGAACTGTAATGGACATTTCAAGCTAGGTGGGGAGAGAACCGGCAACCCTGCAGCACTCTCATTGGCTCTGACCAGTCACACCTCCCTCCCTCCACTTTTTTCCAAGTGCCATCATCCAGTGCTCAAACTATAGAATAATATTAAATATGAGTTCACTATTTTTAAAGTAAACTGCTGTGTGTTGTTTTAATGTTTTTACACCATTTAAAAAAAAAAAAAAATATTTCTGTTCATATCAAAAGAAAAAAAATAAATTGACAATTAGAAAAAAAAAGGGGGGTTGTGATCTGAGTATCTCGCGCAAAAGGGCCGGGATTGAGTTGTGCTGTGGAATGCTTTTATATTTATAATTTATAACAGGCAAGCCAATCTTTAGGCAGAGATACCAAGTTACGGAATATCGATTTTTTTTTTACAATGGCCATCCCTAGTTGTCACTGTCTGGCATAAAATTATAATATGTACGTATTATATATAGCTAACTTATCGATAAATATATATTTAATAATACTAGGTCTATACAATATGGGTATTACGATGTTTTTCCTTTTATTTTAATCTTCTATAAAGTTAAGACGTGTGTACCTCACGCTGAAAGGCGGGCACTGGGTCAAAGTATTGCGGGTTTCGTCTTAATTTAATTAGGAAAAAATGGATATAGAATATTTTTGTTTGAAGCTAACTCCTCAACTTTACCTTTACTTTTGACTATTTTCTAGAAGCGGTTGGCTCCGGAATTATTTTAAAGGCTCGGAGAAGTTATGAGATAGAAAGATGTCCATTGGAGGCGCGGATCGAAGACTGGAGGACCTGGAGCCTCGACTGGAGTGTCCTGGAAGTGGAAAGGCTGGCCGTAGTCTTTGGAGAGTCCTTCTTCCAAGGAGCAACTATTGATTTAAGATCGATTTTCGGCGTGCCCCCTCACAATTGCTCCTAGTTAGAGTGTGCTCAATCATCAGGGCCTCTGCCCTTCCCTTTGTTGCTAAAGTACCACTTCCATCTTCCCAACTCCTAACTTAGTGCAAATGACTACCCTTTAGTTATCTTATGATCCTCAATAGTTCGGCAAGTCGGGTTAAATTTATAGATCTCTTCTACTCCTTTCTATTAAACCAAATTAACCCAGTTTTAGGATTAGTTTGAAATCGATTCACATCAAACTGAAACAGGGTCAGTTTCGCTTTATATACAGAACAAATTTTGAAAGAAAAAAAAAACAACCCATATTTCACATTTTCGCATCCAAAATGGCGGATCAATGATTTGACTAATGTAGTTTTCATCATATCTTTAACAAAAAAAAAAATGTATTTTTTCTATTCTGAAAAACGAATTAATCACAAAGGATATATACTAAGATAGCATCATAGTTGAACCCTAAATTAATTTATATTGATGAAGTGATTAGTGAAACTAATGAAGATGTAAGTAGTTGTATTCAGTCATAAATACACATTTGGAAAATAAATTTTGATTTGCAGTGCCGACATTTAGGCCCACAATGTAACCATTCATAAGGTCTGGATGAAAAACAAAAAAACGATATGACAAAAATAGGGAGTGAATGATAAGAAGACAAGAAAAGTAAAATAGTATGAAAAGACAAAACAAATTACAAGTTTAGAAAACAAGAAAAATTTAAAGAAATAAATATATTAAATATTTTGTTTTAAAAAGATAATAAAAAAAAAAAAAGACTTATCTTAGTAGCTTTTTTATCTTTGTAAAAGCAAAATATTTTATTTATTTATTTCTATGCATTTTCGTTGGTTTTTAAACTTGTATTTTTTTTTTTTTCTTTTCATACTGTTTTTCTTTTATTATCTTTTTAACATTCACTCCTTTTTCCGGCATCTTTTAAATATACCAAATCATTAGAAAAAAAGTTTTTGTTGTTTTTTAATGTCCTTTGAAGTAGTAATATTTAAAAAAAGTTCTTGTAGATCCGCTTAATAGTAAAAAATTTATTGAAATATTTGATGTTTTTGGATAATCGTCAGTATTATAAGCTGTCATTATTGTTTCTAATTTGCGTTTTTTTTTATTACTCCTTTAATTAAGATAGCTTTCTTTTCTAACAAAAGTTTGAGTTTTCTTTACTAACTTCTTAAAGTGCTAGGGGCCCATCTTTGATCCGCCACTTTGAATTTAAGCTTACATGTGAAATCTGAGGTCTTTTCAAAAATTTGTCTACATAAAAAAGCTCTTATTTACTGAGCTAAATTATCCAGAGCTTAATGTAATTTTTTTTTTTTTAAATTATAATAATTACATAGAAATAAAAAAGTTTTATCTAATGAAATTTGGGGCATACCCATAAATTTGTACAAATAGAACACAACTGATCTGCACACGTGAATATATTGTTAATAAATATCTTTTATTCTGTCAGGCAATTTGATTTCTAGTTACAATCAATTAATTTAATCTAGATTTATTATTCAATCATAATATACCCCTTGGCTCCTATAAAATTCATTGAATTATTTTTTTTTTTTAACTCATAATTATAAAATAGTGGATATACTGAAAGGTAACAAATTCTCAAAAGGCATTTTGTTTCACTATTTATAAACATTCATTTTTTTTTTTCAAGTCCATTTCCTTAGGATTGTTAATCCTTGGTTGTTTGCCCTCTCTTATAATTCAAAATTAAAGTTTAGCTCTAATTACTAATTTTTAGCCAACTAGTTCAAATAATTTATAAATTGTTATTGTGTACATAATAATATAGATAAACTGATAGCAGTTCATTTTTAAAATCAATGTTTTACTTAATATACTAAGCTACTTGAATAATATAAGTTAGCATTTAATTTTCTGCAACTATTACATTAAGTTAAAAAAAAAAAAAAAAAAAAAAAAAAATATATTAGATATCTAGATATCTTATTTATTTTTAATAATATAATTAAAAAGTAATATAATGATTTAGTTTCAGCCTTCTGTCGGAAAAACGAGTTGCAAGATAGGAGTATAATCTTTCCAATTTTCATCTGAAGTTTTTTTTATTTTTACTAAATAAAACATTCATTTGTTTTTCTTATAAACTACTATTTATGTGAGTGTTTATCTATTGTTAGATATGAATTAAATGTATTTTTTTATTTTATTATGGTTTAAATTTAATTAATAATTTAATTTATTAGTTTGTTTTTAAGGGTACCTAGGTTCCACACTTTGGAGTGGGAAACGGTCCAAAATGTGTAGGTGTAGCCTGCTGTTGCCACGAGTCGGTCATTAACAGTTTTTACCTGTCATCCAGTGACAATCATGTTTTCGTTACTGTCTTCATAATCTTCATTTTATAAGCCTTCAAGAGGACTCTACAGTAACAAGCCAGATAGTATAATTAACTTTTAACGCTTCTTCATAGTTTACCCACCACATGATTCACCATGATGTTACTTTGATCTAAATCCTAATCAATATTTGTTTTATGATTTGTCAAGATGAAAGTACGCCATGCTTCAATAGGATTGTTTGAAGAATTTACAGTTCTTCTGATAAAATAATACAAAAATAACCATTAGAAATTTATTCAAAACCTTGTTTATGTAACTTTATGTCACATTGAAAATTAATATGTAATATTCCTAATAAAATCACAATACTAAAATATTTAAAAATAATCATGTTTTTTTCTTAATTTCCAGTTTCACTTATAACTGGAGTCGTAAAGTCATAGAAGCAATGAAAGAATTGATTTACTGAGTACAGAGGAAAAAATACTGTAAACACAAAAATATTGTAGAGCTGCCAGGGTTTCAATGCTGAAATAACATCCTAGAAGTAATTGAATGGGTCCGCCGAAAATCGTTCTAAGCGACAAAATATCCGAAGTGGCGATTTTGAAGGTTTTTAAATGTATAATAAATAGCACATCATAGTATGATATAGTAATCCATTATGTCATTATACACCTAAATATAACAAATTACAAGGTGAAAAAAAAATCTAACTTACAAAACTAACAAGAACTTTAGATTATGATTTTCTTTCACTGATTACTCAAAATTTTGTTAGTCGCTTGGAACGTTTTTGGCGGACCCATTCAATTAATAATAAATTAAGCTGGTATTAATTAATTAAGCTAAAAGGAATTAATATCGGTCAAATGTTGGAGAAAATAATAGAATAGGAAGGTGAAAATAAAAAAGAAATATTCCATATGAAACGGAAATATTAGTAGGAAAGTATGCACTAAACAGGGTGGAATGATGAGAGGAGTATAAGAAGGATATTGTTGAGGAAAACATTTTGAAAAAAAAATTAATATAAAAAAGTTTTAATTATCGCTGATTTAATTATTTTTGTTCACTGTAGTCAATGTAAACGTATTAATTATTAAGTGATTCTTTGTTTTAATTAAAACAAGTAGTAAAGGGTAAAAAAAATATTATAATATTATGGCAATTATAATGTAAGATAATTGGAGTTAAAAAATAACCCTTCTTACTGCAATGTATCAATGTATACCCCCTTTGGGTTTCGTTTTTCCAATTTTAGAGAGAATAACTGGGATATGTGAAAGATTATTTTGTAATTTATATTTTAAGTTTTATTTGTTTTATAGTTATTGATACTATAATATTAATACAAAATAACCACTTGTATGATTTTGTTTTGTATTGATTTTGCATGTAGCAGCAAACATGCTATCTAAGCATTATGTAAAAGATGTTATCCTAGAATATATATCAATGAATCAATAAACCTGTTAGCAATATGAATGTCCCAAAAATAATTTATAATTTATATTTCCATGAAGAAGTGGATAAGTCAATATTGTGCTCTTGTCAATAAAACATTTTTGATAATTTTCCTAAATCCTTTAATTAATCTAAAAATACAATTTGAGCAGAAATAAGTAATTTAAGCCCTTATTAAGAAGGACAGATTAAATCAATTTTTCATAACGCTGATATTAAAAATCCTGCTTTGAAGTTAAATAGTTAACTCATTTGAAAGGTAATTTGGCTTATATGCTTTTTCACTACAACCACCAATTTATTTGTAACTTGAGTTTTATTTTTAACAGATTGAAGTTTATTATTCACTGCTTCCTTTTACAAGGACTTTTTTTTTTAATTTATGTTAGAAAATTATGATTTAAATTGTCTTTATTTTTGTGATCTCTTATTTTCATCTAATTTGTTTCTTTGAAATACAATTTTAGCTCTCTATAATCTTAAATTGGTAGATCTAATACGTAAATATTTCTTTAGAACAATGTTTTTCTGTTTAGCTAAACATGAAATATCTTTGAAACTAGATACTGTAGCATATTGTAATACAGGCTTATGTACATTGTTATGTAGTATATGATATATATTTATTTTGTGTACTGCCTATTACATTTCTTAATTTTATATTATGTATACATTAATCTTTAATTGTTTTTGAAAAAATCATACCCCTACAGTTTTTCTTAATGAGCATCGAAGAAATTTTAGAAGATGACTAAGTATGATATGAGCACGCCTGGATCATTGCTCATCCTTTTTATTAAGATGAGCAAAGTTTCAGGTGTGTTTTTCTCATGCGTAATTCTCGAAGAACTTCCAGATGATCGCCTATGAAATCAGCAGTTATGTTTATTTCCATGCATCGCCTGATCCTTGCTTAAACCTATGTTTATTAAGCGAGGTGAGCAAAGTTTCAGGTGTGTGTGTGAGGAATAGTTACTCCTCGTAGACACAAGACCTATGTGAAGTCAAGCATATTTAAGTAGTTAATTATAAAACAATTTTATGTTTTTAAAATTTAGTTTTTAGGTATATATCACTTAGTTTATTTACTATAAATGTTTGTTAATTAGATTTATATTAACTAAACTCAAATTCAAAATATTGTATCACTTTCATTTTGATATTATTTTGCAGCTGCTGCTACAAAGCTGGGCTACGACCCTAGGGCCGTATGCTACTAACCGAGTAGAAAAAGTTGAGATTTAAAACTTTATTTTATTCTTAGCTATTAGTTGAAATTTATTTTTATTATATTTCATTTCTCACAAGCAGAAATATTATTTTAATTTTATCTAGAGCCTTGTAACTGTTAAGGCCGCCACTCTTTTTGTTTATTCTGTTAGAAGTCTATGGTTATAATATAATCTGTTTGAGGATTACAGGAGAGATATGGAATGGAAGCTTAAGAGAACTCCAAAAATACTGCTATGAAGAGAGGATTGGATCTGATTCGGAGGCAGAACTATGATAATTTCCATCATTATTGTCTAGTTGTGTTTCTAATTAAAGTTTCATTAATCATAAATAAAATTATATGAGAGTTTAGTAAATTTATAAAATAATAATTTTTATTCCAACATATTATCTATTCTACCGAACTCTAGTTATTTAAAGTTTTTTGTTTTTTTTTTTAAACTCTACAGTTATGTTTATATATTGTACTTGTTGTATATTGTATTGTTATGTTATATTGTATGTATTAATATATTGTTTTGTAATGTACTAAGAAGAGTTTTAAATTCAAACAGATTTATAAGTTTATATTAATTTTATTTAAAACGTGTTTTCAATTTTATGTAGTTTTTTTTTTATAGGGTACATAAGCTTTTTAATGTTTCCCACTACAGTGGAAGATTTTAATTACTTAAATTATTTACTATAATATGATTTATTGTATAATGTCTGCAATTAAAGATTATTTTGTTTTATATCAGGGTTATGTTAAATATAACATTTTATTCCTTTGATTTTAAAATTCTATAAAAATAAATTTATTAATATACTATGATTTTATTTATATGATTCTGAAAATGTATCAATACTCATTTTCCCCAAAATCCTTCAAGTAAAATTTAATCTAATTTTATAAATGATGTTAGCCTTTTTTTGTCTATTCTATGTCTGAATATTAATAAATTTGTATGAAATTGTTTTTTTGTTTTTTTCCTTGCTCATATATAGTCATAATTGTCAAAAAAATTTGATTAGGATAATTTGGAAAATTTTAGTATTAAATAACTACCTCAAATTTATTATCTTGTCCTGATACCTATATTATGTATTTCTTACTACCTAAAACCAGAACTACACTTAACTTAAATACATACTAAATATTTTAGATATAGGTATACCTCATAAAAATCACAAGTCAAGAAATCAGAACCTCTATTCAATCAAAAATATCAATTAGTATATTGAGTAGGATATGAAATTTTAAATGACAATGGAATTATAGAACAAGTGCTGAGTGCTCAAAATAAATCTAGTGATGAAAAAGATGATGACGATGACATTTTTAATTTTTCCACTATTCCATGCTAAGAAATAGAGGAAATGTTAAATAAGTGCATTGAGTGGTTTCGAGCAGCAATGCGAATCAGATATTTTACACCTGATGGGATACGGCAAGTGTTTAACTTTTTTTGTGTTTTTTGTCATTTTCACTCAAGTCCAATGTGTATGATGTTTATCTGTTCGTTTTTACATTTAATAAATTGCAAAAAAATTACAATTATATAGTTTAAAATGCTTTTTGTTACTTTAAAATTCGTCATTTCTGTTATTTCATCACCCCCTCTCCCCCACTCATGACGGATTATCGAATTTCTACTGTATTTAAAACATGAAAACAATACTTGATAATAACTATTAACAACCTCATTATTTTAAAATATTACTTAAGTGTGAAGAAAAAACTATAGGTAATAAAAAAACATATTTAAAAGAACTGTACGATTTTATTAAAAATTAAATGAACATAAGAATATGAATACTTTTACAAACTATGCCTGCTTAGAATGGTAATGGATGAAGATATGTATGAATAGATGAGGATCTAGTCCCCCACTATTCAACTGAGCTGATGGTAAAGAAAAGAAATTTAGTGTTTTACTCCTCATGCCAATTTATGTTACGATATTCTTTTATTTTAGCTCATTACTTGTTTTTAAGGACTTGTAGATGTGAATAAGATTGTTAAAAATTAAATAAATGATTTTATGTGTTGGGTCTATTAAAGAAGGAAAACAATAAAAAAATAAATATATAAAGATATGATAAAAAAATAAAAATAAAAAAATACTGAAAGTTGGCATAATAGCATTTCCCTCATGTTTGTTCTCACATCTTTTTCTCCTGTAGAGAGTTGAAACATCAGCACAAGTTATGAACAGTTGTAATCTTATAGATTTATCAATTTCTGACCATCATTTTATGATAAGTACAGATCAAAGATCCTAAATTTGATTCAATTAAATAAATGTTACAATTAGTCTATTAAAGTATCCATGCTGCAGAAATCAAGGGCATTACAAGCCCACTAACCAATAACTTAGTTAAGTCAAAACTATTAAATATGAACATTATCAACATTTAATAATAGTCACATAACAAAAAGATATTAGAAAAATTAAACAGAAAACACTTGAGTTATGCTAATAGTATAGAAGGATCAATACAATTAGGACTGGTGAATTAATTTCCGCTTCTATTGGAGTTATTTTTATTTGAAAACTAGTCTCAAAATAAAACATTTATAATCAGTTCTAAAACATACAAAATTTCCAACACATCAGCACTATGTTACATGGATTATATATACTAAAGTTTTCAAAAATGTAAGACAAGAAATCAAACATCGGCACTCAATAAATAAAAATCTGGATAGATTTTTGTTTAAATGACCAAATAAACATTTCCAATAGCCCCCCATCTTAAATTTGTTTCCAATAGGAATGGAAAATCCAATAAGTCATTAGGGAAATCCTATAGTAAACCCCAAAAATTTAACCTACCTGCACCCTTCCCCTTTCATGGTGGATATATTTCAGATATCTGATAGATCTCCTCAGGTGAGTGCCAATGTTTGATTTCTTGTCTTACATTTTGAAGACTTTAGTATATATGATCCATGTAACATAGTACTGATTTGTTGAAAATTTTGTATATTTTAGAACTGAATATGAATGTTTAGCATTATAAACTAGTATTCTCATAAAATAATCCCAATAGAAGTGGCAATTAATTCATCAATCCTAATTACACAGACAATATCATACTTTGTAAAAATGTAAATATTTTACAGCCCCACTTGTCTGTTTGAAAATTACTAATTTTATTTAAAAGTATTCTGTACAGCATATAAAGATAAAAATGTGACATTTACTGCTAAAAAACTGATTTAAAGATTTGCAATTAGTCTCGTAGAAGTTACTACTTTTAGTTGGAACTTGGAATCGAAGACTACTGTTTTGTACTGTGTGGATCAAACTGTTATGTTGTTATTTAAATCATATAATTGGACAAATACCTATCTAATTTCATTATTTAAATATTTCATTTTTTAAAATTGTAGAATTTTTTCCAATGATCAAGTTGTTGTTTTTTTTAATTCACTCTTCATAAAAGCTGGGAATTTATGAATAAATATATATATATATAAAATAAATTTCTGAACTTTCTTATTTCATTGCCACTTCATATATTGTTTTTTACCAACCATATTTGAACATTATCCAGAACCAGTTTATTTATGAAATGGGAAATAAATAGATTTAATGTTGTAAATAATCCTAAAGAAGTAAGAGGCCCTTTTATATTGCTAAACAAATAATATCTTTAACATATAAGAAACAAAGGAAATAATGTTGAAAACATATATAGCAGGTTATTAACAGAATCAGTAAACAGATACATTTAGACCAGATATCAACCTAAAAACTACTAAGAAAACACTTTAACAAAAACAGATTCTGTTTATAAAACTTATAATCATCTTATTTCATAGTAATGTTTAACAAATAATAAATGAATTCAGCAAGTCTCAGGCCATGAGGAAGAATTCTCCACTTAGCTGAAGAAGACAATAAAACGGACCAATATTAGTATAATGTGAACTTTATTAATTTCACTTATATGATTTGAGTTTAATCCAAAGTGATCTTCAAAGAAATTCAACATTTAAGGAACAAGTCATGAGTTTTTCTTTTTTTTTTTATTTATTTATTTATTTTGGCTTTGTGTATATCCACATCTGCCAAAGTCATGAGTTGATACCACAATTTATCAATAACGGTACTGGTGCCAAAAAAAATCTGTTCTACATACTGATACCTCCATTAAAAAATAAATTTCTATTGCAAAAACAATCCATATGTGAACTAAAAAATCGATAAAAAAAAAACTAACATTATTGTTATATAATTGGCTAAATATATTTCAAAGAGCATATATTATCTACAATTTATATCATATAAGTACCTCAGAGTAGTACTGTATTGGAATAACCATATTTCCCACATTACCCGAAAAACCATCTCCATCCTCAAACAGCTCCTAAGATTCTGTGAATCTTTCCCTCGCAATACCCGTCAATTGTTAGTATCTTCCCTCATCCTTCCCCACCTCGATTATGGATGCTTAGTATACGGAGGACTGTCTGGCGAGCTTGAAATGAAGGTGAAAAGATTAATGAACTCCTTTATAAGATTCATTTTTGGGATCCCCAGGCGTTCTCACATCACTTGCTGGTATTCCGAGTTGAGGTGGCTTTATCCAAGTTTTCAGCGGCAATACTTCCTCGGTTCCTTTCTATTCCAATCCTTAAAGTCCAAAAAACCTTCGTATATTTACGACATCCTTGCCCTTCGTTCTTCCATTCATCTTTTGAACACCAGATCTCTGCCTATAGATTTGTATATCCCTTCTCATTGAACTGCTTCCTTTGAAAAATCCTTTATTAATCGTGCAGCTTTATTCTGGAATGCCATACCCACTTCGATCCGCAATGCTCCTTCTCTCTCTTCCTTTAAACATAATTTATTCATCTACCTCCTCAATTATCAATCTTCCGAAATTATGTAATAATATTTTAGTATTAGAATATTTCTTTTTATTTTAATTTTGTTATTTACTAATTTTTTTTTCTGATGTAAACCCAAAAACTTGTAGTATATAATTTACACTCTATATAAGTTGCTGCCTGATATGTACCCAGCCAGACAATAATACCTTTTTATTGTTCTTTTGTGTTATTCTTAGGGGACAAGGTGTCCCAGAATAAAGATTATCTTTCATTCATTCATTCATATAAGTTGAACAAAATCCAGAAAATTTACAATCAAAATAATTCATTTAACAAATTTGTATTTAAAAAGAATATTTTCCAAAGTTTCAGGGTTTCAGTTATTATTAGTCACAGACCCTACTAAACTCTCATAAAACATTGAAGATGGGAGAATGAACTTATATTTCCCTGGATGTTATTTTAATTGTTCATTATGGGATCAAAGACCAATATGAATATGTAAAGAAATGAAAAATAATCTTTATTCTGGTGCAACAAAAATCCTCTGAGAAGAAAGTATAATAAATGCAGCTTAAACAATTCCAATTATTTTTTACAATTTTTCACTGATGTCAGACATTCAAAAACCTCTATTTTCAATGCCTCATACTTATGGAACGCGACGCTCCACAGAGAGGTAAAATTATAATCTAGCAGGCCAAAAAACAGTTTACAAAATACGGTGGTGATGAGAAAAGTCTATCGAATAGTCAATTAGAATAGTGGGGATTAAAGTTATGGGAATAAATCGTTTCCCTGGTTAAAATAAAATATTTTGGGCGGGTAGATCAGTCTTTTACTCCTCTGTACGCTATCTACCAACCTGCACTATTAAAATATGCTCCTACATATATGGGGTTCTGAAATAACTATTTTTATAATTTAGCTTTTTCTTAATAGAAATGTTTCTTACTATTTATATACAGTGTAAGTTCCTCTTAGTGTAAAAAAATTCATCTTTGTATTGCTGTCAAACAGTTTTGAAAATCATAGTTTGCCCAACAGATTGAATGATGAGAATTACGAAGATTTCTTACCAAATATCTTACCACAACTTCATCACGATATTTTACCTAGAGTTCGGCAAAATATGATTTTCCAACACCATGGTGCTCCTCCATATTATTCGAAAGCAATACAAATATAAACCAACAATATACATGGATAGGTAGAAATGCCTTTCCCCTATAAATCAGATACTTCAAAACGCGGTATTCTTCAACACAATCTGCATTCAGAAGCTATCGGCAAAATTGAGGTCTATGTTCATGATCATTGGGTTTTAAACCTTAAATTGAAAATCTAATAAAATAAATCCTAAATAATAACAATAAATGTAATAACATAAGATCCTCTGATCTGGTGTCGCTTTATTGATAGTTTTCTTTTATTTTCTATGAAACAATAATTGTTTTGTTTGCTTTTTATTTTAATGAAGAGTTTATTATGTTTAAATTGCCCATTTTCATTAAGGGATTATCTTAATGTTTTATTTACACAAGTAACTGATTTGTATGCTAAATGAAAACACCATGTTTTTTTCGGTTTTAAAAGTATATTTCTCCATGAAATCGAAATAGAATCATTACTTTTAACATATCATTCGAAAGCTGATTAAATTTGAAAATTTTTGTGAGATTTGCAGTTTTGTGGATATTTTTTTTTTTTTTTAAACGGTGAGCGTTGAAGTAATATAAGACATTGTAACTTCCCTAAATAAGATGTAGATCAAGCTGTGCTTTAAGCCACAAGTTTGTAAAATTCAAGGTTACATGGACTTTGCTCTTATAGAAAATTTGATGCTAAATCCGAAGATGTGGTCAAAGTTTGAAAAATATTTAAACAGAATGGAGATGTTACAGCTTTTATGGTAAAAAACGTGGTTTCCTGGAAAAAAGTCTTTAATTTATCGTATATCTGCAACGGATTGGAATAGAAAGGTGAGGTCTGCGGCATTTTTCTACATTTTTGATCTAGATTCACTCAATTGTTTTTTACATTAAGAGGTACCCACCCTGTATACAACTTTAAGTTGCTTTTCTTAATTTTTTTTGTCATACATTAAGTAAGCATTGGACTATCGGAATTTCTTTTTGATTTCATTAATACTGTACTCTATTTTATTTTTAGTTGGTAGTCATGGAATACCAGACTTAAAAGACATGAAACTACGCGTCGTTTCCGACCAATCTAACATTTACTAGACAAGCGTTCAAAGCTCCCAATAAATTACAAAAGAATAAAATCTGTCGCAAAACACTCAATGCTCCTTATTATGTCACATAAAAACTTATCCATAAAGATATTAATGTTCCATAAATCAGATACCTATCATTTCATAGCCAACTCTATACCCAATCCACTAGTCTTCCAACTTCAGTAATCAGTCAAAATGCAATAGAGTACAGTACAACCACGTTTAGTCAGACCCCGTTGTGTCGGATCTCCGGGTAACCCGTATCAGTTCAGGAAAATTTAAAATTAGCTTTTTGTCGTCCGCCCAGACTGCCGAGCGTAGGACGGATGTTTGTTTATCAGTAGACTGTTCGTAGAACTCGATGGATGCTCAGACGTTGACATTAATGATATTGAAAGTTGGTTGGAAGCTGAGAACGACGGAGGCTATGGTACTCTTACTGATGAATAAATTATTTTGCGACTTGTTGAAAGATGACGATAACAGGGAGGATACTGACGAAGAAAACACTGAATATAGTTATAAGCCATGCAGAGGCAGCATATCATTTGTGTGAGTTAATGGTTTATTTCGAGCAACACCGGCCGCACAGCACGGAAACGGCATTCAAAGCTGACGCAACTCAAATTAACAAAATTCTTTCAGAAAAATTAAACTGTATTACAACAGTTTATCGTGATGTGTATTTTAATAGCTTTTCCGCAATAAAAAAAATATTCTATTGTTTGTACATGTTGTTCTTTATTTTTTCAACATTCTCCGTTTAACCCGGATATTCGTTATGTCGGATCAGCCGCGTTACCAGCTACTCCGATTTAACGAGGTTGCACTGTATTTTGATTTCCTAACGAGCACTATAGGCACTTGAGCGCTCTCAATAATAGCGATACTTTTTAGAAGAATGGAAATAATATATGATAATAAAGAAAGAGGATATGCGCAATATTTGCGTTTCAGTTTGTGAA
Organism: Euschistus heros; assembly: GCA_003667255.2. NCBI lineage: Eukaryota > Metazoa > Arthropoda > Insecta > Hemiptera > Pentatomidae > Euschistus > Euschistus heros. Next base: position 301,024 of record RCWM02000653.1, on the reverse strand, counting down.
TAACTGGTTTCACATTTTCGTCATTCTTGAAATGTTTATTCAAAACAAGTTAAAATATATTTCTTAAATATTAGTACATGTACCTAAATACTTTCATTGTTATTGCATGATAATTTAAACTTATTTATAATAATTTAAATAAAAGTTATAACTGTAAAAAACGTTGAACGTTTGATCCAGTTGAAAATAATCTAGAAAACGTAATTTATAAAATTAAAGTAAATTTAATACTCTACAACTTTCTTAAGAAATGGTCGTGAGAGGCACTAGAAGCGAATGTTTGACAAAAAGTGAGGTGATGAATTTTTTTTCTCGAAAAATATTTCGAGTTTTTTTTAAGAGTCCACCGTTTCCGAGATATAATCGAAATACCCAAAAATAGGACCTTCTTCCCTCCTCCCACCCAGGGGCCGGGACCTTTAATATGTGAACCTGCTAACTTCTAACGAAACTCTGAAGTAAACAATTATCGTGTATTTCTTACACTGCAAAAAATATGAAGTGGGGTTTTGTGTTCCCCATACCGCAGGAGCTAGTAAACTGAAGGAAAACCATGGGACACATAAGAAACAATGGGTATCTTTACTACGTTTAGATTTCATATTCAGTGTAATGTTTTTCAATGCGTTCTAATGCCGGTACCCACTTGTTAAAAAATGTATGTTGTCTAGAGCTAATATTAAGAAATCTTGTCTTCTATAATTTTGTGTAAAACCGCCATCTTTAAAAAAAATATTTTTCCATTAATAAGATAAAACTAACGATTCTCGTTGTGAAGCATGCCTCTCACAATGGTGCAAACCTGAAATTCAGATTCAGCTTTTCAAAGAACATCCGCCGAAAAATATTTACTGAAAACTAACATTTAACTGGGCTATGACACACGCAGAGGGAGAGGTCCAAGTCGCCTATCTCAAATTTACAAAAAAAAATCGACTAAATTTCTTGAATTAAAAGGTTAAATTTGAATAACTCTATAAGTAAAATATTTGTCTACAATTTTCGGGTATCAAAGTAGTTTCTCAACTAGACATTAGGGTTTTCTTATTACAACGGGGAGGACTTCCTACCTAAACCACGTAGTCACAGCAAGGGTGACTCAAGAAAAAACTCTTGAGCTTGGATGGTCTGTTTTACCATATCTACCCTTTTCCCCGGATCTGTCATAAAACTTCTTCCAACTTGACCACAATTTACGAGGAAGGAACTGATAAACTGCCAGGAAGATGGAAGAAGGTTTTAGATTATAGTGCTAAAACATAATAAATTAATATAATTTTGTTATTCAATGAGAGCAAAATAAATGTCTGATAAAAAACGGAAGTTACTTATGGCTCGACCTTAATATATATAATTTTATGAAATCATATTGTATTCAAAACAAATTGAATCTGTACTGCATTTATGTTTGCTATTCAGTTGTCTAAAATACTTTCCAGCTCTTAATACTTCAAATATAAAAAGTTAAAGTAGCTATTTGGTTGTTCCAAATTTAAACAGTTTATTATATTTAATAATTTAAAGAAAAAAAAAATTCCGCATTATTTTCCAAACAGCTCAATGCCATAAATTTATTTATGAATAACTAGGTTTTATTTTTAATTATACTTGTATTTATATATGGTTGTAGATTATATTGCATATAAAAGGTTGCAGAAATATATCAGACTAATAAAACATTAAAAAAATTTCAAGTTTTGACAAAAATTCGGGGAATCTCTAGAAAAATCAGGGAATTCGAAAAAAAATCGGGAAAATGTTCAAGACAATTGAAAGTTATATGGCAATTTAATATCTAGCTTTTGCAAATACTAAAAACATTATTTGCGTAATAAATTTTAATTGTGAAAACCTGAATGTAAATAATGTAATGCGAAAATGGATATACGATTTTAATTGCATACAACATTTTTCAATCTCTCACCACATGTAAAAATGAAACCAGATAACAAAAAATACTAAAAAATAAAATAATCTTTGTGAAACAGAAAAAAAAAAATATTATATGGTTTACTGATCTTCTGACGACAGACTGATCTTTTTTTATTAATGCCGCAGGGTGACGTCACAAACAAATAGTAAGACATATAATTATGTATACATTTTTTTGCGGTATAACAAGTAGAAGGATTGAACTTTACATTAATGCAAAGATATCTGCCCGACAAAGCCCGACAGTACAACATAATCTTTTTTATTCTTGTAAACAAGTCTATTTTTTTCGTTTAAACATCGTAATGAAAAGAACTACAAGTTAACCGTGATGATATTAAAACTTGCTAAAAACTAGTTATCACAGAGAAATACATACCTTTCCAAGCTGTGTAGAGAAATTTCAGATCAATTGCTAAATTGATTCCACAGAAATCACATCTTTAAGCATCTTACAACTCAGCAAAAGCAAATGTGTACATGCAGCGTAACCAACTCCTGGACTTAAGCTAGTTTCCTCGGGCAGGAAGTGGGTAAAGATACGTTCTCACGAAGCAAAAAGACGAAAGCGTGGCACGCCTTCGGTTTCTCGGTCGTGGTGCTTGCTTGGAGTGGGGGAGAAGAGTGAACTAGCCGAGAGTCGTGGACCGTTCACACGACCACGATTCAGTTTGCCTCTTGAAACCTACCATGGAGGAGCTTATCGTGGAAAGTTGTGCAGTTTTGAGTTCAGTTTTTATTAATATGTTGGCAAAAGGATTGAGAGAGTCACGTGGACCTATAAAAAAAAAAAGGAAGAAAAAGGGTTAGAAAGTAGATACTTAAGGACAACAAAGGCGGAATATCCTTCCACCATATTAAAATCGTTAAATATTAAAAATATTTAAAAAAGTATCCTTAAGGACAACAATGACTTAATATTTTTTATTCTTTTATTAATTGAAATTTACAACTGTATTAATAAAAACACATTTAGTAAATATGCTGTAAACAATGCAAAATAATGGCATGATTAGAACTTGTAGAGGAACTACCCATTGGTAGTACTCTAATGAATATTTACAAAAGAAGATCACAAGGCCATCTTCTTTTCAGACGCCTCGGAGGATTGCCAGGAATGGAATGGGAAGCAAGTTATGCTACAAGTGGATTTGGATGGGGAGTAAGTTTATTATAAAAGGATAGGTATCTGGTTCGAGCCAAATCGGCGACATATGGGTTATTCAGGTCATTGTGGATTAATTCATTTGTGACAAAATAAGGAGCATTAAGGATTTTTCGAAGGATTTTGGATTGGAGTGATTGGATGCGGGAAGAATTCGATGTTTTGGTCGTTAAATATTTAAATATTAATAAAACAGTATCCTTATAAGGACAACAATGGCGGAATATCGTTCGGATCCTGGAATATTTCAACATAATATCCATTTTTGTTCTAAATAAATCACTTGTTAACTCTCTCGACTGGCGTGGTCCACGCCTGAAAATCGAAACAGGTTTGATACCGAGCATGAGCGGTCGTGGACTCCCCTCTCTCTAGATGACGTCAGAGGCAAACTCACGCCACCTCGTTCAGACGGAGGAAATTCCACGAATGCGTGGATCACGCTAGAGTGGCTAAGCCCCGTGAGAACGTAGCTTAACAATGAACGAGATAAATTTATTTCGATGTAAACAATCCTAAGCTACCAGGAAATACGTATTGTAATATTCTGAAGTACAATTTATTTTTTGGACTTTTGGCCATGATTAAATGGAAATACTCCACTGTGCGGCGTCTCTGTACTCTCCTTTCTTTTTCTATTTTTTTTTCTTTCTGTCTATTTTTACTCCCCCCCCCCCCCCCGTTGAAGTTATTAAACAAAATTATTTTGTACGATTTCCATTGTGCCGGACTTCAACCTCCCACTATCCTACTTTAAGCATTAATAATTATGTTTACCAGCTATTTAGAATTTATTGGCTTAAGGGTTATTGGATTCTGTTAAGACTCGTATGCAAAATGTTTCAAGTTTGTTGATAAACTCGTTTCCTTATTAGCTGAACTGAAACAGAGCCTGGTGATTTATTAATTGATAATACCAATGTCTAAATTAAATTATGTAAATTTGAAAAATATTTTCGCCGATACATCATTTTGAAATTTGTATTCATCTAGCACTGACACGGAAAATGTGCGATTGTTTACGTGAAGGTTACAAACATTTGTAAACTTGACCAAAAAGTGTAGGTCTTTGTTTAAGCTTGTCGTTTCGCCCAGATATTCGTTCTTTTCTTTCACTTTTAATTATTTATCATTGTTTTGGATAAATTTTTGGTTGTCATCGTCATCATATAGTCTACCTTTACTGCATAAATTGGTAAATATAATTTCTTAAATCTTATTTTACTAGCTTATTCAACAAATTTTAGGCCTTTGACGGAAATATGATTTCAAGTTCAAAAGACATACTAATTCTTAGTTTCATTTTACTTAATGTTGAGTGAATGGAAAAACTATAGTTATACTGTTATATTCTTTTTTGTTTCACAATTACTCTTTTTAGAATTTCTCTTTTATAATTAGTATACTGAATACATTTTCTTTAAGGCTTCATTTAAATAATAATGTTATTCTATTTAAGAATCAATTCATATTGATGTGAAACATATTTACCAGCCACAGTTAAAATAGACTATTTTCCACAATGAAAAAGAAATCATTTACAAATTCAGGATGTACTTTACCATCAGATAGGAATTCCTCTGCCCTGACTAACTCAGGCTTTCAGTAACTTGTATATATTTAGCTCATTATTATTTAACCATAATACATCTAGTTTTTTGGAAAATATCAATAATTAATTCAAAATTCATGGTCTGTGATAGTGTGGTTCATATGGGTTGGATTCTATGTGCTTATATGATGTATATATCTTTACAGTTTTTGTAATTTTCAGCTTAGTGACCTAATTTGAATTGACCATCAATTTGATTTTGTCTTTTATGGTGTAATCAACCTATAACATTTAATTTGGATAATCAACTTACATATTAGCTATTGATAAAGTGTTGTATTCAATCTGGTTTTGTTACTAGTATCTTTTCAAGGCTGTGTTAATTGGCGAGACACGATCAGCATCGTGATATAGGCCACTTCCACTTTGAGTTTCTGATTCAACAATATGTTTTCCATAACCTTCTCTTTGGGAATCATTGCTTGTTTACTTCAAAATATTTTAAGCTCGAACATAATACTATTCTTCTAACTGTCAAAAAACGTAATATGTTATCTATAATCTGAGATATCAAATTTTAATTTAGTTCTGGAAGTTCAGTTGATTATTTTTTATCAAGGGCACTATTCTCACGAACCCTCACTTAATATTTCAATGTTTTTGATGCAGTTAGCCACACATAATACTCAATAGAATTGAATTACTAATACTAAGGTTTAATATAACAAGACATGAGTGTATTACTTATCTTAATGATGATTTATTGTTTATTATGTTTCCACCGATAATGAGTTAAAAATTATTATCATTTTCATGATATTACTTAAAACCAATAGTGGTCATTTTTAAGAGGAGATAGGATAAAGAAAAGATCAGTGTAATAAATTTGTGAAGAGGGCTAACTGTTTATTTCATGTTTAGATATATTAATGTCAGGAGTAAGTAGATAATATTAGCTTTTAGATTTTATTAAAAACAGTGTTAATGGGGTGGCTAGTGTCAGTAAGTGATGAAATAATCTTGAAAAAAAGTAGGTTCCCTTCTTAGATGGAGAATTGAGCAGACTAACCTTTCTCCTAAAAAAAAAATAAACATAAAAATGAATTATGGGAAGGTTGCAATCGAAAAAAAAAATTATATTGGTTAAAAACAGAGGTGAAGTCCTCAAAGGATAATAGTACCCTTGTTTTATAAATGTTAATTAACAAATTTGCCTTCATTCTTTAAAAAATCTCTTGCTATCCAGATATCACTCTAAAAAGTTGTTTTTATTGTAATTATAACATTTTATTGTAAGTAGAATAGAATAGAAAGAATACTTTATTCTGGGACAAAGTCCCATAAGAATAACTTTAAATAACATAAAGTAAGATCATAACTGGCCGAGAGGCTGTTAAAAATAAAACAACATAGATAAAATTGAATACAAATATGTATGAAAAATACAGAGAAAACTATAAAAAGAAAAAAACTATTAATAAAAAGAGAGTGAAAAAATAAATATACAAAATAGAGGTTAATATTATAAACAAAATTGCAGAAGAAAAAAAAACTCAGACAGAAACTTAAAGAAAAATAAAAGATAGAAAATCAAAAATTATCATTACAATAAAAAATAGAGAATTATGATTACTATTTCCAACTGTTCAAACAAAAACACTACAACAAGTAAATGTGGCCAGAGAATAGCTTAATTTTAGAATAAAGATTATTTTTTATTTTATTAAATGCTTTTTAATTGTTTTCGAATCTTAACACAGTAATTAAATTAAAATACAGAGAAACATCAGTGCTTCCTTCCATTTAATAATGCATGAAATCAAGAACTTTTAAAATATTTATCTTCTTGAATGATAGTAAAATGAATTATTTTTTATACATTGTGTGATCTGCAATTAACTTTCGCATTGTATCTTGTAAATAATTAATATTATTTGCTGTTCACTAATTTATTTCGGGTAATTATTGTTTTTAAATAAAATTTGGTTTGCTTTTTAAGCTCCCGTGTTGATTATTTTATCTAATTGCAATTTCAAACCAAGGTGTCTGATACCGAGAATCAAGAATCGATTTTATTTTATTTTTTTAGATTTATCTAATAAAATGGATGGTAGACGTCTTGGGAGAGGAGAAGCTTTAAGAAAGCTTCTTGAATCCCAGCCGCAGTCATTACCTCATGCTCAATCGTTCCCTCAACCTGAATCATCTCGTCCGTCATCCTCTTCATTTTCACCATTCGCGCAGGAACACAATCCAAAATTTTATGGGCAGGTAATGTTGAACAATTCAATTATTTTTTATCTAGTAATTGCATTTGTATTTGAATTTCTTTTCATATCATCCCTTTTTTTTCTTTTTTTTTTTTTTTTAATCTATTATGAAGTTTTATTTTTATTTATTATCTATTATTTTTAGGATACGGTAGCTCAAACATCATTTGATGGTGAAATAAAAAAACCAAGAGGCAGAAGTGCCTTGATAGCTAGTGAATTGAGGAAATGTGAAGAAGTGAAGGAGGATATGGGAGGTCCTCCGAAATCTGGAAGAGGAAGAGCTTTGTTAGCCTCATTGGCTACTAGGTCCGTTAAAGTGTTTGTTACATAAACATGTAACATGTTGTAATTTTCAGATAGGTTGTAGTATATAATATCAGAGTTCTTATATAAATTCTAGAATATTCGCTCCATGCTCAAAAACTTTAGCCTAGCTATAGAGGATTGAGTTTTAATTAATTTTAAATATTTTTGCTATAATATTTTCACAATATCTGATGGTCATGATTTTATAGGGAAGACAGCCCTGCAGTTGAAAAAATCTCTAGACAGTTGTCTAGAACTTCCTTGGCCGAATCCACGTCTTCAGCAGAAAAGGAACCTGTAATAATGAAGGGAACATATGGAAGGGAGTAAGTGGTTCAATATATTATTATGAATGAAATATACAGCTTGTGGTATTCTCTTTCATTTGATAAACACTTGAGATTTGGTTAATCATTACCCCAAAAATGTAGGTAAAACACACATGAACAAATACAATAGGGCAATTGATATAGTACATATATCTATTTAATAACAAAATAATACAACATATAATGCATGTGCTATAAATAATAATAGTATACACAAGTAACATTGTTACAAATGTGACTTAAAAAGTTTATGACTTGAAAAAAAAATCACCGATTTTCTTTTGTTTAAGTTCCGACATTCTATCTGCTATCGCACGATCTCTCCATTGTCTAAAAACTACCAAATCATACAATGTTACAAAGTTCTGCCTTCAATATATTGAAGTATCTTGTCCAACCCTCAAAACCCTTTGTTTACATCAATCAATTGGATTTTAAAAACCAAAAAGACTGGAACAACGATTCCAAACTAAAATTGAATTCCAACAATTTTTCTAATAGAAAATAAAAGAGTAAACTGTACTAATATCCTTGAATTGCTACAACAACTTTGAAATCTCGATCAGGCTTCGAGAATCGGAATTATGTGAAAATTATTTGATATTTTTATAACAGCTAGGTACTCCTATAAAAATATTAAATATTTTTCACATAATTCTGATTCTGGAAGCCTAATCAAATTTTAAAGTTGGGCTCTGAAAAGTAAAGGACTTAACCACTTATTTACTTGGGTGATAGAGTTAATATATCCTACTGAATACTATGAGTCTGAAGGAGCCATTCCTAAGATTATACTTGAGAAAAACTACATGGAAGGCCCAGAAATCCCTTAGCATGAGGAACTGGATGGTGGCAGCACTTGACAGGGGTGCATGGCACTTGTTTTTAGAAGAAATCAGGACTTATGCGCGGGTTGTAGAATTAATTTAAATAAATTAAATTGAATACTATGAATAATAGGAAAAATGTAATGGACAGTTTCTGTGGAGCTGTGCCTAATACAAATTATTTAGTTTTTTGTTTTCATAAATGTTTTAATTTATATTTGTATTATATTTATGTTTATTTTATATTTACATGGTTTATTATTATTTTTTAGAGTATCCATTGGCGTAAACTACGTCAGGCTCAAAGTGGAGAAAGGTAAAGGTCTTTTTCAGTACGATGTTCAATATGATCCCCCGATAGAATCGAGGAGTCTAAAATTTTCAATATTGAATACTGTCAAGAATGTAATCGGAGAGACCAGATTATTTGATGGAATGGTTCTTTACTTGCCATTTAAATTACCTGATAGAGTATGTCAAATTTTATTTTATCATTTAATAATTAATATATTTATGTATTTGCAGATCTTATAGGCATTTAGGGTTCTAATTTACAGACATCTATATGCCAGGTTTTGAAAACTGAAATTTAGGATATGAAGAATTGATTAACTAGACAATTACTTAGTGGTTTGATGCAGGTTTTTCTTGCTATAGAGTATACTGGACAATGCATCGGACCTCTGGTAAATCGATCTAAAATCAAGTCTATGCTGGCTAATCCTCCAAGACCATCCAAAACCTACCACCACAGTGACATCTTCAAAAATACCATACATACATTTCGTATATCTTAATTTACTTGTTTATTATGTCAACAACACTAAGAGCATAAAAGTAAATTAGGATAATATTGTGATATTTTACATTGGCAAAAACACTAAGAAGTCCTCTTTTATCCAAGAAAACTAAGTTCGCTGTTTAATGCTCTTTGAAATGAACACATTTTAAAGAGAGGCAGGTGTAATGCAGATTTATTTAGAATTTACTAAGAGCCAGATTTCATGGGCTATAGAAGTAGCCAAGATGGTGGAAAAGGTCTCATGAAATACTTCTTTTTGGAGATGTTTATAGAAAAAAGAAATGTGGACAATTACAATTAAGATGGCCAGACATAAAAGAATGCATAGAAGAATAAGGGTGTCATTATAGTACCAACACCTTGGCTTACTACTGTGTTTGTCTTGTGCTTGTCTAAAAGTGATCATGATTTTTATTTTGAACTGTACTTATACTTAATTTCAGCTCTTGTAACTATATATAAACATAGATATATACAATGTATACATATAACAATTTTATTAAAATAATGAATTTATTAGTCTTATTGCTCACTTTTTTATGGTCATTATCAAATATTTTTTCTTAATAGGTTACCACGATAAAAACAACTGTATCGCACGATAATAGTGTTGTTACGGTCAAAATTACATTTACGAAACAAAGGAAATTTGGCGATCCCGAAGCTGTGCACCTCTACAACATTCTATTTAGAAGGATTATGGTTATTCTAGGCTTGGCGCTTCATGGAAAAAATTTTTATGATCCAAAATCAGCTATGCCTATTCCATTGCATAAGTATGCTATTTTTTTTTTCTTTATTTTTATTTTATTTTTGTCTACTGTTTATTATGTTTAATATACATATTTGAATTGTTGTTTTTTAATAAGTAAATTTGATTAATTTAATACAGGGCTGTAGTCGTAAGTCCAATGCTATTAATTTTAGTCCTGAATGCAGAAGTGTCGAGGGCAATGTAGAAATTTGACTTAGGTTATATTTGCAAACGATATGATGATTCTGTCAAATGATGATATCAATCTTTAATATAATATTAGAAACCTAGAGGGGAAAACTTAAAAAATTAATGTGAATATTAACTCTTATACAACAAATTTCATGATCATTGGGGGAAAAAAAAACAAAAAAAAAACTAAAGACGTATGGTATATGAGAGCTAACAATATTAGGCTTGAATTAGTGGAATGTTTCAAAGGATAAGCACAGCTGGTAAGCTTGGTGTCATTAAAGGAAATAATTAAAAGTATTACAATTTCAGTGTATTAATAACCTTTCTTAACAATACCGAAGTATTTCTCTGAATTATGGGGACTACATAGAATATTTTTTCTTTTAAATATTTGTCATATCGATACATACTTTAAGATATATTGTTTTCTCTGTATTATAAAAATACAACATACACCTCTATATATATATATATATATATATATATATATATATATATATATATATATATATATATATATATATTTTTTTAAATTTCAAAACCATATAAAATTGATTTAAAGTGGGGGAAGTTTTTAATGTTAGGACCAGGGGATTATAACAATTAAGTATATACACCTACTGTCTACTGTTTTATTCGCTAATAATACTTTTAATTTTTAAAAAAATGAAATAATTTGGTTTCTTTTTAAGTTTTGAAATAAATTAACTAATATAATAAGCTTAAATGTCATTGTAACATGATAGGAATATTTAAAATGGAATTTCATAAAAATAAACAAAAATCACAATATATCTGTGTATTGATATTTGTGGTCACCAATATATATATCGATGTTCAAAGTGCAAAAAATTATCAATATTTTTCTTGAAATACTCATCCTTAACCCCAAGGTATATACTTTATATGACCTTAATTATAAGTGTATGTGTATAGTGTACGGTACTTTTAGTATGTATGCCCTTTACTTAACTGGAGGATCCTTGAGGAGTATTCATCCCCACTAGCTGAGCACTTAAGCTGACCCCTATGGGCCATTATTTTTTACAAAAAATAAAATTAAAAAAATAATTTCATTGCTTTTTTTTTTTTTTTTTTTTCTTAGGTTGGAAGTATGGCCGGGCTACATAACTGCTATTGATGAATATGAAGGAGGCATCATGCTCTGTTGTGATGCCTCCCACAGAGTTCTGAGAAATCAAACTGTTCTTCAACTGTTGTAAGAATTTTAATATTTATATGTTTATTACTCAGAAATATGGTGTTTATAAGTAGTAATAGTGTGATCCTTTTTTCTTTTTTTTTAATATATATATTTCAAGGTTGCTGTACTTTTTATATTTCTGATGTTTTAATATTATAGGGATGATCTCCAAAATTCAAATCACCAGCACTGGAAAGACGAATTTATCCAGTTAATATTAGGTCAGTCTGTACTTACAAGGTATAACAACAAGGTTTATAGAATTGATGATTTGTCATTCGATGAATGCCCTAATGATTCCTTCGAAAAAAGTAATGGTGAAAAAGTAAGTATGCACTATAATTTTTTTGAGATTTTTCAAGTGTGAGTCAATTCAAGCGTAAACATAAGAGTCATCAACGCTCATTCGATATTAATAGATGTTAATTTCATTCATCTATATTTATAATATAGATTTTCTCTGTAAAGGATGGCTATCATTTTTTTTATCTTCTTTTGGTTTTATTTATTATTTATTCTTTATTTGTTATCCTTTCTAGATTAAATACGTCGACTACTACAGGATTCACTATAACATAAACATTACAGATTATAACCAACCGCTTCTGAAAAGCAGAGTAAAAACAAGAGTTAGAGGAAAGGTATGTGTCATTATTTGTTTACAATTCATTAAAATATTATTGTTATATCTGGGAGACCCTCCTGGGTCATACCAAGACTCTGTAAAGTGAGTTGTAGTGCCACAGGTTATAATTTAAAATTTGATTAATTTTATTAAAATTTATTTTATATCCCATCGCTCAAATTATGATAATAAGGCGATGTAATAAAATATATTCAATAAAATTGGCATGTCAGTCATGAGGGTTAAACATCCATTAGTGTCTACACCTGCCTTGAATTTACTAATAATTTATCAAAGGATATCTCTAAGCAGTTATTAAGCATTTTCAAGGGTAACCTTATTAAATAATAATATTTAATTGGAAGGATGCCCTAAGAAGTTAAAGACATTATGTATAAGATACGATTAGATTTAGAGAGTAATGTAAGAATAAAAACAATTGCATACAGTAAAAAAAATCACTAGAATTGAATGAAAAATCTTCAAACCTTTTTATAAAGGAAAGAAAAAATTTTATGTGTTGTGAGCAGTATTGTGTTTGCAGTGTTTTTTATAAGTACGTACTATAAAATATTGCATAAAACTTATATAAACTTATATGATAATACATAAACGTATTTCTGATTAGTTGGTGTTTATAATGTTCGCAATTTGGTCAATCTATATTCACAGATGATATTTAAAACAATGGTTGAAAACACTTAACCCCTTCTACGCCTTTTAAACTAGAAACTAGTACAAAACATGTGTCTGTATTATGAATAGATTATTTTGAGGTTATAATTGTTTTTAAAGTAAAGTTTTTGTAAATATAAAACATTATACATAATAATAATAAACAAGATATTGTAATGCACAATAAAAAAAAAATAATTATTTAAAAATACATCCTGAATGAAAGTTATTAACAAAACATACAAATAAAGTTTTAAGAACATTAAACTGAGCACTCAATAAACAGCAGTTTGGCATGGAACCTCAATTTCCATTACATCCTCCACATAGTGGAGTCCACAATTCACTCTAGGGAAATCTTTGTATGTATATAAAAATAAGATAAGCTCATTGTCCTTTTCGCTCTATAGAATGGTTGGTCACTTGCCACTCAATAAGCTGCGTGGACCTCTCAATGTTTCTGATTATTATTGAAAAGAATTGTCAATAATGTAAAATTTAACCATTAAGGAAACAGTCATTATGTACTATTACACAACAATTTTTCAGTTCACGAATTGAGAAATGACATTTTTTCTTCCAAAGTTGAGCTCCTCTTACAGCTATTTTCAGTTTGCCTTTGCCATTATTATTATTTCTTATTTTTTTTTTCTTGCTTATTTTTCTCCATATTGTTTCTATTTATTTTTTCTATTATTGTTTTTATATTTGTATTCGAATGTAGTCTTTGTTTCTTTCCCTATTTATTTTAATAGACTAAAACAAACCAACACCACACTCGCCACAGTCCGGGTTCATCAAGTTGAATCTTAATCTCATTCTTCTTTTTTTTTTTTTCTGTTTCTGTCTATTCAAGGTCTATAATACAAGATGGTTTTGGTGTTAAAACATAATTACAAATACGTTGTTTTCTTTTATTCTTGACTATTTTCAAATCTGTTTAATTTTACATGATTTTTATTTAAAACTATATATATATTCATTTATTTTTTTAAATATTTTATTTTACTTTTTCATTAGGAAGAAAGGCAATTAGTTTCTTTAGTCCCTGAACTCTGTTTCCTAACAGGAATAACTGATACGATGAGGGCTGATGCTAGGGTTATGAAAGATATCACTCAGTGCATCAGTATCTCGCCCAACCAAAGGCACTACGCAATTAACCAGTTCACAAATAATATTAAAGGTACCATCGTTTATTAAATATTATTGTTAATTCATTTATTTATTTTTTTAATATTTAATTTGTTTCAATCAGGTTCTGCCGAAGCTACCAAAGTTCTCTCTGACTGGGGGATTTCACTGGATGATGCTTATATGGTTCTTCCGGGTCGTAATATTCCCCCTGTTGACATAATATTCGGTGGTGGAGTTACGGTTCCTGGCAGTCGAGATGCTAGCTGGTCTGCTGCTTCCAATAAAAACAAAGCAATATCTGCTGTAAGTATTTGTTCAGAAGCTCTTGCCATTATCATTGTTTTCTTATGACAGATAAATTAATAGTGTTTATTTCTTCTCTATTTTTTTTTTTTCAAACTTTCAACTTTATCGACAAAAAACCAAAACTTTCAGTATGAGAGAAAATCTCACATGTGAGTTCTCGTGTCTCAATAATTCTAGGGAGTTCTTCCGGGTTAAGACCATTTTTCAGCACAAAAGAACCCAGACATAAAAATTATTTTACCAATTGTATATTAGTGTTATTATTTTGAAACATCTTTGTTTATATGTAGTCTACTTACTCATATTTTTGTTAGCATTTTCTTCTAATATTGAATTTGCTGTAGGATAATAAATTTGTGTTACATTCTCATTTTAGATTAATTTTGTCACTTGGACGGTGGTCTGTACCAGAAGAGATTTGGATATGGTTACATCCTTTACAGAACAGATGATAAAGATGGGACCTCAAATGGGTATCAAAATTATGAAGCCGAACATTGTTACGATTCCAGATGACAGGACTGACAATTACATCAGGTCTTTAAGGTCGTCGATCAGGGATAACATTCAGATAGTCGTCATCATCTTTCCGTTGGCCAGAACCGACAAGTACAGCGCTGTTAAGAAGCTGTGCTGCGTTGAACAACCCATTCCTTCACAGGTATGTTGTCTTCAGGCATGAAATGTTTATGTTCATACATAAACTACTGAGTTCCTGAAAAATGAATTTGAAGGGTCACTGAAAAAAATTGGCATGGAATCCTCTCATTTTATCGTGTGTTTTTTTTTTTTTTTTTTTTGTTTTTTTTTTTTTTCTTGTTAATCCATGTTTTGGATAAAAGGACAAGTAATTTTTCATTTCTGATCCTGATACCATGAAAACTATTTAACCAATCTACCAAATTTTAACTACATTATCTTCCTAGCTTAAGGAAGGTCTAGCAATAATAAAATTTACAGATTTTCAATTAAAAATGTTATTAAAAATGCAATAAATATGTAGGTGGATTCTGGTGAAGTTTAAAAATCTACCAGTAGGTGGCAAGCACCATTCTGCAAGAGAAGTTACAATGGTACTGTGTTATCTAAAGCTTGAAATTGATAATGAAATTTACTTATGTTCAATTACATTGTTATTAAAAAGAGATAAATATATGGTGTGACATGTGGATCCCTGTGAAGTTTAAAAATCGACTGATTTATCACTAATAATCTAGTAAATATCCTCTGTCCATCTCGATTACCAGCTCATTCATTAAAATTAAAAATTGGATGTCCAATTATATTTTTTATGTGACCTTTAACAACTCAACTCAATTTTATTCAACGATTCAAACGATTAACATTACTAGTTAAGGTTTCTTTTGCTATTTGAAATTAACTGATTTCTAGTCCAGACATGCAAAAATGTTGTGGATCTTCAGACTCATTGTTTCTCTCACTATCAATAATATGTAGTTAAGGCTGTCCAGAACTGGAAACCCTAACAATCATTCTTATATTAGGAAATTGTAGTTTATTCGGATGCTTTAAAAATTCATTTTGTCCTTTTCCATGCTTTCTTCAATACAAGATTTTTATTTATAAATGAATAAAACTTCAATAATTATTTGAAATTATTGAAGTTCTTTACTTATGACAGTGGGCAAAGCCATGACTGGGAATGCTAGTGAAACATAAAAGTGGAATTTTCAAAGTACAATGTTAGATTCCTTGCTCATAGAGAAGGTTTGTGTTAACGAATAGCAATTCACCTATCTGTATATTAATTCATTTTAATAGTCCTTCAGATCACTTTGGAATAGCTTCTGAAATTATTTATTCATAATACTCAATTTATTTAACCCTTTAATGGAAAATTCTTGCTTCATTTCTTCTGAAAGTAATTTGATTGCTTATTGAATTTTGTTGTATACCGAAATATCAGTTCTAACTTAAGTTCAAGAAAACTGTTGCTTTAAAGCCTTATTAACATTAGTAAAAACTTTTTTTTATTATTATTTTTTAGGTAATACTGTCAAGGACGGTAAGAAGAGCTGGGAATTCAAGAGCTATTACCTTAAAAATTGCTCTACAGATGAATTGTAAACTTGGTGGAACATTGTGGGCAGTTAATGTACCTTTGGTAAGTTGGAAACATCCAAAAAGAATATTCTAGAGATCGTATTTACAATTAATCTTAATTTTTTTATTTTTAGAAGACCGGGCATTATTGTCCAATAAGTTTCATAAATGTTTGTTCATTTATTTGGTTCTGATTTTACTTAATATGTATTTAATAAATAGTATATTTATTTATGTTAATAGAAATTCACTATGGTTTGTGGACTGGACACCTATCACGATCCCAAAAAAAAATCGAACAGCGTTGGTGCCCTTGTCAGCTCATTGAACCAACCACTGACTCGTTGGTATTCCAAAATTTACAGTCAGGCTACTGGTCTCGAATTTGTAGATGGCCTTCAAGTCAGTATGATTTCCTCGTTGCAAAAATATAGAGAGGTACAGAATACATTCTATATATTTATTTATGAAGTTAAGAGTATATTATTATAACAATCATTTACATATGAAGAACTGTTAAAAAAAAAAAAAATAATGCCTTATTTCCTATTGCAATACTTCCTCGGTACTTTCCTATTCCAACATCTAAAAACCAAAAGACCTTCCTGTATTTTTAACCTGATAAGTATCTGCCTCCTAAGCACAAGATCCCAACCTTTTAACCTGTATACCCTCTCATAGGGAACTGCTTCCTTTGAAAAATCCTTTATCATTCATGCTACCTCCTAGAATTCTCTTGACATTCCTATTCGTGAAGTTGCTTCTTTTATTTCTTTTAGAAATAATTTATTTTTGTACCTTTTAGATCAATCTTCTGCTAATATGTAAATAGTTACATAGATATTTAGAATTGTTTTATCTTTTCATACATGATTGTATTTTATTATTTTTTTTTTTTCCTGTCGACAATATGTGCAGTAATTACTGAAGCTTTTAATTTGTAAATAATATGGCCAGACAATTGTGTAGTAACTGTGCATTATTTTTATTATTATTATACTTAAGGGACAGTAAGTCCCAGAATAAAGTTTATTTTTATATCATTTCATATAATTCTTTTTTATTTTAAAGTTTAACCATTTTTCATGATGCTATCTTATTTATTATTATTTTTTGTTCTGCTTCATCTATATTAAGATTATTTTTAGGTTAATGGAAATTTTCCTGAGCAAATTACAATATTTAGAGATGGAGTATCTGACGGTCAACTGCGGCTTTGTGAAGATTATGAACTGCCTCAAATAATGACTGCCTGTCAGAGAATCTCACCCGAATACAAGCCTAAGATCCTTTTTGTAGTTGTGCAGAAAAGGATTAATACTAGGCTATTTGGAGTTGTTAGTATTTATAGTCATTTTTTAGGTTAAAATAAAAATAATTTTTTTATATATTATAGTAGGAGAAAAGGATAAAATATTAGAGATTTTTATATGTACTTTCACATTCAGAATGAAAGAAGCACAAAAATTTTATCAAAGCTGACCTGAAACACCTTGTATAAAAACATTTATACAACGCTTCCTGTGATACCTCAGCAAATTTTTATAATTTGCTGATTTTTTTTTCTTCTACTAATAAAAATTTAGTAACAAATGAGTAGTATGCCCTCTCACGTTCTAAAGCATTTTTACCCTAACCTATAAGATAACCATTTCCTTCCAGTCCTAGTTGGAGTATATGATATACATATTTGGAAGCCTAAAGGATCACAAAAGTTGTTGCTAGATAATTGGATTTATCAATTACTTTTTCCCACTCTTTTCGGGATTTATCTCTCAATGAAAAAGGTAAAAATAATAAAACTACTTACAATGAACATAAAGTTTTAAGTTGTACTTTCATTCTGGTTGTGTGGTAAGTTATTTAATAGCAACCATTAGTGATAAGGTGACATTTGACTTTAATTTGGTATTTTATTATCATTTATTTATCTGGTTGGGTCATAAGTAACTTCCGATGCAGCTAAGTATAATCTATTGTTCGTATCTACCCACTATGAGTTACCATGACAAGTAGTTTTTGTTTTCACTTAATAGACGAGGCTTCAGTTAATCTTTTTTAACTCTTTTGTATGATACATGTTTCGTTAATCTGTTTTTTTAACCTCTTAAATGGAGAGCAAACGAGTACATATTCATTATGTAATGCTTTGGGAATTTATACAAGGCAATAGTGCTAAAGCGACAGCTGTTATGCAGTGTATATGGTGAAGGACTAATAACTGATCGAGCAGTTAAAAATTGGTTTTTAAAATTCTGTTCTGGAGATTTGACCTTACAGGATAAAACGAGTACAGGACGTCCTTCTGACTTTGATGACAACTTTTTCAAGGCAATATTGGAGCAAGATCCATGTCAATCAACAAGAAGTGTTGCAGAAAGCTTAAATACATCACAATCAACTGTTAACCCCCACCTGGAGAAATTAGGGAAAGTCAGTAAGTTAGGAGTATAGGTACCTTACAATCTCAGTATATGGAATGAAGAAGATCGCATGTCAATCGCCACAAGTCTGCTCTCATGGGTAATAATCAGGATTGTAACAGGCGATAAAAAATGGGTTACCTATGACAATATAGTCCACAAAAGACTGTGGCTTGATAAGGATCTACCACCTCTTCAAGATCAGAAAGCAAACATCCTTGGAAAAAAGTTTTTACAGTGTGTGTGGTGGGATTGTCAAGGAATAATTCATCAAGAGTTATTGAAGTCAAATTTAATGATTACTGCGGATAGATATATTCAGCAGTTGCAAAGAATGCAAGAGAAACTCCATGAAAACCGTCATGCACTCGTCAGTCAAGTAAGGGTGACTCAAGAAAAAACTCTTGAGCTTGGATGGTCTGTTTTACCTCATCTACCTTTCTCCCCGGATCTGTCAAAAAACTTCTTCCAACTTGACCACAATTTACGAGGAAGGAACTGATAAACTGCCAGGAAGATGGAAGAAGGTTATAGATTATAGTGCTAAACACATAATAAATTAATATAATTTTGTTATTCAATGAGAGCAAGATAAATTTCTGATAAAAAACGGAAGTTACTTATGGCTCGACCTTAATATATATAATTTTATGAAATCATATTGTATTCAAAACAAATTGAATCTGTACTGCATTTATGTTTGCTATTCAGTTGTCTAAAATACTTTCCAGCTCTTAATACTTCAAATATAAGAAGTTGAAATAGCTATTTGGTTGTTCCAAATTTAAACAGTTTATTATATTTAATAATTTAAAGAAAACAAAAAATTCCGCATTATTTTCCAAACAGCTCAATGCCATAAATTTATTTAAGAATAACTAGGTTTTATTTTTAATTATATTTGTATTTATATATGGTTGTAGATTATATTGCATATAAAAGGTTGCAGTTGTCCTTTAATCAATCTATTCTAATATTATTCATTTTAAGGAGCGTGGTGATAAGAGCTTTTCTAATCCGTTGCCAGGAACTGTTATGGATCATACGATTACTCGTCGTTACCTTCATGATTTCTTTTTGGTATCTCAACACGTTAATCAGGTAATTAATCATTAATTTATTTTAAATTCAAAATTAGTACATATTTTTATACATTTGAATTCATGCACAAAGCGAATAGTTATTTATATCTATTATTTTTTTTAATAGGGAACTGTTTCGCCAACTCACTACATAGTCGTGAGGAATACAACAACTATGTCTCCTGATCAAATTCAGCGATTCACATATATGCTTACTCATCTGTATTATAACTGGCCAGGAACGATCCGAGTCCCTGCACCTTGTCAAGTAATTTAATTTTTACGTATTAGATCATTTAGAGATAAATGGTTTTTCTTTTCAGTTTCATTTAAGTATGTTTAGAATTGAGAAAGTTACACATCAGTAGTGAAGTTATCTTGACAAGCATTGCATTCGGTGAAGATATAGTGAATGAAAGATCAAGAAAGAACAATCTCTCATTAGTTACAAAAAATTCGGTTTAGGCTTATGATAACGATTCGAAGTTAGTAATGTCTTTTTTCTTTTTCAAAATATTGCGAACAATTTGCTCTCCAATTCCTACATTATGTGATAATATAACAATGCAATTATTTACAGTTATGTAATCGTCAGAAATAATCCTATATATTCATTTTTTTTTTTTAAATTATACTGTAACGAAATTGGTGAGAGCAGCCTTTGCTAGGCAACCGGAGACTCCTCTAGAACGTATAGCTTCTCGTTTCTATGCAAAATGGTTTTGAATATAACAGTTAGAATATTGTGAAACTTTGTACGAAAAGACGTGTGTGTAGTAGTAATAAAACAGTGTGTTCTAGTTAGTTCCAGTGTTTCTTGGTCTGTTCTATGTGTACGTAATTGTTTGATGTCATATTTAATTGTTAATAAATCTTCTGTGTTAAGAGACCCCCTGTTACAATACTTATAAAATAAATTGTGTAAAAATTAAAAAAGCCCTTATTAAAAAATAAATAAATTGGCCCCTTGGAACCCCGTTTCCTACCATGTAATTCTTGCTATGATTTTTTTTAAATGTCTTCCTAGTATCCTAGGTATCCAAAAGAAAATTATTAATAGATATAATTTAGTACCTTATTACCCATTTTAAACTTTCATCTTTTACAGGGTTAATCAATCAGTTGATGATAGGGCTAGTGGATACTGAAAAACTTCAATTTAAAACCTCAGTTTTTCTTATCGAATAATTGTTAATCCATGTACACCTATGAAATGCAACAAAAGAAGCTAATGCTTTATTTATTTATTTTTTATTAATTATTATTCTAAAAAGAGGATCTGTTGTAGTAGCTCATTGGGCCATGTTTACTTAGTTATGATTTTTTTACCTGATACTTAAAATTCTCTTGTATAAAAAAAAATTATTGCTAAACTTATTATTATTAACTTATCATTTATAACTTATGATATTTTTTTTTTATGTTTTCAGTATGCTCACCGACTTGCTTATTTAATTGGTGAAAATGTTCACAAAGAAGCATCAGAATCATTGTCAGACAAATTGTTTTACTTGTAAATGTTGTATAAAAAATGATGTTATTTTTTTACTGTAAAAAATATATTTTTATTTTATTTTTTTACGATCAAAGTGTATTTTTTCATTTGTATAGAATACGTTTATATTTTTATAACTAACTATACATTGTTATAAAATGTTAAATCATTCCTATGGAATGCTTTTTGTTATATTATTATTATTTTTTTTTTAACAAAAAAAATTCAAAATAATCCTTCGAATATTTTAATTAACTTTACAAATAATTGTTTTTTATTACCCATGTTTATTCAATTTTATTAAAATAAACTTTTATCATGTTATTTTATTAAATTCATCAGATACTTCTTCATTTCTGAAATATTCAATTGATTATGTATATATTCTATATTATTCTTAATTTTAAGTTCTATTCAGTTCCTTTAATAAAATAGTCATTTTTATAATATTAAAATAATTATTGTTTACGATTAATTTTAGACTTTTAATACTTAGTTCTATCTCCTCCATAAAGTATATTTTAAACATATTTGATACTCTTGTTTATTAATTATGTTAATAAATAAACATAATGTTTTCCAATGGTTTTTTCATTATTTTTCCTATCTAACAAATGGATCTGTTTGACGCAGTGGTTATAGCTAGTTACTATGATTATAAGTCGAACAACTTCAATTTTTTCAAATCCTAAGGATTAGTAATGAAGAGTATGGCTCTGTAAACGAGATCCGTCCTAGTGAGTGGAGGATATCTGAGCTGAAACGTGGATTTTGTATAACTTGCATATCTATATTTATTTAATTATTCTAATTTTATCATAATTTTTATTTTTGTTAGCTTGTATTTTATATTCTAAATCAATTCATTAAATTTTCTTTTAATTTATTCTTTATCTTTTTCTGTTTTCTTATTTATTTTAATTATCACATCAGTTTTGAAGTCCAGATAATGGTCATCAGAGCTATGACCCAAACATTGGCAAATGAAGTTATATAGGCATTTCTTTTACAATATTGAGCGATTCCTCTCAAATCAACATTTATGCCTACATAAATGCATAACGATTAATATACAAATAAGTGTGGTAGAAAGCCTCCAATATTATGGAATGTGTTGCTTATAAAAAACAAAGAGGAAAATATTTAATTTTTGTAACCTCAAATTGTAAAGATATTGCTTATAAATAATTATTAAAATTAAACAAAGCAGATGAAATTAGTCATATCTTCCACAAATCAAAAAAATAAAAAATTGCAATAAATTTTTAAAAAATTGAAACAGAAAAATATAATACTAATAAAAAAGAATTAATAAATATAATTAAAAAATAAATACTAACTAATTTATTTTTCAATTATATTTTTGGATGCAGGACCCTTTAAGGGTTGGAGTTTAGTTTATTAATCTTTGCAATTCTATTTCTTATATAACCTAAAAATTATTAGGAAAATAACTCAGATTTACAAAAGAAATTAATATATTTATTTACCTAAAATAAATTAGATAAACATTGAACAGTGAAACATCATTCAGTAAATGTCTCTTTGATAGTATTTCTTGTTAATTGGTTGCCATAGAGCTTGTTTTCAGTTCTTTAGATACTTCCACTTTATACAACATGTTAAATGTGTAAGTAAAAATTATAATTAATGTATTGCATGAATAAATATTAAAATTATTCTATATTTTATCCTAAGGTTGAGTTATAACATAATGGAAGTTCATCAAATATCATAATATTTTAATATAATAATTTATATTTTAGAATCTGGATTTCTACAAATACCTATCTAATGTCTAATGTTATCTAATATTAATAATCTAATATCTAATGCTAATAACAATTTTGTTCAATAATGAAGTACAACATTATTAGAATTTGTTTTTCAAATGTCAAAAAAACTGAGTATCTTATAATGAAATTTATTAATCGTTTATAAAAAAATTATTAAATATTTAGTACTGATAATAAGAAATTACTCCGAAATAAGCAATGATTTTAGTGATTCAGGCTCCTTTTGTGGGAAAGATTACAATTTCGAAGTATATTTAGAATTGCTTAAATTAAGTTGTGGAAATGATTTTTCTTTCTTTTCATACTTAAAGATGTACATGTCAAATATTTAGCTATCAATATGTTGCATATTTTTCTTGGATAAATTGTTTTTCAAAAGTTTTTAGTTTTATTTATTTTTTATTTTCATTTTATAGAAGAACAGTTTGTTATTATTTAATTTTGTTCATACCTATAATAAAGACTTAAATAAATAAATTTTGCATATGCTGATCATCACTGTATATTTTTCATGTAAGAAACAAGGGTACTTCTTAGTCTGCTTGTGTTCTCTGTCTTCCTCATCCCTTCTATTAACTCTAAACCTATGGACTGCTGCCAAAAAGTCCAATAAGGGTCATGGCAGATTTAGTCTTAATATATTTTGGTGTCGATTCATCAAATATTTTTTGTGAAATTATTTCTAGCAAGTTTGCACTGTTCATTAACCATCAGAATTTGTGTCAATGTCCTAAGTTTTGCTATTAATAAACCACATTACTTGTACCTTAATGTATTTGATCAAAAGGTTTGAAGTTGTTTTATGTAATCCTGCTCAACAATAATATAATTTATATAATACAATTTGTAAATTATATGCCCAAAATATTTGAGTTAGAACTATTATACTTATTGTTTTTATGTTGATTGGTTTTAATAATTGAATACAGAAAATGGTTGAGATGTGTCGTAAAAAAAAAAAAAAAAAAATTTATTTATTTCTATTATTGTGTTTTTGCATTATTAGCCCAATGACATTTAAGACTATCAAAACAATAAAAATAAACAAAAAAACTATTAAATGTCATTACTAGAGACTGTCTTCGTTAGTTGGTGGCTCCTTTTGAATTCAGCGATTAGTTGGCAAAAAGCGCCCACTAGTCTGCCATTTTATTAATTCATATTTCTTAGTTTCAAAATAGGTTGATTGAAATGAAAACATGACCTTTATTTATTATAGTTTTTATTTTAGACTCATTTTGACAGTTTATTATTTTTTACCAGGAATAGAACTTTTTTTTTTAATCAATTTTCAAAATATAAGAAAGCTATTCTTCTTCTAGCTTAACAAGCGCATATAGCGGCCCCTGGCTTTTTCATAAACATTTTATTTCAAGAAAGCTATTATTAAAAAATAAATTCAAAAACTTCTACAATACTGGATAAAAACTTATGTGACCTACTATTTCTTTTTTAATCAGTTTTGGTTTGTTTTTTTGTTTTTTTGTCATAATTAAGAAATAATTTGTCCTCAAAACATGTCAACGCAAGTCCTACATTGCCAGTGTAGCACTATATATCTATGTAATTAAAATCCATTATTTGTATGATATACTTTGTTTAATATCCCTTGTCTAGCTCTATTATATGTGAAAAAATATTAACTATTAATTAAAATGTAATATAAAGGCTGGAACATGAAAAGGAGACTGCTATTTTATCAATTAACAAACGTGTTTATTCGAATTACTTGTAAGATATATATATATAGTCCATAAGTAAGTTATCCTTTACGGTATGATTGAATACCAAATTTCAGAATTAATTATCTAAGGTAAGGCAAGTAAATTGTTAATTTTTGCTTTAATTGTTCTAAGAAAAAAACACCGGCCCGTTTACAAAAACAGAAGAAAAATAAGAAAAGATGAACAAAAACTTGTAGCTCGTATTTAGATCCGAACGAAGCCCCACGAACATTGCCGATGTCACCCTAATTCCAACGGAAGCTTGATGTTTATTTTGGCGGAATGCCAATTTATGAAAAAACGTTTGAAAGTCCACATACAATTAATGTCCCAGCGCTTTTATTTCTTGATGCATAAACGATAAAGCAGGTGAAAATGTAATAACATGTCGACATGAGAATAGAATGAAAGCTGGAGTTGATTAAAATGAACCAGTTGCTGTGTGGACATGAAAGTAAACTAATCACGAAGGAGAACGAGTATTAAAGAAATGTGCAGAGGAAATACAAATTTTGTTCAAATAATAGCAAATCCACTTCACGTGACTTTAGCTTCACTCTCAATACGATACAAAATGCCCGCTAAATCACTGTTGCATTTTTCGAAACTTAAGTTTCAATTTACGAACTTAAGATCAAATTAAATGTATTAACATATGCTTTGAAAGGTTATTATAGAAAGTTTTGTTCTTAAATAAACTTATAATGAAAACAAGGTTAAAAGCACGACGAAAAAAGTTACCAGCTAGATTAAAGAGGATAGATGAGCTACTGCCGAGCTATGGAAAATTTAGAAAAGAACTTGACAGAACTTACGACCTCTGCAAAAAAATTCCGAGCGATAGAAGTTTGCAAGTTTCCTCAGATGGAATGGATATTCCACTTCCACAGAACATCGATGATGCCAAATTAAACATATTGACCACAAGTCCAAAGGAAATGAAGTATGCCTGGGATGTGCTAATGAAATATCAAAAAGCAGAACTTGATGAAACGTAAATAAATGTTTTATAAATGTGTGATGACATAGAGTTATACTGATTTTTCTATCGACAACTAAGAAAACACATTATAAACAATTAGGGAGCCACTGCTGAAAACTACCAAATACGAAGGAATTTCGATGATTTATGCTAATAATCGCGTTCATTAAGGTTAAGTTCTGTAATAGTTTTCAACCTAGGTCAGAAAGGACAGATTGTTCCTACAAGGCCTCTTTACACCTACCTAAGGCTAGACTTGGTATGTAACCGAGCGAATTCAGAGTCGAGTTGAATGATTAAATTTGAAAGAGGAATCGAGCGAGTCAATATGATACTCACTTGTAATAAGAGCTTTGGTCAGATTATCCGATTCGAAACCTGCTTTCGCAAGGTGAAAAATAAATTATTTAAACAGAGCCTTTAAACTGCTTTGTGATGTAAGCATACTATCCAGGATTTTAAAAAAATGGAAGATGAATGAAAAAACATTTCCTTACTCACTCAGTTCCTAAAAGGAGAAACCAAAGGAGGTCCAAAGCCATTTTTCCGACCTGAATCAACAAATCAGGATTAGAGATAGAGCAGTTTGATTCTCAGCTTGATCCTATTAGTCCTAATTAAAAAAAAAAAAAAAAAAAAAAAAAAAAAAAAAAAAAAAAAAGGGAAAAAAACGAATACAAGCGATTTTCAGAATGTTTTCCTCTGACAGGGTCTAGTTAATGATTTTTATAAGGTTTATAAATTTATTCTAGATACTTAAGATGTAGGTAGAAAATTACCAAGATCAAACATTTGTATCATGCTATAAAATGAATGTAGAACATTTTGTCATGTTGAGCTTCGTACATATTTTTATTTGTTGGACTTGGTGTCAAGAAGCGATCGGACAAGGTTTTATCACTTTAATATTTTAGCTATGCAGTTATTTTTAGTGAATCGGCTAATCATGATCTAGAACTATCTGTATGTAATCAAAAGGTGAAACATTGGTAAAATATAGCAAAACAAGGGTGCATCAATGCATTTATATAAAAAATTTAAAAGCACGATTACAAGAAAAACATTGAAAAGAACAAAGAAATAAAATGGAAGTACTTTAATTAATGTTTAAGTATCGCTTTAAGCTCTACAGGTTGCAAAATAATAATAATAATAATAATAATAATAATAATAATAATAATAATAATCATCCATCGTTTAGTTATCCTCAACTAACTCAAGAATTATAGTATTATTTAATATTATTTGCAGTACTTTTATGTTCCTCTCGATAAACGACTGAATATCAGCTCAGACTATTTATTACAAACTGAATACAAAATCGGAAAAAAATTATATTTATGATTTCAGGAAACCTGAGACGGGGATTATGAAGGATGAATCCCCAGTGTGTAAAGAAATGCGAGATGGGCTTTTGGATTTGCACGATCTTATTATTGATGGTTCTGATACTGTAAGTACTATTACAAATAAATTAAAATAATTCCTACCTTAAATTATCTAGAAAGGAATGTTTCCTCTAATCGTTGTGAAATTATTAAAACTAATTTATTATTGATTTAAATGGGTCTTAGTACTCAAATTATTATTATTTTTAATATATAAAATAAAAACAATAAAGTTGAGTGTCCAAAAACAATAAACCTACCTACCTATAAAATAAAAACAAAAATACATAAATAATTCTTATAACTGAATAAAATAAATATGTATTCAGTTAACTTATTGCTTCCATTTTGTTGGTAATTCTTTCTTTTTATACGATAAAAATAATACATATATAAAAATGCTGGGTGTAGTTCCGTAGACGCCCCCATTTTCAAAAGCCTATTTCTTCCATGTCACTCCACCAAAATATAAATACAATTAGTGCTATTCAATCTACATTTAACCAATTTTCATTTAATATTAAATTCTTTGAAGTTTTTTAAATTATCGTGTAGAAAACATTGTGTTAAAAAAGTTGGGGGCGTCTGCGGAACTATTTACCTAGGGAAAAAGTTCCGTAGACGCCCCCAGTGAAAAAATATTATTTACAAGTTTGGGTGGTAAAAAAAATGTGTATCTTAAAAAAAAAAATCATTATTATTTACAAGTTTGGATTATATACATGTACAATTAAATCCAATAATTCATCGAATACATCTTTATTAGGATCTCTAATAGTTCGTCTCCAAAGATATTCACACAAGTGTGCATATAAATTTTGAGAATGGTTACCGCCCGCATGTATTCCTCGCTTCACTGATCTCCATGCTGATTCAATATTTTGAGTGTGGGATAATGTATGAGGATCTATGAAATTTAAGCTATGGTTCACTGTCTGGTGGGTGTGTCCCAAATTTGCAAGTTCTGTGTAGCTTCTCCATTTATCTGTAATTATAGTGCTTCCCGGTTTTACATTTTTTATAATCAGAGGTAGTAGAGTCGCAGTGTCACGCTTATTGTGGGGGCAAATTTCTATCCGGAACTTCTTTTGCCCATCCCGTTCAATCATCCCCAGAATCCAACTCCCGTCCACAATTCTTCCTCGGTTATATTTTCTTTTACCTATTTTGGTTTCATCTATTTCGACTATAATTCCAGGCCCACCTATCATGTCATTTTGTTGTTCGGCCCACACAATACAAAGTTCTAGGAAATAAGATAGCCAGTCTGAAATGGTTTCTCTTGAAGTGGAATATCCGTCGAAAGAGGTCTCATGCTGAATGAAATCTTAATTAGTTATATTGTGTGAAAATAAATAGGTCATTATTAAAACCTTGTAGTAAGGCCACTTGTGTTGTCCAAAAAACGAATTTTTAAAGACGGTAATAGATTTATCATGAGGAAACTGACCTCTTTTGCGGCATCTATATTCCCGACATCCCGATCTTATTCTTAATTGCATTCGGGACAGTGCGGAATATTCATAATAAGTCCTTTATTTTGTAGCCAGACGAGAGTAGATTCTTCATCTTCTAATAATTTAAATAGCTCTTTTAAATACATAATGCCACTACGTTTATTCACAAATAAAAATAAACAAGTCAACTATTTACTGCACTATAAACAACAAAAAAAAAAACTTTATATTCTTATTATACTCGTATTATCACACAACAACCAGTAAAAATTTCTTATTAACGGGGGTAATTCACCTTATAACGTTACAATATTAAGAGTTACGATGATTATTTTCACTCAAAGGATTATTTTGTTGATATAGCAGGTTTGAGATTAAGCATTACGTCAGTGAAGCAATAAACAACAAACAAAAATGTATTTGAATTGTAGTTGTAACCTACGATAATATTTTAACATCATTTTACGTAATAAAGGGCTGGGGGCGTCTACGGAACTTTTCCCTTGGTAAATAGTTCCGCAGACGCCCCCAACTTTTTTAAATTAATATTTTCAACATAACAATTGTATACACTTTAAATAATTAAGTATGAGAAGAAAATTGGTTAAATGTAGATTAAATAGCACTAATTGTATTTATATTTTGGTGGAGTGACATGGAAGAAATAGGCATTTGAAAATGGGGGCGTCTGCGGAACTACACCCAAAATGCTATTTAAGCACTGCTAAACGAGTAGTCCTTGTTAATATATTAAGAATATTAATATATATTAGTCATATTTACAGTGTTTCGAATTCACTCCACGGCAACGTAGTGCAATATTGACCCAACTTTTTGTTTGTACCTCTGTACTTAGACATGACCTCTTTGGAATCTGAATTATTTTGTGCTTGTTTGTAACCTGTTGTTTAGGTTATAAACCAGTCTGTTTATTGTGAAATTTGTCAATTTGATTGAGTAGATCTTTTTAATTTATTTTTAATTTTGCCTATTCGAATATCTCAAAATGGGGAAACGACAACACCAGAAGGACAAAATGTACTTAACTTATTCAGAATGGGGTACCTTATATGGAGGGAAAAAGCCTGACAAAATTAAGAAATTTAGAAGATTACCATTTGACCACTGTTGCCTCTCATTTCGCCCTTTTGAAAATCCCTACTGTGATAAAGAAGGTAATATTTTTGATTTAGAAGCCATTTTAGAGTATTTGAAAAAGAACAAAATCAATCCAGTTACTGGTAAACCATTAGATGCCAAAACTCTTATAAAATTGAATTTTTCTAGAAATAATGAAAACCAACTTCAGTGCCCAATTTTATTTAAAACCTTCACTCAGCACTCTCATGTAGTAGTGGTTAAAACCACTGGAAATGTGTTTTCCAACGAAGCTGTTGAAGAACTTAATTTAAAGATTAATTGCTGGAAAGATCTTGTAAATGATGTACCTTTTAATCGTTCTGACTTATTGACCCTTCAGGATCCTGATAATTTACAGAAATTCAACATGGAAAACTTTTATCATGTTAAAGCATCAAGAGAAGCTAAGAAAGATGATAAATCTCATCAAGATAGGGGTTCTATAAAAACTTATAACAAAGAAACTCAAGAGATATTATCCGAGTTAAAAAGAGAATATAAACCCCAGGTTGTCGAGCAAGAAAAGAAAGCTGTCGCCGATAAAATCAATGCTGCACATTATTCAACTGGACAAGTTGCTGCAGGTTTAACTTCTACTACAATGGCTCCAGAAACAAAGATACAAGCAGCTATATTAAAAGAAGATGATGTTCGCTATGAAAGAGTAAATAAAAAGGGCTATGTAAGATTGATTACAAATTTAGGACCTTTAAATGTAGAATTGCATTGTAATATTGTCCCTAAAACCTGTGAAAATTTCATCAAACTATGTCAAAAAGGGTACTATAATAACACAATTTTTCATAGGTCTATTCGCCATTTTATGATCCAAGGAGGAGATCCCACAGGAACAGGTACAGGTGGTGAATCTTACTGGGGAAAACCTTTTGAAGACGATATAAAACCCCACCTAAAGCATGCAGGCCGAGGGGTATTATCAATGGCTAATTCCGGCCCCAATACAAACAAATCACAATTTTTTATTACCTACAGATCTTGTCGGCATTTGGATGGTAAGCATACTGTATTCGGCCAGATAGTTGGTGGTCTTGAGACTTTAAATTTAATGGAAAAGGTTGAAGTAGATAACAAAGATAAACCTATAGAAGACATAATTATTTTGGCTGCTCAATTATTTGTTGATCCTTTCCAAGAAGCAGATGAAAAACTAGCTGCTGAAAGAGAAAAGGCTGCTTTGGAAGAACAACAATCAAAAGAAGTGATTCCTAAAAGAGATCTTCCATTGGCAGAATTCAAAAGTGGCATTGGCAAATACATAGATCCTAAGCGTGCTCCTGGGAATTCCGATTCTAAAGAAGAAGCTCCCTTGAAAAAAAAGAAGGCTGCTGCGAGTTATTCATTTGACAATTTTAGTAATTGGTAGATTTCAGAACATGATATACCTGTACTATAATGTATTTATTGTAATATAATATAAATATATGAATTTGTGTGATAAGCCTTTTTTGTTTTTCTTAATTTCTAAGAATTTTATAATAAACTCTGTTATATTGTTATATACTTAAATGCTAGTGAAATATCAATAAAAAATTGATTCATATACTTTTATTTTTTTAACTTAAGTTGAATTTTAATGTTCATTTTGAAAAAATAAATACCAATTTTTGTTTAAATAATGATTTCTCATTTATATCAGCCTTGTTGAATAAAGCCAGGAGGAGGTAAGCAATGGATAGGCAAAGAAAATTCTGCTATTGTTATCCTTTTGAAAATTGATTAAATATTTTCATTTTTTAAAAGGACACTATCTCTTCCCGTTTAATCGTTTGGATTTTGGTCATTGTTTAACATATTTGTCCTGAAGTTGGAGATAGTTTCTCAACGACCCTACCAACTCCTATTGTTTTGCATGAACTCAGCACATTCACTGATAGTCTTTAGCTTATGACACTTGCCAATTGAAAAATAAAGGTAATAATAATATATATATATTTATTAGCTTTGTATGGATCTTAAACTGATTCTAATCATATATGTGGTGGTATAAAAAATAATAAGTGTTAAGTAATAAAATACGTCTAATGATCCATGGATTTTGAATTAGTATAAATTTAACCATAATCATAAGGTATAGTTGACTGTGATATATAGGAGATGTAGATAGTTAGGGTAGGCAGTCATAGATACTCAGCAGATCAAAATAAAATGTTTATTTTATTTTAATTGTTAAAGCCAATGTTTGACTTGCAATGCAAGTCTAATATAAATTATAATATATTTATAATAATATAAATTGCATAAATTTAACTTTCATAATTTAGAGTCTAATTTCATCTTTGGAAAATAACTATAAATTGTTTTACACTTTTATTATTTCTTTTAAATAAGTACTTATTTGTATGTAAAGGCGATTAATTTTATTTCAATAAACTTTCAGAACATGTAAACATGTTCTTTCTTCTTTACAATAACTTTTATTAATTTTGAAAAGTTTCCTAATTAAATTGAATTAATATCTTAAACGAAACTATTATGTGGGTGAATATATTGTCTATTATAATTCAGAAGAAAACATTTGTTGCTGATCAATGAAAAACGGCTCAAAACTTTCACATCTATTACCTATTAATTATGGGTATAAATAAATGCTCTGCCGATGAATTTACATGATCAATATTTTAAGTCCCAAATGCTTGTATATTTTTATATTGTTAAAACAAATTCTGAAGTAATTTCATAAATTATTACGTTATTAATCTATTCATCAATATTTTGTGCTCCTCAGTAAAACTTTTATTCTTCTCACAGACTCCTTACAGCAAAAATAAAAAGACTATTTAAGGTAATTAAATGGCACATCACCATTAGTTTTGATTTGATTTGACATTTTATGGATTGCTTAAACCTCAGGAGGTAACTGAGTAGTTATCACAATCACAAAAGTTTGCATGATACATTATATATGATCTTTCAGCGTAAATATTTTTTTTGACCTTTTAACCACAAAGTATTTTTTTATAAAAAAAAAAAAAATCAAAATATTTTGAAACATGGCTCCTCATGCAGTATGGATCTATTGCATATTCATTGACTATCATTTGTTTCAATTAGAAGAAACAAATGTTAAGAACATTGAGAGGGGGATGCAATCATTCAGAAGGAAGCAACCAATGCAGTAGGTCTTATCCATTTCTAACTGATTATCTTGGTGAAGTAGATTTTTAAAAAAATTATAAGGTGAGGGTTATAAGTTAATGGTAAAAATTATAAAAATAAGAAAGTATACAGAAAAAAGAGAGGGATCACCTCTTAATTATAATCATAAATCGTGTTTTTTTTCTATAGGTGTACTTCAATGGTGGTATTTTCATTCTTAATTTCTTATTAGCTCGTAATTTATAAAATTATCTTTAAAAACAAAAGTAACTTGTAAATATGAAAAACAAATATTCTAAATTCATGCCATGAGCATTTTTAATCCATCAATTTCTGCTTGATTTATTTTAAAATAAAATGTTCGTTTTATAGGTTTCAAATGTTAAACACGCAGCGATCAAAAAGGAATTGAAAAGGGTTAGAGAAGAAAAAAAATATCGTGAAAATTTGGAAAGCGTAGTTATTAAAGCTAATGAAGAAGCTGAAAAGGAAATGGGAGCTATACGCGCAGGCTGGGAAGGAATAAAAACTCTTACTAACCCACTGGAAATCGATAGAGGAACGAATTTCTTAAAAGGTAGAATTTTAATCAGAATGTGTATGTGGGGTAGATTCTTTCTATATCTTGTATATTAATAACAAATGACATTAAAACCTTTCTTCTGATCTATTTTACTTCCTGAATCATCATGTTGTTGCCAGAAACCTACCTTTAAAGAAGAGATCCTACTTAGAGGCATTTTAGATGTACTGGAACCCTGATCATTCCTAGTTGCCCTTATGTACATTGATCCATACTCATAGTTCATTTAAAATATTCCTTCTAATATGTATTTAACATGATATTAATGTCACATTTTAATTTTGTTTAAATCACATTAAATTTATACCAATGATTGGCTCGATAATGATTTATATATTTTATTTAGTTCCATATTTTATTATAAAGAATATTAAGAAAATTTGTTTTATTTACTTATTTATTAAAATTTCTTTTCTATTTCAAGCCTCTTTAATGAAAATTATTAGGGTATCTTGTCAACTACCCCTTCACATAAATTTTTGTTCTCTTTAAAATTCTATTTTTCACACTACTTGGAAAGAAGTCTTGAGCTCAATCTATAAATAAACATTAAAACTATCAAATGACCCTATGTAATTAACTTTTACATTAATATATATTTTTTTTAAATCAGTGTTTTTTTTCAATCGGCGCAACAACCCATTGCTGGGTCCTGGCCTCCTCAAGCAACTTCCGTCAGTTTAATCGGTTAAGTGCAGCTGCTCTCCAATTCCGTACCCCGAGCAGGGTTCTAGCATCCTCTTCCACACCATCCACCCATCAAACCTTAGGGCGGCCTCTCGGCCGTGTTCCATGCAGGCACTTATTCAAAAGTTTATTTGGGATCTCATCAGTTCCCACCCTTCTACATGGCCTACCAGCGGAGCCTACCAATCCTCACAATTTTGCCAACATCAGGCTCACCAATCAGTGAGTACACTTCCCTGTTCGTGCATCTTCTCCAAGCTGAACCATCCTTTCACTGGACCGTAAATGTGTCTTAGCATCTTTCTCTCAAATGTTTGGAGATCCGTTTCATCTGACTTCGAAAAGACCCAAGTTTTTGAGGCATAGGTTAGCACTGGTCAAATCAGGGTCTTGTATAATCTTGGTTTTGTAGATCTTGATAGAGAACTACTTCCCAAGTGCTGATGCAGTCCAAAGTAAAAATCAGTTAATATGAAAAATTCATTAATAAGCAATAATATAGTTTAGTTTATATCACACAACAAGGATGAAAGAGGCAAAAAGTGTGTTTTAGTTTGATATAGTATTAGCAACTCAGTACAATCTATTTATTTTTTAAACGTTTTCCTTGATGGCAAAGATACAAACCTACATTTTTTTTTTTTTTTTCAATGTTTAATTTAGTAATCTTAACCATCTCATATTTTCAACTAATAATTTTTTTTTTTTTAATTAAATATAGTATTTAGTAAAAGAATGTTTTCATGGATATGTCTTTTGTCTGGGGTTCTACAGTTTCCTTTTATAACTTGTTTTTCACCCTCAAAATCAAACATTTTTATCACTCTCAAAAATACAACTTTTTTACAAGCTCTAGCTCTGTTTGTGTTGCTCGGATCAAAACTTTGACGACAGTTTTCTGATCCGAAGTCTAATGGAAAATATTTTTTGTTATATAACATTTGTTGCTATAACCTACTGTTTAGGAGCTATATTGGTTTGAATGAAAAAAAACACGTTTTACCTACATTTTTTAAGTGTTGGGGCTTTTTTTTGACATGCTCTAGCTCTGTTAGTGTTACTCGGATCAAAAATTTGACAAGAGTTTCCTTATGAAGCAAGTAGATTATAGGTAGGCATATCCATGATCTAGTGTTATTTCCACTTAGGGATAAATCAAGTTTTGTAAATTAATATTCATAAATGATTTGAATTTGCCATAAAGTAACAATAATAATTGTTAACAGTAATAATTTTATTGTTTAAATGTTTACAGGAAAGTGTGATAACCTTCTACGTAGTAAAGACAAGATGATAGAATATTTAAAGAACGAACTTAAAAATAAAGATGAAAAATTTGTTCGTGAGCTTGACAAACAGGGAGTAGAAATTGATATATTGATTGACAGAATTGAAGAGCAAATCAGTGTGTTAAAAAATGCTTACTCATTACAATTAGAAAAACTTCAAGTATGTTTCAGTTTATTTTTTAATATCAATTCCTTTTCATTAGTTGTTTTCCTCCAATATTCTTTCATCAATCCACAACATATATCTTTTTTCTTTCTTTTGACCAGATCTTTTGAACAGAGATACTTTGATAGCCTGTTATCATCTATTCTGTATAAATGTCCAAAAAAACTTCAGTTTTCTTTCCCTTATTGCTTCTGTTATTTTTTACTTTGCTTTGATTAATTTCCTGACTTCTGTGCTTTTTACAAAACCTAACATTTTCCTAATTTTTCTTTTCTCTAATATTTCTAGTTTGTCTAACTTATAATCGAGTGCTTGGCATTTAATTGCATTGAGACATTCTGGTTACACTGCAGTGTAATGCATTATTTTTACACTTTGATAAACACTTTTTATTGTAAATATTTTTTGTTATTACAAATGCTCTTGTTTTTATTTTATAAAAATTATTGTAGGAAATGATTGACAACGAAAAAGAGGACATTATTGTCAATAACAGAAAGATTTGGGAAACACTTATAAAGGAGAGAGATGATATTGACCAGGGTGCTGTTACAATGATGTATAAGCTGATCGAAGAACACGAAATGAAAATAGATATGGATATGATAGAACAGAATGAAAGACAGAGATCACTTGAATATGAGTTAAATGGAATTATTCATGTTAGTTTTCAATCTTATTTTGTTTATTAGTTGTGTAAATGTGGTCCGTTCAGCTTTATTAGTATGACTGAGTAGCTGTTTGAATGAAGATTTTAACAAGCAATGTCTCTTTCAAAAGATATTGATTCACATCTTTTTATATTGTTTAAGTATCTTAGTATTTCCAATGAGTTATATTTTTATAATTTTATTCATTTCAATAAATTTTATTTGTACTACTTTATTTTACTGTAAAACTAAAGTAAGTTGGTTCATATTTTTATATATTTTATAATCTACCTATGTACATTAGAATAACTTAATTTTCTTTCATTTTAATTAGAGAAAAAAGTATTTAACATGGTTGTGTACAACTTGGAGCCAAAGAAAAAAGTTATTTAAAACTGCAATCTTTTAATGTTATATTGTACCATAGATTGAATCAATTTAAAGGTTTTTCTATTCAAACTTGATTTAAAATTTAAGCTGAGAAACCGTCATGGCACTAATCATATGAAAAAAAAATAATAATAGTAGCTTAACAGGAAGTAAAATAAATTTTAAAAACCCAACTAATTTCGAAATAACTATGGTTGAAGATGGTCACTGATAGTCAGATTTAGTAAATTACATTATGTTTAAAAACACTTCATTGACGGAGTGCCTTGCAGGTCCTTCTTCAGGACTAAAAATAGCAAAAAAAAACTGGATGTGACCAAAATGATACAAAAATGAATAAAGTAAATTAATTTTCAAAAGAATATCGAAAGTGTTAATTACAGAATTGAATATAAAATATCACCAAGGTACAGCTGAATGACGCAATATGTAATAGAACCATTTATAATTGATACAACTTTTAATTGAGTGAACTAATTGTATGATACAATTTTAATAACTGGTTTTTTAAAATATAAGAAGGTATTTAAATAAATATAAGAAAAACATATGAAAAGGAGAAGGGTGAGATATAAATGTGAGAACGAAAATTAAGTTGGCATACTAATAAATGAAAGGAGAGGTTGAGGAATATGATGAGATGTGAGGAACTATACAGGGTGAGTATCTCTTAGTGTAAAAAAAAAAAATTGGGTGAAACTAAATCAAAAATGTAGCAAAATGCCGCAGACCTCACCTTTCTATTCCAATCAGTTGCAGATATATGATAAATCAAAGCCTTTTTGGAGGAAACCACGTTTTTTTTTTTCCATAAAAACTGTAATAACCCCATTTTGTTTCAATATTTTTCAAATGTTGACCATATTTTCGGATTTAGCATTAAATTTTCTATAAGTGCAGAGTACATGTCATCTTGAATTTTACAAACTTGGGATCTAAAGAACAGCTTGATCTTCACCTTATTTGAGGAAGTCACAATGTCTTAATTACTTCAACCCTCACCGTTTTTCGAAAAAACTATCCACAAAACATCAAATCTCACAAAAACTTGCAAATTTAATAAGCTTTCAAATGATATGTTAAACGTAATGATTTTGTTTCGATTTCATGGAGAAATTTACTTTTGAAGCAGAAAAAACATGGTGTTCTCATTTGCCGTACATATCAGTTACTTGTGTAAATAAAACATTATGACAATCCTTTAATGGAAATGTGCATTTTAAACATAATAAACTCTTCATTGGCATAAAAAGTAAAGAAAAAAATTTATTGTTTAATAGAAAATAAAGAAAACTGTCAATAAAGCGACACCAAATCAGAGGATCTTACGTTATTAAATTTATTTATTTATTAATATTATTTAGGATTTATTTTATTAGATTTTCAGTGTAATGTTTAAATTCCAATGATAATGATCATAGACCTCAATTCTGCTATTAGCTTCTGAATGCAGATTGTGTTGAAGAATATTACTTTTGAAGGTGAATTTGATGGGCAGATGAGTCTGTTATTACAGGAGAAAGCATTTCTACCGTTCCATGAGAGGTATCTTTGGTTTATTCATCTTTGTTTTACTGTTGAATAGTATTGAAAAATCATAGTTTGCCCAACAGATTGAATGATGAGATTCCTAAGACTTGTTGCAAAATATCGTACCACAACTTCATCACGACATTCCGTCTGAAGTTTGGCAAAATATAATTTTCCAAGACTATGGTGCTCCTCCACACTATTCGAAGGCAATACAAGTATAAACCAACGATATACATGGATAGGTAGAAATGCCTTCCCCTGTAATAATAAACTCATCTGCTCATAAAATTCACCTCAAAAAGTAGTATTCTTCAACACAATCTGCATTCAATGGCAAAATTGAGGTCTATGTTCATTATCATTGGATTTTAATCATTACACTGAAAATCTAATAGAATAAATCCTAAATAATAATAATAAATAAATAAATTTAATAACATAAGATCCTCTGATCTGGTGTCGCTTTATTGACAGTTTTATTTATTTTCTATTAAACAATAATCTTTTTCTTTACTTTTTATTCCAATGAAGAGTTTATTATGTTTAAAATGCACATTTCCATTAAGGGATTATCATAATGTTCTATTTACACAAGTAACTGATATGTATGGCAAATGAGAACACCATGTTTTTTCTGTTTCAAAAGTAAATTTCTCCATGAAATCGAAACCAAATCATTACGTTTAACATATCATTCGAAAGCTTATTATATTTGCAAGTTTTTGTGAGTAGATTTGCAAATAGTAAGTAGTGAGTAGATGTTTGTAGATCTCCAAAAGCAAATTGAAACATCTGCACTCCGTATAGGAAGCTTTTTTTCTGACTTGGATGTTTAATTTATCAAACCTGACTGCCTGATTATATCATACATTTAACTATACTGTTTTCATCATATAAATAACTATGTTTGCATTATTTTTGTTTTAAGTGTCACTATCACAATGTTTTAATTTGTCTTAATTCCATTCTGTGTTTACCAATTATGAAGGTGACTAAAGATACAATAAATTTTGTGAGCTAGATATTCTGTAGGTACATTCCTTTTTAATTTGTATTACAGAATATGACCCTGGAACTTGATCGGTTGAGATCGATGTGCACTCTTAACATTGAAAAGATTTCTTACAACTACCAACTTTTGTTGAAAAGGCAAGCTTCAAATCAGATGATAAAAAATGAAAACAAAAGACGAATTTTAAAGTGAGTATGTTGTAATAATCTTTGTTATTTTTTATATAATACAGATTTATTGAAAAAAAATATTGTTTTTCATACTGTAAAACAGTTTAGGTGTAAGATATGGATGACTAAATAATTTTCTAACAACTAATCAAAATCCTATATGGTAATATATTAACTAAATATGGTGATTTATTAATTAATTATTTTTTTTATTTGGAAGTAAAAACACTGTGTTCAAATAAAAACATTCAATTATAAATAGTTATATTGGCAATATGCTCTTATATTTATTAAAAATTTTTTTTATAGATCATAAAAATATGATCCATGGGCCTTTAGTTGTAAGCTCTGATAATGCATACCATTATCTGCAAGAGTTTTTTAATAGTCTCTATCCGTTTGGATTACAAACTCATAAATTAAAATTAAAAATTAGATGTCTAATTATGCTTTCACATAATCTTCAACCACCTAATCAGTGCAATTTTGACCAGGTTAAAAATAACTAATATTCGTGAAAATATCATTGAAGAAATAATGCTTAGTTTATACTAAATACAAGATATTTATCGATAAACTAATAAAACTTCAATTTTTAGTTAAGATTATTTAGTTATAAGTTTTTTACTTATGAGAGCGGGATGCTAGTGCATAACTATAACTGAAGTTATATAAGAAACTTATTCAAGGTAACAACAGATTTTTTTTTTATTCATAACACAATATATGATAACTAGAATCTTCATAATTTTTTTTTTCATTTTTTTTAAAACTTAATACATACATTGTAATTATTTAATTTATTTTATGTTATCTTTATACAGGCTAAGGAATGAAATAGACGAATTGAAAAATAAAATTAAAATGGGAACTAAAATTTTAGCCAAAGAAATCCATGACCATGCTTCGAATATAGATGTCCTTCAAAAAAACATAAAGGAAATAGAAGAAAGATCGGCTACCCTAGCTGCAGCCAATTCAAAGAAATACTTCGCTCTATGGGATTTCAATAAAAAGAGAGCTGAAGACATCTTACGTCAAGTATGTTTCAAATAAATTTAATTATATTCATTAACCCATTTATGTCCACTGTTGGGTATATACAACATTAATTTAACAATTTTTTTTAATTTTTGTAAGTTCAAATATTTTCTATTTTATTATATCAGCTTACTATTCAATGTTTGTAATTATTAAAAATATTTTTGAAATATTTTTTTAATCAAGTTGAAGAACATTACAATTAGTTATTTTTCAACTCTAATGAGTAGTAAGATTTAAATGTTAATTTCTGCCAAATAAGGGTTGCTACAATTAAATTGTGTTAGCTATGTAATATTAAATTACTCCCGGATTGCTTTAAAGCATACCACGAATAAAAAATTAAAATTGTGATTTTTGAGTGAAAATAGTAATTATTTATTTCTTTTAAGGTTTTTATAATTCAAAAAATTGAAATAAAAGTTTTCATGAAATAGTATTATTGTAGCATTTATAAATATATCACTTAACCTATCTCTGAAAAAATATTCTATGTATATTCTATGTATATTGCGTGAGCACATTTTCTGCCTCCATTATTTTTATTTTTAATCTTAATTTTTATTTAATTTATTTTTAAATCTACCATAAAAATATTTCTTCGGAGAAAAATCAAAACATTTAACTAATTCTAGGCTTGGGCCTAAATGGGTTAATTTTAATAATCTGTATTTGTTTTTTGTAAAATATTATATGGTTAAAGATGCTACTTATTTATACAGCTTTTTAATATTTATTAATCCAAAAAGACCAACCATTTTACAAATAAATATTGCATATTATTTATAGATATTTGCAGGAGATAAAGTACTGTTCGAACAAGTTCTTCACATGCCTTGGGTAGGGCCTACGGAAATCAGTTTTCCAAAAGAAGTTATGCCTTCTTATAAAGATGGATTAAAAATATGTTCGAGTAAGTATTAATCTAAGTTTATGTTAGTTGGCTCAGTGATGAGAAACCACCACTCCTCAACTTATCAGTTTATATATATTTTTTTAAATAACGGTTAATATTTGAAGTACTAAAAATTAAATATTCTCTTTTACTTTAAAGTACAGTAAATATATTTTGGATTAATTTTTCAGTTATTTAAAATAAAAAAAAAAAAAAAATATATATATATATATATATATATATATATATATATATATATATATAAATATATATATATATTTCAGTTTAAACCAAGGAACTAATCAAGAAAACATGGTACATGTTTTTTGGATAGGTAAATATTTACATTGGGGTAGGATCAGTATGTACAATCGTTTTTCGGTAACAGATAATATAGGCTTATGATAAGTAAAATAGAAAATGTAGTTCTAATTAGCAAGGTTGATATTACATGTAAAAACCTAGTCTATACAAGAACCACTGTTGTACTGGAATTTTACCCACAAAATGGATCTTGACCTTCTCACCCTGGCTAGAATAGGTTGGTAACCTGAAGGATAACCCGTCTTTCCTACCCTAGTTGGAGTACATAAGGATGTTAAGCCCCAATAAACAACATTTAGTGAGCCCCATCACTAGATAATGACTCATAATGCTATGTTTCTCCAAACCATTGCTCTCCTCAGAACCCTCTTAAAATGCACCTTTGGGCCAAATGTATGCAAACAATTCCGGAAGACCCCCATCGAACCGACCGGTTATCACCTTCGGAAAAAAAGAAAAATCTAACGAAATGACCTGCCGGGCTGCCCCCCTCCCCCCAACGGTCACCAAGATGACCCACAGGGCGGGTGGACTATAGTTAGAGAAAGGAATCAAGGAGTAAGTCTCGAACCCCACCCACGAGCCGAA
The DNA here is from genome assembly GCA_003667255.2 of Euschistus heros. Classification (NCBI taxonomy): domain Eukaryota; kingdom Metazoa; phylum Arthropoda; class Insecta; order Hemiptera; family Pentatomidae; genus Euschistus; species Euschistus heros. The sequence goes on along the minus strand of RCWM02000653.1, from coordinate 258,946 downwards.
ATCCGAGCATAGAAAATTGTAAGTAATTAAGTATTAAACTAATATCTATCTATAATTTAAATTTATATTGAACTTCATGATTAATAAATTAATATTATCATATCCTAACCACAAATGCTATTACTATAACATATTTTTATATTTTTAATCATATTTTATTTATTAAAATTATCCTTATATGAACGTTTTCTTTTGCATTTTAAATTTGAACTCAACTTTATAACATGACATTTTCAAATACCCCCCCACGAATCAGTAATAGTTTACTCAGAAAACAACAAAGGGACTAAAAAATACAGTAAAAGAGGTAGAATCATTATTATCAAGAATGAATCAAAACTTTTTGTTAGCCATAGGGAGTTAGAAAAAAAAATATAAAAATAAATAACAAAACAAGGAAGTTAATTTCAAAAACTAACAAATTAGACTTTTTTTAAGAGAAAAGAAATACGTAAAACCTTAATAGAAAATTAAAAGGTGTCAAAATTACTTTGCATTTGGCCAGGGTATCCATATAGATGGGAGTCCTTTGTATGAAAGCATCTAATTTGTAGTTCTAATAAACTAATGTATATATTTAATTATTTGAAAATACTATTGGCATTTTATTTGCATTATATTAATGAATATAATTTCTCAATTATTTTCTGCAGCAACTAGAAAAAACAGGTTGATTAAACCTCCATTTGAAATTGGAGAAATAAAAGAAGATGAAGATACCATGAATTTAGTGAAGCTGATTCTCAAAAAATTACCATCTGCTTTTTCATTTTTTCTCGATATGCATATCAAGAAACAAACAGTCAATTTTTCAGGCAAAGATAAAACTTTAATTGAGCTCGATGCTATTTTTAATGTGAGTTTATTTCATTATGAAAATACATATATTTTACATTCTGACATTACTGCTTTAAATTTGTATATCTTTCTAGATATTTTAAAACTGCGATAAATTTTTTTATAATTTAACGCATAATACAATTAATTGCTTAGTATTTAAAAAAAAAAAATGTATTCGAATTTCAGGCTCTCTCAGTACACAATAAAAAAGATATGATTCGGTTAGCAAAATACTTTGAGAAATACATAACATGCCCTGATTGCATTAGTCCTGAGTTTAGAGAAAGTATGAACAATAAAATGGTACAAACTGAGGATAGGACCAAATTGCAAGAAGCCAAAGGGTAATAGTTTGTATATTATATATTATTGTTAATCCTCTTTGACTTAAAATTCAAATTTTGTAGTCAAGTATAATTGCTATCAAGTATTTTCTGCAACCTATCTTGGTGAAGAACTAGACCGGTCCCTCACATATATACACACGTAAATAAAAAAATCTGATTAGCCAAATGTCCCCTTACTTCAATAGACACTCCAATTTATCCAATAGAAACAAATTAATATTGTACAAAACTGTAATCAGACAAATATTAACCTACTCATCACCTGTTCATAGTTATAATTACTAATTACAGGAAACTAGAAATTATAAAAAAACATTTGTATGAGAATCATAAACAACTTCCCCAGATACACAAGTATCTGTGTATCATAAGTATATCATGTATAAGTACACTGATCTCACTACCCGATGTTTACCAGAATTTCAAATATGCTATCTGATTTAAACCTGCCATCAATTAAACAGTACACTCACAGAGACAAAATTTCTTTTCCTTTACAACAATATCCCTAAATCCCATACAAAAAATAGGAGACTATGATAAGACGTCTCTAAAAAGATACACCCACAAACGTACTGAACATATATTAATAGACATAACATGAAATAATATATACCGCTTTTATATTAAAATTTATTTCGATTATTCTTTATTCTAAGTAATATCCATAATATGTATTTTAAATTATTTGTAAGTATATTGTTTATTTCTTATTTACTTTTTTTTTCTTTTATTGGGTAGGTTTTTTTTTCAGTTTTTCTTACTGTAAATATCTTAAAATAGGTAAAAAACCAAAAACAAAGGAAATATGTAAAGCTGATATACCATTCATTAGGGATAAGTCACCTTTCACCTGTAAATATATGTATATAATATGGCCTTTTGGCAAAAATGTTTAATAAATGTTTTAAAAAAAAAATAATAATAATAATTCACACTAGTATTGTTTATTTTGCTATGTAAGTTTTTTTTTTTTTTTTTATAGTTTTTACTATTGTTTTATCTCGTTTGCATTTTTACATTTGTTTATAGATTTCTTCTTATTTATTTATTGTATCATGTGAAATTAATGTGTACCAAGACATGTGCCTGTGTTATTATTAGCCTGGTCTGGCTTTATGTAATTTATTTTCCATATAGATATTACCATAAAAAAAAATAAAATAAATTTATTGTAAAATACCACACAATTGCTGTTAAGCGAGACTGGATTGATAATGAAAAAAAAAGACAGAACATTTTGAATTATTGAAGTATTACAGTTGTGAATAAAATTATGTTTAAAAAAAATTTAATTACATGATTTAAAAGCTATAAAAGGAAAACAGAAAAAAACATTTTCCAAAAATTACATTGATATAATGTTTTAAGCTGAGGAAAAAAATATATATTAAACAAAATATAGAAATAAAAACTTTTCTGTTTTTATGAACTGATATGAGCAAGACTAGACTTAGGTATATATAATGATCTATCTATATATATATATATATATATATATATATATATATATATATATATATATATATATATATAATGGTACATTACAATTCAATGAGGAAACATTACAAAATATAAAAATAAAGATTGATGAGGTAATAGTTGAATGTGGAACTAATGAAGAAATAGGTAGTTGGGGTTTGCAGTCAGTCAAAGATACACAGCAATTAAAAATAAATTTTAATTTATGGTGCCGATGCTTCGGCCTACAATCTAAGCCATCATCAGGGCTAGAAAAAAACAAACAACAAGAGAAAGTGAATGTTAAAAAGATAAAAAAAAAAGGAAAATGGTATTAAAAAAACAAAAAAAAAAAACCCAGAAAAATGAATGGAAATAATTAAATACAATATTTTGTTTTTACAAAGATAAAAAAGGTATTACGGCAAAAAGACAAGTTGGTACAGATGATGAATAAATAAATAAATATAGTTGATAAATAAATAATTAAAATATTGCGATTAGATAGTATAATGCAAAAACAGAATGATTAATATTGGGGTATAAATAGTATTATTAACTTCAAAGTACATATTAAGTAAAAAGTAAAATAAAAAATGAGTAGATGTAATAAGTTTATGATACTATAATTCAATATTATAAGTTTATGTTAAACATAAGCTAAATAATATATTTATATTATATTATAAGTTTATAATAATCTTTTTGTTTGTTTTTCTTCTATTCCTGATGAAGGCTTACATTTTAGGCCGAATCGTCGAAACTATAAATTAAAATTTATTTTTAATCCCTGTGTATCAATGACTGCATAACACGTCTACCAACATCATTAGTTCCACAGTCAACAATTACCTCATCATTATTTATTTTTTCATGATATTTTTTAATGTTTCCTTATTGAAATATAATTATTATTTAAAATATCTTTCAAAATTTACCGATGTGGTGGTAGCAGCATATCTCTCCTCCCCCTAGGCATTCAGCCATGAATAAAAATATATATTGATTGAACTGACAGAAATATTTGAAAATTTGAAAATGATCAATGAATCAAAATTATGTTTTTCCTCTGTTGTAGTGATGATGAAGAGGAGGAGGAGGAGGGTGAGAGTGCTGATAAATTAAATACAAAAGACACTGAAAAGGATAGCATGTGCATACTAACTGAACATATAAAGAATCATTTGAAAATTGTCACTGATACTGTATTCAAGGAGGTTCATCATTCCGACTAGTAAGTAAATCTTTTATTGTTTACAAGTCAAAATATAATGAAAGAGTTGTTAATATAAGCTTAAAGATATCTAAATTTAATTTTTTTTTTTTTTTTTTTTTTTTTTTTTTTCCAGTGAACCACAAATGAGCCAGGCTACACAAGATAAGATTAAAGTCAGACCTGAAGAAATAGATCATGTTGAAATTAGACAAGAAGATATAATTGAAAAGCACAGACTATTTGGTACAGTTAAATATATCAATATTTTTCTTTCAATAATACAATATTTTTGTAGCATACTTTTTCTTTCAATATATTTATGTATCAATACATTCCTCAAAATCTATAATTTTCTCTATATTATAAAATACAACATAAAACCATGTATTATATGTATGTTTAAATAAAAAAGAAAAAAAACTTTCAAATTCATATAAATCAGGTGAAGCTTTTAATGTTTAATGTTTACATGGTTTTGGGAGATCATATTTTGCCGAACTTGGAAGGTGGAATATTGTGATGAAGTTGTGGTAGGTAGGATATTTTGTAACAAATCCTAGTAATTCTCAATTCAATCTGTTGGTAAATGATTTTCCAACACTATTCGATAGCAGTCCAAAAAATGAATAAACCAACAATACTCCACATGGAAATGTAGAAAAGCCCTCTCCTGTAAAACACTCATCTGTCCGTAAAGTTCACCACAAAAAGTGGTATTCTTCAACATCATCTTCATTCTGAAGCTAACGGAAAAATTGTGGTCTATGTTCATTATCTTTGGGTTTTAAACCTTACATTGAAAATCTAATAAAATAAATCCTAAATAATAATAATAAATAAATAATCGTAATAACATAAAACCATTTGTTGCTTTATTGACAGTTTTCCTTTATTGTCTATTAAACAATAATTTTTTTGTTTGCTTTTTAATCCAATAAAGATTTATTATGTTTAAAATCCATATTTCCAATAAGCGATTATCATAATGTCTTATTTACGATTATACATAATTTCTGATTTGTATGCCAAATGAAAGTACCATGTTTTAAAAGTACTTTTTTCCATGAAATCTACATGGATCATTAATTTGATCATACCATTTGTAAGCTGGTTAAATTTGCAAGTTTTTGTGAGATTTGCAGTTTTGTGGATAGTTTTTTATTCGAAAAAAAGTGAGCGTAAAAGTATTATAAGACTTTGTAACTTCTCTAAATAAGGTGAAGATCAAGCTGTTCTTTAGGTCCCAAGTTTGTAAAATTAAAGGTTACAAATACTCTGCTCTTATAGGAAATTTAACGCTAAATCTGAAAATGTGGTCAAAATTTTAAAAAATGGAGATATTACAGCTTGTATATTTAAAAAAACGTGGTTTCCTCAAAAAAGTCTTTGAATTATCGTGTATCTGCAACGCATCAAGATAGAAAGTTAAGTTCTGAGGCATTTTTCTTCATTTTTGATCTAGTTTCATGCAAATTTTTTTTACACTAAGAGGTACTCACCGTTTATATATCTACTGTCTACTGTTTAATTTATAATAAACTACTTTTAAATTTTAAACATTATTTTTAAGAATTCATTACTTTTTTTCTTTATGGTCCTATTTAGAAGCAATAGTTTTATTACTACATATAATTTCATTATTATTCAATTTTAGAAATGTTGATTTTACAGTTGAACTTTTTGAACCATCATATCTTATTCACTTATTAATATCTTATTTGCATCATGGTAAACAATCAGGTGTTGCCCATTAATAAATCCAAGCCAATTGATTGTTTCTATTGATATGCTTAGGAATGACGTCCCAAGAATATCCCATCGATTGGTTTGTGTCTAACTTGAATGAGTCCTGTTTCGATGAAACAATTGAAGATAAAAAAGGAAAAAAAGATGGAGTGTTGATAATTAAAGGTATTTATTAAGTTAAAGTATCTTAACATTCTTTTATTCTTAGGTTTTCTATTTTTACAATTGAATATGAGTGTCTAACTTGTTAAACTATTTTTCTAATAAACTAAATACCACAGAAGTAGCAATTCATTTATTAATTCCACATTAGCAGCTAATTTGTTGGGCTCAGAAATTGATGTATGTATGTACACTTTTTACATATATTTTTCATTTTTGAAGTTTTGATTTTACATATTTTTATGATTCTGTTGTATTTATTTTTGATTGGGTGCAACAATAGCATCCAGAAGTGAATAATTTTTCAGGTAATCCCAAAACTAAGATCTCTTATGTTTTATTAATAAAAAAATTCTTATTTTATATCCCTTTTGATCCTTAAACACAGTCATCATGACTTTACTGGTAGACAGGAATATAGTTGGCAGTCTTAGGGCAAAATTTAATCATAGCTAAAAATTAATCAAAATTTAATCATAGCTATTTGACATCTAATTTCCTGGAATCAACCACAAAATGTAATAATGATTAAATCTTTGTGTAATTTTTAGTGAACTAGTGATAATTTGACTGAAAGATTTAATCATTATTAAATTGGGTGATTGATTCCAGGAAATTAGTTGTTAAATAGCTATGATTAAATTTTAACCAACTCTGAATGCTGGAGCTACAATAAACACTGAGTGGAATTGTGAAACCCTGAAAAACTCAGAAAGGTAATTCAGAATTAGAGAAGAGGAAATTTTCAGAAGGGCGTAAGCATTCTCCATGGCAACGTGTACCCACATATTGCTCACTAAACAGTCGAGCTTTTGCAAAAATTTGGTTGGGACATCATTCCCCCTCCTAATAGCCTGGGCTTGGCACCCAATGACTATCACCTATTCCGTTAGTAGAAACAATATTAGGCAGGATGGCAAATCAGCTTCAATGAGGAGGGGAAAGAAGAGTATAAATATAAGTATAAATAGTATAAAAACTAAGCCATGACAATGGACTGGATGGCATTTGCAAACAAAAGCTGCCAGTGTCTAAAAAATCGACTGAAATGGAGATTATGTAAAAAATAGGTGAATGTTCAAGCTTTAAAAAAATGTAAAGCTTATTGAAACTATTTTTTTTAATTAATAAAAGATATTTATTTTTGGATTACCATTATAGTTATCAAATCAGGATATAATAAATAGTAAAACCATTTCCAATATTTAAATATTTATTTATAAGGATAATTTTTCATTTTCGATCTTTTTCTTTTTAATCCTCATTTGTCTGTTTTTTTTCTTTGCAATTTTGTTTATAATATTAACTCCTATATTCTCTATTTCTTTTTTCTTACTCTTTTTTCTATTTACTGTTTTTTCTTTTATTCTACTTTTTTTTTTTTATTCGTACTTTTTCTTATACAAATTTGTATTCACTTTTATCTATGTTGTTTTATACAATCTCTCAGCGTTATGATTTTACTTTGTGTTATGTTCTGTTATTCCCAAGGGACTTTATTAGTCCCAGAATAAAGTTTTTTTTTCTTTTTATATTTCTATTTCTATATATATATATATATATATATATATATATATATATATATATTATATATATATATTTATGAGAGGGCACTGTCAAGCTTTGTACTAATCCATCTCATCAACCTTACATTAATCCTATTGATATTGCTAAAGCAATTAAGGAGTTTACAATAGACTCTTTTGATATTTGCAAAATGTAAGTAGCAATATAATCATTTCACATATCCATCAAATAAGTAATTAATACTGACTCAACACATATCTATTTTCACTTAATGGGGTTTTATACTTGAAAGTAAGTTATCAATGAAAGTTTGAAATAAAATGTTAGTAGTTTATTTTGAATTTTTGTTTTTAGTTGCTCTGTGTCGAATTCATTTGAATATATATATATATATATTTTTTTTTTTTTTTTTTTTATTTTTTATTTTTTTGTTTTAGGAAAACAACTAGAACATTGGATGATTTAAAGTCAAAAATGAAAATAACTCTGGCAAGATGTATTGAACCAAAAGATGTCGAAGACTATTGGAACAGTTTTCTTGAAATCATCCCTAAAGAAAAAATAGAGCTATGGGATACGATGTACTTAGCGATACAAGATTACTATAAAGCGCTGCAAAGTAAGTAATAAATCGGCTAAGAAAAATTAATGTCATTAATTATTATTTTAAGTGCCATCATTAAGTCCATTACTCCCGAATATCTATTCAGTCTTGTATAGATTACGCAGAAACTATGCGAGCAAGAAAAAATAACATTCCCAAAATTTTAATTTCATTTAGATATTATCCATGAAACGAGCCAAAACAGTAGGTGTATATAACTTTCTGCTAGTACTCTACTACTCCGTGGCACTACAGATCGTTGTGGTCCTTGGCGTACTCAATGAGCATTCACCAAGTATTTCTATCCTGAACAGTCTCTCACGAGTTGTGGGTGTTAAGAATTACGGCATCCTGGCAATGTGGCCAGCCCAACGCAGTCTCCCAAGCTTAATGTCCCTCATCTTATCTGCCTCCCCATACAGACCATACTACTTACTTCCGTATCATATTACAATTGAACCTAAATGGCTCAGCATATTCAAGTTAGACCAATCAAAATGAAAAGAATTTTCTAGAATACCCCTAAAAAATGCTTCATGATAATGTCATTGAGCATACCTTACTTCTCATATATTCTCTGTATAATATAGTTATAATTTTAAGTTTAATATATTATACTAGTATTAATATATAGTTTGGTTGAAAGCTAAAGGCACCTGGAGAAAAGTGGAGAGTGGGAGGCGTGGCTCATCCAGGCCAATGAGCGGTATGCAGGGTTGCCTGTTCTCTCATATTGGCAGTCAGTACAGTTTCGCCTCTCATATAGGTCGCACTGATTTTTTTTTTTTTTTTTTTTTTTTTTTTTTTTTTTTTTTTTTTTTTTTTTTTTTTTTTTTTTTTTTTTTTTTGAAGAAACGAGTAAAGGTGATGAAGTTTTCCCCCTTCCTCCTGAATAATGTATTTTAAAATTATTTTTGTATATTTTTATATTTATATTTATATTATACATATTTTTGTATATATTATTTTTAAATAAAGCATAGCGTATACTAAAACATAAAAAAGCACAATTCATTTCTTTGTAGTTTGAGTTCAATCAATTTCTTTATGGATTGAATGGTTTCCGAGAATAATATAAAGTAAGGGATTGTTAAAAAAAAAAAAAAAAAAAATCCTTTTAAAAAAGGCTGTCTATTTCCGAGAAGGGATGTGGGTTCTCAGTTTTATTCTTAAGGACTTAAAGGTGTTAGCCTACTGCGTATCATGACAAATATTTTATACTGTTAATTTAAAAAGGTATAATGTTGATACATATCAGTAAGGTTAAAAAAAAAAAAAAAAATTTATGTCAGTTATTAGATGAACAAAAGATAAAATAATGCTAACTATGTTGCTTAAAATGTTTAAGCTTTAGTTAAAATTATCAAAACATATTTAACAAAATCAAATCAAATTAAAATAAAATAATTTAGACTAAGACCTCAACAAAGACCGGGCGGACGGACCCGCCTGAGGGTTGGGGTAAAGGAGGTTTGGCAACGTTGCTCCCCCTCCTCTCGTGAGCCGGATGCCTTTAGCTTTCAACCAAACTATAGTTATAATTATAGTTACAAATTGTAGAATTAGTCCCTGGTGATCTGAAACCTAACAAATTATTCCTGTAACTGAATCTTTTACTATTTTAGAACGCCATGAACTAAATAATGAAATTAAAAGACTTAAGAAGAGCAACTATGAACTGAGGAGATTACTGCAACGTTATATTGAGGCATCAGAAACAGTAAGCTTCTTCAATTGTCATAAATTAAACTTAATTTTAATAATTATTTTTATATCAATATTGGTAATTATTTATTTATAAAAGGTTTACACTGAAATAAAGTTAATATCTTGTCTTTATTTTTTCAGTGGATAATCATCTACTCATTGTTTACAAAATCTATCAACTTCCCATTTATCATTTTAAAAAAATATATTTACATATACTTTTTACTCCGAAAAGTTTGAAGTACATTCTGGTTTAAAACAGGGAAATTCTCTTTCTTCGGAATTATTTAACTTAGCACTAGAATATGTCATTAGGCAGGTAATGCTTACAGGAAAAGGATTAGAGATGGGTGATAAATTTTCGGTTCCTGGTTACACTGATGATTTGGTACTTTTAGGTGAAAATGAAGAAACTATTAAATTAAAAGCAACTACGCTCATGAATACTGGTAACAAAATTGGTCTAGTAATTAATACCGATAAAACGAAATATATGGTTAGTAGTAGAAACAGTGTACATTTTAGTGATGTAGATATTTCCGGGATAAAGTTTAAACACGTTGAGCAATTCAAATATCTAGGGTCTATTATATCAAGGAAAAACGTATGAGGAAATAAGGGCTAGGTTAAAAGCCGGTAATGCTTGTTATTTCTCGGTCGCAAAACTACTCAGTTCCCGCTTACTCTCGAGAAATTTATAAATTAGGATATAAGAGACTATTATACTACCAACAGTTCTCTACGAATGCGAAATGTGGCCGCTTACGTTAAGTGAGGAGCAGCACCTTAAAGTTTTCGGAAATAAAGTACTGCATAGAATATTTGGCCCAAAAAAGGATGAAGAAACCAGAGAATTTAGAAGGCTTCACAATGCAGAACTGCGTGAGTTATACCCGGTAAATATAGTTAAAGTAATAGCAGCGCGACAGTTAAAATAGGCATGTAAAGTCGTTGGGTTTAGTAATAATCGAATTCCGAAAAAAAGTGACCAGTTTTGAGCCGTCGGGTAAACGAAGGAGGGGTAGACCAAGAGGTAGGTGGGAGGATTGTGTCAAGGCTGACCTGGGAGATTTGGGATTTGGGGGAGTGGGTTGGAGAGAGGTTTGTGGTCAAAGGTTGGTGGTGTCGCCATCGAACCTTTGAGTTTGCTAAGCCTTTATTATTTATTTATTTACATATATTGGTTAAAAGATGGGATCAATTGTAGGTGAATTCATCTAAGTCAACCAGTATACATTGATTTATACTTTACATAACAAAAAATAATTACAAACTTTTACGGATTGACAACCATAAACCTACACAACTACTGACAGAACACGGTAACACTAAACAATATCTAAAAACATTTGTTGTTGTTCTTGGGCGCTACAGTCCTTGCAGGACCTGGGCCTCTGCCACCATCCTTCTCCATTCCTCTCGGTCCTTCGCCAGGTTTCTCCAATTCCGTATCCCTAGCTTCCGCAAATCCTCCTCCAGGTCATCGATCCACCTGCGCCTGGGTCTGCCTCTCTTCCTTTTTCCTCCTGGCGTGCCATCAAACATTTTCTTTGGTAGCCTGTTGGGTTCCATTCTTTCGACGTGTCCCAACCATCTAAGCCTGCCTTTCTTAATGGCACTGAGTATATCAGGCTCACCGTATAATAGCGCAATCTCGGCGTTGGTTCTTATCCGCCACCTGTGCTCCTCTCTCACAGCACCAAAGATCCTTCTTAATATTCTTCTCTCCCAGACCAGCAGTGCTCTTCCGGTATCTTTAGTGAGAGTCCACGTCTCACTGCCATACATCACAATTGGTCTTATTATAGATTTATAAATCAACAGTTTTGCCTTCCTTGAGAGAGTTTTACAATGGAGAGCTTTTTGTATTGTATAAAAACATCTGGTCCCTGCAACCATTCTACTCTTTATTTCAACATCCAGATTGTTCTTCTCCGTTACGACTCCTCCCAGGTATTTAAATGTACTACAGCAGTGAAACGTGTCCTCCCCCACATCAACCGTATCTCTTCTTCCCTCTGACTGTCTGGAGGTTTTCATATATTTGGTCTTGTCCATGTTTATTTCGAGACCCAAATTGAGTGCTGCTGTCCTGAATTCTTTAACAGCACCGGCCAATGCTGTTTCAGTTCTACCTGTGATAACTACATCAAAAAAAAAAAAAAAAAAAAAAAAAAAAAAAAAAAAAAAAAAAAAAAAAAATTTTAAATTTATAACATAAAGGGTGTCCTGAATTTAAATGGCAAAACTTCAGGAACTTATAGGGGACCGAAAAACTAAGACAAAAAGTCCTTTAGAGATTTGCTCGATTTTGCTTAGTTTTAGAGAAAAAAAAAAAAAAAAAAAGAAGCAAAACAAAAATGTTACAGGTAGCGATTATCACCTTTTAAAGTTCATCAGGCTATGCAGTGAGATATGTAAACACTTAATGTTATCCTTTACATTCTTTTATTTGTTTACATTTTGGCTTCCTTCTAGGATTATAATTCCTAAATCAGTCTTCAGTCAGTTACTCAGATATTTTTGTGCGAATAGCATCAGCCACAATGCCGCATACATATTCTAATGTTGAATACGCTGATATGATTTTTGTGTATGGTTTCTGTAACAGTAATGCTTTAGAAGCGGTGCGGGAGTATGCACGCCGATTTCCATATAGTGCCTAATCGACGAGTCTTTTCATTAACTTTTAATAGATTACGAGAGGCTGGGTCATTCTTAATACGTAATGAAGGCGACCAACTCCAGGCAGCAATAAGAGCAGATAATCGGAGAAGAAATTGTGTCCAACCACAATTCAATAACAATCCTGAGACTAGCATCCGAAGAGCATCTGCTGCATTAGCAATATCGCGGCAAGCAATATGGCGAACTTTGAAAGGTGATAATCGCTACCCATACCATCTTCAAAAAGTTCAGAATTTATTACCTCAAGATTATGTCAAGAGATTGAATTTTAGTAACTGGTTTCTTGACAAAATTTATTTTCATCAAAAATTATATGGACCAATGATGCTACCATTACAAGAGGAGAAATTGTTAATCAAAGAAATTATCATGTATGGGCTCTTGAAAATCCCAGAGCTATTAGGGAGAATAGGTTTCAGCATGAATTTGCTATTAAAGTTTGGCTTGGAATTTGGAAGGATTACTGGTGGAACCATATTTTTTACCTGGAAGATTGAATGGTATCACATTTACACATTTTTTGGAGAACGACTTTTCTAAATATTTAGATGACATTCCCTTACAGCAGCGGATTGAAATGTGGTTCCAACTCGATGGATGTCCAGCTCATTATAGCAGAGTTGCTCAAGCTTGGGTGGATATAAATTATGCACAATGATGGATTGGACTTGGAGGGGTAGTACCTTGGCCACCCAGATCACCTGATATGACACCCATGGATTTTTTCGTATGGGGAACCTTGAAGCAGAAAGTTTATTCAGTGTCAATCAACTCAAAAGAGCAATTAAGAGACCGAATCATAAATGCAGTGCACCAAATATCATCAGAACAATGTTTAGCTGCAATCAAGTGAGTGCTAGATGTAATGCTTGCATTGGTGCAAGAGGACAACATTTTGAGCAATATTTAGATTAAAAAGAACATAACATAAATATAAATGTAAATAAATAAGTATAAAAATGAAAACTTGTTTTGTTTCTTTTTTTGCGATTTTCTCTAAAACTAATCAAAAACGAGCTAATCTGTAAAGGACTTTTTGTCTTAGTTTTTCGGTCCCCAATAAGTTCCTGAAGTTTTGCCATTTAAATTCGGGACACCCTGTATAAATGTAAATTATTTAATGATGATTTAATATGATAGAAAGCATTCTTCTTTAACATTTTACATGATCATTGACAGAATTTCTTTTCTTTTTTTTTTCCAAATTTAAGACAGGCTTGCTTACATCTACAGAAAATATAGACTTTTCCCATTACTAATGTTTTACCTTCCTCCCCTAGTTGGAGTACATAAGGACGTTAAGCCTAAACTAATGTTTTATTCAGCATTGGTATTTTATTTTTTTTGCTTTATTATTACTTTTTTTTTTATTTGATTATTTTTTGGCTTGGGGTCGATACTTTTTTGGTGTAACGTTTTTTTCACCTTCAACAAAAATGTAACATTTTGACACGCTCAGATTGTAAATTTGCCAACAGTTCCCTTATAAGGAATTAAATGGAGAATATTTTTTGTTATATAACATTTGTCGCTAGGACCTACCATTTAGGAACTATATTGGTTTTTATGAAAAAAGTAATGTAAAGTTTTTAACCCTCAATTGATTAGTAACATTTTTTCAACCTCAACAAAAATGTAACATTTAGACATACTCTAGCTCTATTATTGTAGCTCAGATCGAACATTTGCCGATGGTTTTCTAATCAGAAATGTAATGGAAAATATTTTTTGTTATTTAACATTTGTCGCTAAGACCTACCGTTTAAGAGCTGTATTGTTTTGAATGAAGAGTCATGTTTGAAACCCCTATTTTCTCTCAACTTTGTTTATTGCGAATAATCATTATTTGTTAATTTAATTTAATTATTAATTTAAGTAATTTGATCGTGTAATTCTAAAATGTAAATTAGGAAAGGCAATAGATTATAAATTGATATATCCATGATCTATTGTTCTTCCCAGGGAGAAATTAAGTTCATACTTTTATTTCGTTTTGTTAATTCATTAATTTTTCAACATGATGTTTAAACAATTACTTCTGTTAAATGTTATCCTTTTGTAATCATTCAGGTAGTATTGTTTTTGTTATAAAAAACTAAGAAGTTTATGATGTTTTAGTAATTTATTGATATCAGTAGTTGTTATTATTAATTTTCTGAAATTTTAAGGAAAATTCTAACTTTAAATAAATACTCTTTTCCATTAATTTAATGAGATCTTAATTATTAAATTATATTTAAAAGGATTTACTTTTGTTAAATGTTATCCTTTTGTAATCATTCAGGTAGTATTGTTTTTGTTATAAAAAACTAAGAAGTTTATGATGTTTTAGTAATTTATTAATATCAGTAGTTGTTATTAATTTTCTGAAATTTTAATGAAAATTCTAGCTTAATAAAAATACTCTTTTCCATTAATTTAATGGGATCTTAATTATTAAATTATATTTAAAAGGATTTATCAGTAAAAACTAAATTTATCAATTCCTCTAATTTTTCATTATCCTCTACTCCATTTGGATGAATGTCTTACTTGGAATCTACATACAAGACTAAAATGATAAGAAACTGCCCTTATAGACTACTTCAACATTTACTAGACTAAGGTTCAAAGCTTCCAACAAATTACAAAATACTCATTTACATGACAGTTATTCGACCTATTTGGACAAACAGAGTTAAGCTTTGGGGCTTCACTAAACCTTCCATTTCTTCAATATTCTTACAATCCAAAATACTTCATAATATCCACCATGCTCCTTATTGTTTCACAAACAAACATATCCATAAGATCTTAATGTTCCATATGTTGCTGATTTAGCCCAAACCAGATTCCAATCCTTTCATAGTAAACTGTATACCTACACACTCGATTCCTAATAACCCACAGAGGCTTTTGAAAAGATGGCTAAGAGAGCTTCTAATCTAAAACCTTTATTGAAGTGCTACTAGTGATTAGTTCTTTACAAGTTATTTACATGTCATTGTAATAAATTTCCTCAAATTTACTTATTGTATATAGTTGTAAATATCAATAAATAGTTTTAAAAAACATCACTATCCTCTACAACAAATAAATAAATAAGTAGAAATTATATTTTTTCCATTTAAGTTACCTTATATATTTTTTTCATTTGTATCACCTTAATACAAAACTTAAATTTTTGTTAATCATTCTCATAAATCCTTGGCATAGTTTATTTATACTATTCAAACTGCAGAGAATTTTAACAGTTATTTGAAATGGTTTCGAATAAACATTTAATTTTTTTTTTCAGGAGGAAATAGATAGTGAATATGCTGAATATTTTAAAAATTTCGAAGAAGATTTAGGTCTCGATAAAGAATCAGCCAACTCAAAATGAACTAAAATAAAATTATTTAAAAAGATATGAATCCATTAGTCATTTACTGTTTAATAATCAAATCCATTCTTATAGTTTGTTTTACAAAATGGAATTCTTGTAGGACATTTTTATTTATTTGATTTTTTGACAAAAATACTGTCATAGGGATTTATGAATAAACACACAGAAGCAGAATAAATTTTTAAATTTATAAAACGGAAATAATTAAAAGTAATAAAAACTCAGTTTATATGATAGGTATATGTTATAAGTTTTGATAAAAACATAAATGTAAAAGATAGTTCTGTGCCATTTAGGAAAAAGTAGGCAAGTCCAAAATCATAGGTTTTTAAGGCAGTGCTTTGTTTGGACACCAATATGGGTTACCAAGAGTATTTAGCTCATTTTGGAAAATAGACTTATCTAGTTTTTCCCAAATGGTACAGTGTTATGATGAAGTTTAATAAAATATTAGTAAACATTGTTACATTACATTGTTATAATAAACTGTCTATTGAAGAAATGATTTATTAATTATTTGGAAAAATATTGATTTGAGGCAATTGCAGTGATGTTGGCTTTGAATGTAATGTGTGAAATTATCTTTAGTTTTATAAGAAAATAACTGTACATCATAAGCTATACAGATAAATTTTGTTATTCAGTTCCTTATGAACCAATACAATATTTTTCACATTAATAATAAACTAATTTTTTATTCATGAGAAAAAAACTAATTATCCCCTCTCTACCAAAAAATATGTTTAGATAATTATTTGAGTTCAGTGAATGCTATGAATACATTGGAGAACATTTTTTTTTTTTTTTTTTTTTTTTTTTTTTTAATTTCAGAAAATTTGCTAATATTCTTGAGAGTATCTGAAAAAAAAAAAAAAAAAAAAAAAATTGTTTAAAAGAAAGTTCAATTCTCTAACAAGAAAACTTGTCGACCAACAAATATATTAATTTTATAATACTATAAAAACTACCCCTAAGGGATTATTGCTCATGACCATTGTTCTTAACACATTTCCAGCCGGTGTTACACATAATATGTATATAATTAAAGTCAAGGATTTAAATTTAATATGTAAAATGTTGAATAAAATTTTAAAAAAATTTATGTACAAATAATAAACACAAGATGTGTGATTTGTCTTTGCATCCAGAAAGAACCACATGAAGGATTCAGGTTTAGATGTGGGAAATGAAAATGTTTAGTCTTATGCATACATTTTTAATTTTTGTACACTTTAAATGTAAGTACAAATCACAAACGGAAGAAGTAATTTACCTGTGCATCGAGAAAGAACAAGAATAATAATTTTATTTTTATTAAAATTTATTATAATACTGTGTAAAGTTAATTTTTTGATGTCTTGAAAATGTATATTGAATGAATGAATAAAAAAATAATCTTTATTCTGGAAGGTATTGTCCCCAAAGAATAACAAAATTGTGTCATAAAATAGTACAATGGTCATGCATATATATTTTCATACAAAGGTATTTATATATGAGGAACAAGAGACATGCAAATACAGTTAAATGTAAATAATTGTATAAATAACTTTAGTAAATAAGATAACTAAGAAGGAGAAATGAAATAATAAATAAATAAATAACCCTGAGAAAACAAGAAAAGATATATACAGAGAACGAACTATGTCTATATGTATATTGCATGAAGAAAATATTTACAGATATTACGATATGTACTTATATACACCGCACTCATTCACTTATATACCTATACACACAACCATACACATATGAATTGACGATTGATAGAATTTCTTTGTTTAGGAAAAACATTTAAAGTAAAAAAAAATTGAATTTTTATAAAAAAAATAAAATGATTATTTACCATTATGGCACAAATAAAAGATTATTATTATATAAAAGAAAATTTATGAATCAATTCACCGGTATCAAATTTATTTGATTTAACCATATTTAATAATAATTATTGTTCATATTGACTGGCATCTGACTGGGATGAGAGGAGATATTGGAAAAGGAGTGTTTTAAATGAGCTTAAGGAAGGGGCATGTCTTATTTCAGGAGGGAGAGTGTTCCAGAGGGTAGTGGATCGGGCTTGGAAGGAATGCTGGTATAATGTTGTTCGATGGAAAGGCAAGTACAGGTCAGAGGAACGTGATCTTGTTGTGAATCGGGAGTAGAAGGAAGACTTAAATTTCAACAGATTATAAATGTAGGATGGGCGACGGTGATAAATGACTTGATAAAGGAATGAATCTAGGAAGTATGATTTACGGGTGGATGGGTAGAGCCATTTCAAGTCCATCTACAGGTGTGAGACATGGGAACGCCTCGGGGTTCCGAAAACAAATCGAATGAAGCAATTCATAATATTTATTATAACTAGCTGAAAGTACCCTGCTCCGCTACGGTTTAATACCATTAGGATTAAGGAAAACTTAAACTAGTAAAAGTTAAGCTGAATGTTGATAATTATTATTACTTAAATAAACCTAAAGAATTCCATTCTTAGAATAATTTCAATAAGTAGATTTGATAATTTGAAAAGTTAATTTTGATAGTCCTCTAGTGAAGCTTCGAGGCAGCACTACCATCTTACCCAGCTCTGATACCAGACCATCAGCTTCACTTATGGCATACTTAAAGTGAATATAGTCTCAACTTTTTTGATTTTTTCGAATAATGTTTAGTCTTTCTGTTTCTATTTTTGCGTACATATCAAGCATAAATTGGTTGACGAGATTACGAAATTAAAGTAAATAAGGTTCTTCACCTCCTCGCTCTATCAACATCAGCTGAAGACACAGTTTTCTTAAGTGGTGTATTGGTGTTTGGGTCACGCTGAGGGATGTTAATACTGTACCCATCTTCTCCATGGTAGAACATGAGACAATACCAAAGAGAATCATACACTTGATAGAACTCACTGATTCTTATCAGTTTTTTGTCCCTGCTATGGAGAATAATATCTCACTTTTCAAGCACCTGGCCACCAATTAAGACAGCAGCTTCGTTAGCGGTAGGGGTATTGTAACGTCCTCAGTGAGCATTTGAAGGCTTTTTGTCAGCACTGATAACTACCTGGAAATCTTGTAGATCTTTGGGAACAGACTCAACAGCAGCTCGGAAGTCCTTGATATACTTGTTATGTTCAAGAAGAATTTTCTGGAGTTGGCCTACGAATTCAGTCTTGACATTTTCAAAGTGACCACAGCAAATAGAAAAATTTACCTGAATAAAAGAAGGTTGCTGTTGTGTTCCATGCATCAAACTCCCTATTCTGTGATATATACCTGTCCTCGCACCTTAAATGTTGGCATTATATCTCCCTCTTTTATCTCAGGATGTTCGTAAGTAAGGAGGCTGTGCAAGTGTTCAGGATATTCTTGAAAGGGAGGAAGTTGGACTTTCCCGTTATTACAGCATATGGCAGGGCTCTCCAAAATCGACGGTTTCGTCTTTTGCATATTCAGTTTTTGGGTCATACTGACTGTAACCTTTCCATTGAACATCTTTCATCGTGTTTTGTTTCAGCTACACGTTTAACATGATGATTATTTTCTGATAATTTTTTTTTTTTTGAAGGCTTTCTATGGATTTCAGGATGGGTTTTCTTATACTTCTGTACAGTCCCTCTAAGTACAGTTGGGTGATTCTCAGAATATGTGTATACACCATATCCTTTAACTTCGGGTTGGCTTTCTTTATGTTTGTTAACCACTTTTCTATTTATTTCAGGATGATTTATCATGTATTTCTTAACAGCTTCCCTGTTGACCTCTACATGTGCTTGAATATATTTTGCAGCCGAGTTCCTTAGTTGTTTGTTGCGAACTGAATCTGTGAATCATTTCCTACGTTGTATACTTTTAGATTGATGGGTTTACTTCAATGTTGCAATAGACCCATCTGAACTTAGAAAAAGGTATATTCCAGGTTCAAGGAATGAAATTCAGAAATGTTAGGTACAATTTGTAAAATACAACTTGGGCCTGGTTGAGAAAAACCGATTATCGTGACTGGAAAACAGAAGGAAGAGTAGTTGGGGACGAAGGTACTGGTGAAGCAATGTTGGTGGGTTGCAATGTTGTAAGGATTATGTACATCGAACTGGCCTTACATGTCATCACCAGATGACATAAGTCTTTTAATAGCTCCTCGTCACGAAACAACTCAAACTTGTAAGGGTCCACCTCTGCAGCCACATAAAGTACCATATTATAAGGTTTTGACGTCGATCGTATTTTTTTTGTTTACAATTATAAGGAACCTAATTTGTGGTAAAGTGTGCGGCTTAAACATCTAACCTATTTTATAACTTAGCTTACCTCCTAATACCATATGACAATTAATCTATTATTATTCACCCAATACAAATTGTAATCGCATTTTTCGTGAATTAGCCGCAATCCAGGCCGATTTTTTTAAATCCCTTTCTTAGCGAGCACCTGTGGCCCTAGAGGAAGCTACATATCGAATATCATTCCAATCCGTTCGGTGATTTCTGAGATTTCGTGTTAAATGAGTGAGTGGTATTTGACAAATATATAGTAGATAATAAAATAATATTTATTATATTAATAAAAAAAAAAAAATAATTTCATAGCAATGACGTTTTATTTTTGTAAGGGTAATGCCAGAGGTGCAATCAAGCATCATTCAGAAATGTAGGCGTAAATAACCTATAATTTTAAATTTAATGAAAATATATTTTTTTTGTAATTACTTATTTATATATTGTAATAAACATATACATATCAGTACTTTCCATATAATTCAATCCCTATGTCCATCTTACATTTTTGGAATATTTCAGTTTAAATCTACTCTTTTCTGTTATACCTATTCCCACTCTTCAGAGTTTTATATTCTGGTGGACAGCATCACCGCTTACGACAAGTCTTTCCTCGTCTGATACCCATCCCGATGGAACTATTATTTTTCCCTCCTTTTGCCATTCAAATACTCTTTCTACTTTCTAGTCTTTTTATAATTACCTACTATCCATCCAGTGCCAAGAATATTGTAAGTAGCCTGATTTCAGTTTTATGAACATTTAAAAATTCAAGCACATAATTTCATTAACAGTTTTTTGTACTAGATTTATTTTTATCTATGTTAATCTATACAAGCATTTTGTTGCCTTTTTTCCATTATTATTTATTTATATATTCATATATCTTAAAATAATACATTAATCTAAGGCTCAAAAATCCACCTTATGTACATTATATTTTTATTCAAAAGGGACTTATCCCAGAATAAATAAAAAAATTATTACTATATTTTTACCTGAATTAAAGATTATTAAAGGAAAAACTAAAAAATTCATATTATTTTCAGGTATGGCCAGAAATGGATTAGGTTTAGGTTCTAATATAAAACTTGGCTTATAGTGCCAGATATGACTTTCATTTTTTATGACAGATATTTTTGTTGTTCCGCTAAATAGATTTTATCTAATTTTTATTTTAATTCTAAAACTTGTAGTAATAAATAAATAAATAGGTAATTGATTATATTCAAATGCAAATTTCAATTCAATAAAACTTTATTATCTTTAAACCAACCACACAATTTTTTTCTAAGGAACACTTTAAAACGTTAGTGCAAAAATTTTACTAGCTTTCTTAGCGTAATAATCTGCTAGTTTTATGGTTCAATGTTGCTAAGTTTTTCATTAAAAATTGCACTAAGAGAATTCATAGCATTCTGTACTAGATCTTCATAGTCTACCATCGTTTCTTTACATTTGGTAAACCAATCGCCGATGTTTTGATGCTTGGAAAGATCATAGCCGACAGCCTGTTGGAAATAGAAATTGCAATAAATATAATTTGTTGTACATAAGATATTTACTAGGTGTAAATATTAAAATATATTGTATAAGACCTCTGCGGCAGCTACAGTCGTTACTAAACAATAATCCGCAACAGTTATCTCGTCGCTAGCTGCCCACTGCTTATTCTCTAAAAATGAATTTAGAGTTGTGAAGCCATCATGAACCCTTTCCAACAAAAGATCATTAATTCCCATATTTTGATGAAGAACAGGTATCTGTAAAATTTAACAGGTTTGTTTGGTTTCAAATATTAAAATTTTATTTCATATAATTTTAAACCTTTATCACAATTATACTTACTGAATAATTTAATTAATAACAGAAATGAATAAAGAATAATGGGGAGTTATGCCTTTTAAAAAATGAAAAACTTAAATTAAATCTCCTTTAATGAAACAATTGATTATAATCTTTATTCTGGGGCACCTTGTCCCCTAAGAATAACATGAAAGTACAATCAAAGGTATTATTGTCTGGCTGCGTACATATCAGACAGCAACTTATATAGAATATAAATTATATACATATAAATATGTAAGGTGGAATTTTAGATTTAAAAACAAATCTTCAGATTTATATGAAAAAATAAATAAATAGCAAAATTAAAAAATTAAAAAAATAAAATAATAAGAAACATTCCTACTCTAATCTATTATTACATAATTTCGGAAGATTGATAATTGCGGAGGTGGATGAATAAATTATGTTTAAAAGGAGTGAGAGAAGGAGCATTGCGGATCGAAATGAGTATGGAATTCCAAAATAAAGCTGCACGATTAATAAAGGATTTTTCAAAGGAAGCAATTCAATGAGAAGACTTTCATCTCATGTGGACAGAAGTATTTTTATTACATCAATGATATTCATACGCAATATATCAATAAAGTGTTTTCTTGACTCTTAATACATTTTAAATAGTATTAAAATGTAACATTTAAACTAGTCAGTAAGAAAATATATTCTCTTGAGGTACATCTGGTGGTATGGGAGGATCAATACAATTAGGATTGATGAATTAATTGCCACTTCTATTGGGATTATTTTATTTGAAAATAATTAAAAAATACTTAGCAACCACAGAGGACAACCCTCAAGAAATATATCTTGTGAAATATATCCCATATTACTGCCCAATATCCACCAAAGTCGGAAAGGAATTAAGGAAATTTAGTTTAAATCCTATATATAAAATAGATAAACCCTAATCTTATTTCCCTTCACCTAAAGACTAATTAGACCCTATCCGAAAAAGCGGTGTGTATGAAGTAAAACGTTTTGAACATGAAGCTAAATATGCAGGAAAAACTGGACAATCAGTAAGTCAAAGTTTAAAAAAACATATTAGAGCATGCAAATTTGTTTCAATACGATTATTTTTTTTAGGGCCAAAACATTTTTTAAAAAATATATATAATCTAGGTGATAAAGTGCTGATGTTTTGAAAATTTTGTAAGTTTTAGAACTGATGATGCATGTTTAACATTCAAAACCAGTTTTCAAATAAAATAATTCCAACAGAAGTGACAATTAATTTTAAGAAAATATATTACTTACAAAAGGGTAGTTACGTTTGAATTTCCAAATTTTTATAATGAATTCCGTTAATTTGAAACAACTTGTATTTTTTTGCCCTTGTGTAATTACACCTTATTGGAATTATTAATGTCCATAGGGACTAATAAAATCACTTGACTAGTAATGGATGAATTCCTTAGTTCTAGTAACATGGTGAAAAACCGTTATAGAACAGTTCATTGTATATTTATTCAACACAAGCTCAGATACAGTACACACTTCAGGACCACTTCCACGGAAAGGCCTTAGGTTGAGAGGTATCACTTAGCTACAAGATGTCCTGAGCATCTAGTAACCTGCAGCTTAAGCTTTACATCAAAATACATAACAGAACTAGCAGAAGAAGAAGCTATTATTAATACGTATAATTCTCTTAATTTAATCAGAATAGATTATTTTACTTATGCTTAAAATTATATACCATGAAACACTGCATCAATCGCACCCAAAGAGTGCCGGCATCGAACAGCATCCTCTGATTTATGACAGCTCTCTGCTTAGGGTTGTTAGGATAGAGCGAATCATCTTTTGCATAAGCCTCCACTAGGTATATCATGATAGCTCCACTGCATAAAAAAGTTGGTCATTAAACTAACATATTTATTTTTATATAATGTAAACTTCAATCAAGGTCTAAATTTTGCTTAATTATAGATGGGGAAAGTTCAATTATCAACTAATTAATCTAGAAAGTGCTCTAAAGAATAGATTAGGAAATTTTATTCTTTGACATCCAATCTCTCGAATCTAAAATCTTTTATAAAATCCTTAATGCTGCTTACTTTGTCACCAATGAACTTATCCACAATGATTTTTTTTTTTTTTTTTTTTTTTTTTTTCCTAGGCTTGTAATATGTTAAAACAATAAAAGTAAAGAAAGTTCCCGCTTCTGGCAGCTATAGTATCCTAATTAAATCCTCATCACATTTATAAATTAAATATTTATTTAATGAATATGTTTGACTATTTTGTTTATAAAATTGTTATTCCTCTTGTTTATTTGTCTTTGAAAGATAAAAAAAAAGGATTGGAATTCCACTAATATACTGAAATGACAATGAATGAAGAATTAATTTAACCCATTTACGTCCACTGTTGCATAATTGAAACATTAATTTAACAATTTATTTTTTATTTTTATAAGTTCAAATATTTTTCTATTTTATTACATCAGCTTATTATTTCAAATTTGCATTTATTAGAAATATTTTTTAAATAAATTTTGTGTTTTTTCAATCCATTGAAAAATGATAGTAAAATTGGTTATATTTCAACGCCAATGAGTAGTAAGATTTAAATGTTAATTACAGCCAAATTAGGGTTGCTATAATTAAATTGTGTGAGCATTATCATTGTATTACATCCAGATTGCTTTAAAGCATACCAGGAGTGCAAAAATTGAAATTCTGATTTTTGTGTGAAAATTGTAATTTTTTATTTCTTTGAAGCATTTTATGATTCAAACAACTGCAAAAGTTTTCATAAAACTGTATTATTGTATATAAATACATCACCTTACTTATGTCTGAAAAAAATTATATATTCTACTGAGCAATAATTTCTGCCACCATTATGGCTGAACAAAAAAAAAAAAAAAAAAAAAATTTCTTTTAATTAAACTACCCTAAAAAAGTATTTCTTTGGATAAAAATCAAAACTTTCAACTCATTCTAGCCTTGGCCCTAAAATAGTTAATATGATATAAAAATTCACGGTAATTTAAGTCTTTATTGCGAATAATAAAAAATGTGATATTTGAACAAATATATAGATCGAGTTATGTAGTGGCTTTGCACTAACTTGTTACAGTCAGTTGCTATTTTGACTCAAATGCGAGATCCCCTCACTGGGGTATGTCGAAAAATGAAGACCAAATGACCACTTCGATTAAGACACAGATATTTTTCAACCTGACTACTTTGTTGTATTTTTCCGTCATTGAAACAATAATTTAAATATCCAAAATTTGGAAATGCTGAAGATCCGACTTTTTTTAAGAGAGACAAATTCCAGAGATTTATTGTAAAGCTTAACAGGTTAATATGTTACTGTTTATATTTATGTTACTATTGTAAACTGTTATATTTCATTTGAATAAAACTTGTATTATTATATACATTATAGTTGTCGACATTGTTTAAAAATGAAATATTATATAATTTATAAGTATTATGATAGATAAATAAGAATAAGTTAGCGTTAACTTACTTTGACTTCAGTATTGATACTAGTAAAATATCAAAAATTAACCAATATAAATGTAATTTCCATATCTAATTTAATTAAGCCTTAACATTATAATAAATATGTATTTATAAACATTATATGTTTAATGAAAATTATGTAATTTTACAAATCTTTACATTTATATGGATCTTAAAAATCTAATTTAATTAAATACCAACTAACCTTTCTGACAACGATAAGTCATCGTCGACAAGAAATGGAACAGTGTGTTGAGGATTTATCTGAAATAATAAAACTAGATAAAAATCAAAATTTATATATATATATATATATATATATATATATATATATATATATATATATATATATATATATATATATATAAATTAACTATTTTACAATAATCGGGCTACAGGTTGGAGTGGCTGTTTTATTGTTTGTAAAATGATGGATATAAAATTGTAAAAATGTTTTTTTAGGTTATATTAATTGTTATATTAAAAGTTTAAAATAGATTGTTAAGTTTGAAATTGTTTTAAATATTTGATTGGGTATTGTTTTAGCATAATTGTTTTATTTGATTTTAACGAAGGGAAATATCCCCTATATATTTGTGTGTATTGTCGTATAGGTATGTGTGTGAATGTTTATATATTGTTTTTCTTTATTTATAGATTTTAAATTTTAGTTACAAAAAAAGAAAAATTATGTAATTGGACCTCGGACTCTTTGGCCGGGTAGTCCGCCGAGCAGCTGAGTACCCTGGTGTCTGAGCTGGCAAGCACTTGCTGCAGGAGTCGGTGGGCTTACTGGCCTGGAGTTTCGGGGTACCCAGTTTTTGGTGTGTATTTGTCAAATTTTGTATTATTAATGACTGGATGTGTACCAATGTCGGGAAAGATGTTTAAGAATGGTATTGTTTTTCCAGTTCTGAAGAGGATCCCATTAAATAAGGGGTCGAAACGTAAAAAAGTGAGGAGAGAGGAGAAGGAAGAAAGAAAATGTGTATATGCACAAAATGGATAAATAATAATATTGTTTTAACAAAATGTTGTTAAATGTAAGGGACCTGTAGCCTGATTATTGTAAAATAGTTAATTATATAATTTCTAAGGGTCGACAAATATAATTTTGATATATATTCATTTTTTTTTTTTTTTTTTTTTTTTTTTTTTTTTTTTTTTTTTTTTTTTTTTTTTTTTTTTTTTTTTTTTTTTTTAAGGTGCCGATTTCAAATTAATTTAAATTAGTAGAGGATTGGCTTCACAATCAAAATGTAAAAATTTTCTTTCAATTTTTCCTTTATATGTTTAAAACAGCCTTTTTAGAAGATGGCTATTCTATAAAGAATAAATTAAGACACAATTCACAAGAACACTGGTTTTCTCAAGAAAATTATTGACAGTGCAGCATTTTGATCAGAAGCAGCAATAGCTCTGTATGACTAAAAGATTTTTCATGAGTTTCTCTAAGTTTTCTTTAAACGTTAGTCTCCACTATTGAAGTAAATTTAATGTAGTTTTACATGGTTGAAGAGTTTTTGTATATAATGATTTTATTTATTTTTTGAACTAGAGTCTGAAAGTAATTGAGGTTTTCGACAAAGGCTCAAACGCCGATACTGGTCATCAGAAAATGAAACTTTAAACGTACATTTCGTAAGACATTTTTTTCTGAATTAATCTATATAGATCTTCCATTTTTGAAGAATTCAAAGTTTCAAGAAATGAGGGAGAAATAAAAAAAAATAATAATATTTTTTTCAGAAATTCGGAGTCAGCCCTTCAAAAACATATAGAACAATTGAGAAAAAAAACTTTAATTTCATGATTAGAAAATTATCAATCATTTGGCTAGACTTAGCAGGAAAAATTTTGGGTTGCAGTGCAGAGTTAATTATAACAATGTGAACAATAGTCAATGATTTAAAAAAAAAAAAAACTGACATAAAGTTAACGAAAACCTAAGAATGTTAACATACCTTCATATATTCTTCTGTATATTGTTCCTTACCAAGAATGTCTATTTCCTTCAGTTCTAACGTAAGGTCGAGAGCTCTTGACAGTAAAATTACTGAGAGAGAAGGTCGGCTCAAAGGGTTATAATAAAGTTCGATTCCCATCTATCGTAAATAATAAATAATTAATATTATTTATATTTTAAATAATATTCCAATATCATTGAAAATAAATTAAAATGACAAATAATATTCCAGTATCATTAACGACATAATAATACATTAAGTTCGTATAATAGAACGAGGTAAAATAATTTCCTGAGACGGAAATAACGAAAAATGCATTATTTATTCTGCGATCAACGCTAATATACTGTTGAAAAATGGTCGAAATGAGTTTTTGTGATTAGTGATGGGTCGTTCTGGGTGGAACGGAACTTGGAACTGGTTCCAGCTTTGAACCAGTTTGGAACCAAATGAATCAGCCAAGTTTTTCGTTCAACTGGAGCGAAAACCAAAGCCAAAATATATCTCGTTTCGTTCCCTTGGTGTAGAGTGTAGATTGCATCTCTCGTTTCGTTTCACCCAAGGTCGTTCCAACTACTGTGTTGCGTTGATCCTGCCGCTCTTGGTTTTTCCAAAAAAAAAAATCTTGATTGAACAAAACTATTTTTAAAATATATATTTTTTAAATAACTATACAATAATACAATAATATTATAGTGCCTATATAATTTATAATTATAAAATAGAAGAAGATTAACAGCCCGAAGTCACAACATGGGATGGAACGAAACTGCATAGTAAGTAGGTAGTAGGTTAGTCAAACTGAAGTGGAACGAAAAGTGGAACAGACCGTAAAGTCTCATTCCGCTTTTAAGTCGGAACGGCCCTTCATTAGTAGGTTCCTATGCAGTAGGTTCGTCAAACTGACGTGGAACGGAACGGAAACCGGAACTGGTTCCAATAGTGGGACGGAACGTAAAATCTCATTCCGCTTTTAAGTCGGAACGTCCCTTCACTATCTGTGATCATCTCCCAAGCTTAATAAACACTGTAAAGACGTTACAAAATAATGGTTCTATTGCGATGTCTGGAAAATAATGCAGGCTTTCTTTTTTTTCTTTAAATTGCCCATCTGCGTAATAAAATGTTTCTATTTAATAGATTTTTTTTTTTATTTAGCTGCCAATATTCATCTATTCCATGCCTAACACGAAATATTTTTCAAACTTTTTAGAATTTTACTTCTTTGTAATAATTCAGTCTTGACTCAACAAATTTAAACTTGATTTTCGTTTTATTTTTTTTTAGGAGTTCAATTTTGGAGAGACATAGAAGACAAGGTGCGTGAAAGGAATTCTACCTCCGATGACGATATTCTGCGACCTTGGGTAAATGAAAATTAAAGAACTGTCCGAAAACTTGCAGACAAAATAATAGGTAGCAAAACGAACGACGAAGACCCCCTCAAGACAGATCAAAGAGCTGAAGCGTGGAACGATATAACAAAAAAAAAAAAACTATCGTTAAGACAGGTTTTGTCGTTATGAAATTTTTGGAGCTTAGTTATGAGTCTTTGACTCAACTGCCCTTCTCTCCAGACCTCTAGACTACCAACTACCATTTTTCTAAGAACCTGGATCAATTTTTAAACTATAAATAATTTATTCATTAAATGTCGATAGAAATTAGAAATGGTTAGTAATGAGGATCCAAAACTCCAGCCAGAGGAGCCAACACACTGAATGTTTTCTGATAATTTATTTTATAGTTTTATTTTAAAAACATAGACCTGCATTGACGCTACAAAGGACCCCCGTATCATATGCGGGACAGCCATTTTTATCGTTCCTACAGATATAAAAATATTAGCAGCGGTAAGTATCTCTTGATATACCGATAGAAGCGTCGAATATTTAGCAACTGTATAATACAAACCATTGCGTATAGATGTTACTGTTTCTGTTACTGCGGGCTTAGTGTGAATTTTGAATAGAAGTGTTAAGTTTGTCGTACGTGTGAATTCAAAAAAAAAAAAATAGTAACTGAATAGTTCTGAGTCGGAAATAAATACTGTGTAACATACGTAACGTATATTTTGCAGTGGTAAGTCATTTTTCATATTTCTACAGTAAACATATTAGCCATAATGACTGAAGTAAATGACAGAAGAACTCAAATATTTTTGATTTCTTGTCAAATTTTTCAATATTTGTTTTCCTGTCTAATTGTTTCCTAACTACCAGTCACTAACTATATTATATTTACAAAACAAATAAAATAAAATAAAACTCTAAATAAAAAAAATTGAGCCTTGTAGGATTAATTTCCGAACAACCCGATAATTATGGTTAACTAAACCACCTTGCTATCAATTAAAGTTTTTAAAATAACCGAATTTACCGAAAGAGTTAAATAGAACAGTTAAATTGGAATAATATAACGTTCCGCAAAAAAAAAAAAAGTTGCAATTTTACACTCTACTTATTCTTTGTCATAGAGTTGACCTATTTAAATTATAATTTAAGAAATATACAACTACTTACCAATAAATAATCGTGACAGAAAAAACCCCAGAAGACTTCAATATATGTAGTTCATATTGTATACTTACCTAATATTAGATCTAAATTTAATTAGATAAATCTAATTAAAACAAGTGTTTTAAGTTGTGGGCCATACCAACTTAAGAAGGAACTGCTCGTCGTTCCGACTACTCCCAACATTTACTAGACAAGCGTTCAAAACTCCCAATAAATTACAAAACACTTATTTACATGACAGAAATCAGACCTATTTGAACACTCGGAGCTAAGCTTTGGGGCTCTAAACCTTCCAATTCTTCTAGTATCCAATGCTTACAATCCAAAATCCTTCGTAAAATCTTCGATGCTCCATATTATGTTACAAACTTATCCATAAAGATCTTAATGCTCCGTGTGTTGCTGATTTGGCCTAAAACAGATTCCTATCCTTTCAATTTAAACTCCATACCCACTCGAATCCACTAGTTTCTCCCAACTTGTTTCACACCTAATTCCCGATAATCCTCTGAGGTGTCTGAAAAGAAGATGGCAGAGAGAACTTCTAATGTTGAACTTTTATTGAAGTGCTACTAGTGAGTAGTTCTTTGCATCTTATTGTAATCATTTTTCTCAAATTTACTTGATGTATATAATGTATACAGTTGTAAATATCAACAAATAATAAAATGTTGTGGATGGAAGATATGTTTTGTAATATAATTTTTCTCAACATTATTCTTTTATTCACGCTTGTCTCAGATAAAATTGACAATCGTTGGATTGCATGCCGAAATCCAAACATTACCGTGTAATGGCACGCCATCCACAAAGAAAAATAATAACGAACAGTATATGATTCGCGATAGTGGTCAAAGAGATTAAAGTAGTAGATTCTCTTCCACGAAATATTCTGGACGTCATTGTGTGTCTCTGACAGGCAAATAGTTGCGGTCATTCTTTATAAGAGTGAGTGGTGTCCATATAATTTTAAATCGATTACATAATTTAAAAAAATACACAAATATAAAAAAACAATTTTTTTTTGGTGATTATGCTTCGACAAAAAATCGAAAAGTTTTTTCTTTAAATACACAAAGGGGCCTATAAAGTGAGAAAAAAACAAACTTAATCTTATTTTTTATCTCAAATTTGAAAAATTATTTCCACACGTTTTTTTCTCTAAAACATTTCTATTTTAGAGTGAATTAACTAAAATGTATTATTAATAATAATTTAATGTATTAATAATAATAATAAAAAATCCATAATTGTTGTTTTTTCAAAGACCTCCGTTTCTTCGTAAGCCAATTCGTTCCAAACTGACATTCTCCTCTTCCTGTTTCTTGGCATTTTAAGGAGTCATATTCTATCTATCTTTATTTTCATCATCAAATAATAGATTTAAAAAAAAAAAAAAATCTATTGAAATTTACAACTATACAAATAAAGTAAATGAGCTCATAACGATTACAATAACATATCAAAACTTGAAAATAACTACTCATCAGTAGCACGCAATACAAATTCTACACAAGAAGATCTCTAGGCCATCTTCTTTTCAGACGCCTCGGAGGATTATCGGGAATGGAGTGGGAAGCAAGTTGAGAAACTAATGGATTTGGAGCTTACTATGAACTATCTGGTTTGGGCTAACTCAGCAACATATGGAACATTGAGGTCTTTATGGATAAGTTTATTTGTAACAAAGTAAGGAGCATTGAGGATTTTCCGAAGGATTTTGGATTGTAAGGATTGGATTCCAGAAGAATTGGATGGTTTAGTTGAACCCCAAAGTTCAACTCCGTAAGTCCAAATAGGTCTAATCATAGACATGTAAATAAGTCTTTTGTAATAAATTGGGAGCTTTGATCGTTTGTCTAGTAAATGTTGAAGTAGTCTGTAACGACGAGCAGTTTCTTGTCGCTTTAGTCTTAAATGATAGATTTTAAATAATATTTAAGTAATGGAGTTCACAGTTTTTTTTTTTTGTGTGTGTGTGTATATGCCTTTCATACAAAAATAAGCCTAAACTTAAAATTTCATTTTTAAAATAATTGTTGCCATTATGGTGCTCCTGCGAGCGAAATTTGGCTGTACAGAGGGTGTGATCTATGTTTCATAGAATCGAAAAAACAAAATTGTTTTCTTCTAAAAATCCATTAATTTTGATAACTTTTAACTCCTTACATATATTTTAGACGTTTTTAACCATTGCATTGTGGTTCCTTTTACTACCTTACTCAGCATTCCATTTTGAAATTATTGTAGTTGGTTTTTTCGTATTTTTCCCTACACTTAAAGACATTGGTTCTTCATGCAGCAGAATTGAATTGATCACACATTTATATATAATTATTTTTAACGTAGAGACAAGCTTCAAGCAGTTGGTTCAGCCTGTACGATTTTAATCCCACTACCCTTATTTTTTCAAGTGAGCGGGGTAGAAACTTAAGGTCCCTGTCAAATTTTACACCCATAAAATTTATTTAAATATACATAATTAAATAGTAATAATGTGGTGAAAATAGTATACAGGAAGAGAGATTTCCTTATACGAACCAATTATCAATATCACCAATATCACCAATATCACTTTCCATACGAACAAGAAATGGTTTGTTGAAAGGAGAAATGTTAAAACCAGTGAAATATTCGTCTTTAAAAAATATTTCGTTTGGTCCGACAGATTTTAAAGGTGTATAAATTCATCAGTGGATCTGTTTGTTGAGTGAGAGTATTTCATAAAACAAGGTAACAAAAAACTTTTATTGTATCATGTGCTTCAACTAACAAAACACCAAAAAGTATTTTGTATTTTTAAGGAACGAAATGCAAAATACATTAAGTCAAATTTCGACTATAAAACTGTTAAGATTAAAAATATTTTGTCTTTAGAATACCTTTACCCTCGAAATACTAACTAAAATAGTTTTTCATTTGAAATACTTATTTTTAAATACATTTTGAATCACAAGTTTCACCATTTGAAAGGCCACCGTCATCAAAACATAGATTAATTTTAAATTATTTAGATTTGAGAGGAATAATTTAGAAGTAATATGCAACATTAAATAAAAGCAACATTAAAAAGTATGAAGAAATTTAAACTTACAAGGTGGAATTGTTTTTAGTAATCACTTTAAACTGAATTATAGTTTTTGAAAATGTATTTATAAAATTTAACTTTAACGTTAGTTAAAATATAGTTCGCAAGCAGTAAAACCTCGTAACATTTTTATGTTTCGATATCGTGACTGCAAAAATAAATAAAAAATGTGTATTTTATAAGAAATCTATTGTCATTCGTAAAAAAAAAATTCTTAACCAGTAATCTGAATGATGCAACAAGTCACTCTCGGGAGCCAACAAATTTCTGTGTTCAGTCAAATATTTAACTGATTTTTATTTTCCCATTATCTTTGGAATTATTTATATATTTTATGTATATTTTTTTCTAAATATGAAGAAATTATAGAATGGAAGGTATACTTACAATTTTTTATTTCGCTAAAGTAATATATATAATAATAAGTTTAATATTAAATTATATATATATATATATATATATATATATTACTAACAGAAATAGATATTTGGTGATTAGAACGAACCTTGAGGCTCCTAGTTGCTGGGCTGGACTGACCGATCCCCGATCGTTGGTCGGTTTCTATAGCGAACTGTTTGACCAAAACATTCTACCAAATGAATTCACCGATATTGAAATCATCCCTAAGTTCTCTTCGGGATTGAGTATACATTTATCGACCGGTTTAGCTTATCTGTAGTTGTTTTTTGCCCAGATTTGTGGCAGATTGTAATAATGACTCAATAAAAGTTTTTATTTAAAAAAAAAAAAAAAAAAATTAAAATCATCAAACTACTTCAATTAATAATTATATAAAATTAACAATTAATCATTATTCAATATAAACAAAGTTGAGAGAAAGTATGAGTTTCAAAAGTGACTTCATTCGAACCAATAGAGCTCCTGAACGGGAAGTCCTAGAGACAAATGCTATTTAACAAAAATACTGTACATTAAATGTCTGACTAGGAAACTGTCTTCAAATTTTCGATTCGAGCAAAACCAACAGATCTAGAGCGTGTCAAATATTACATTTTTGAACGTGAAACATTTTACACATTTCTTGGATGAAAAAAAAAACGGATACAAAGTGACTTTTTTTTTCATTCAAACCAATATAGCTTCTAAACAGTAGATCCTAACGACAAATGTAATAAAATAAAATATATTCTCTGTTAAATTTTTGAGTTGAGGGACCTTCTAGTGTAATACCTAATAATTTAGTATCACACCTGGAGATTGTACCACTGGGCGCTGATTCCCTCATGCCTCATCATGTCTTGTTTTTAATAATGTAACGTCGCGTTTCCTGTTTGTTTTACCAAATATTACAGTTGTAAATGTAACTATTATGTTTAAAAAAAAAAAAAAAAAAAAACTGACTAGGAAACTGTCACTAAATTTTCGGTCCGAGCACCACCGACAGATCTAAAGAGTGTCAAAATATTACATTTTTGAACGTGAAATATTTTACACATTTTTTGAGACTTTTTTCATTCAAACCAATTTAGCTTCTTAAAAGTAGGTCCTAGCGACAAATGTATAAAAATAAAATATATTCTCTATCAAATCTCTGACAAGGAAACTATCATCAAATTTTCGATGCGAGATTGAATTCGAACACCAACATATCTAGAGCGTTCCAAAATGTTAGATTTTTGAAAGTGCCACCAAAAAAGTATAAACCACCAGCCAAAAGACATCTCCATATCAATAAAAATAAAAATATAATTTTCATTTTTTTAAACTATTAAATTTCATTACATTAAACTATGTCCCAGTTTTCGTGCTTCAGTGAATGAAATTTTCTCTAAAAAATAGTATGATATATTTTTTTTGAAAGAATTGAAAAAATATATGGTCCTTTCATCTAAAAAACTCAGAACTGTAAGTTGTCACACTTTATAGATCTTAGAAGTTCTAAATGGGCTCTACTAAACCATCCAATTCATCTCGTATCCAATCCTTACAATCCAAAATCCTTCGGAGAATCCTAAATGCCCCTTACTTTGTCACCAATATCCATAAAGACCTTAATGTTCCATATGTTGCTGCGTTAGCCCAAACCAGATACCTATCCTTCCATAGTAAGCTCCATAACCACTCCAATCCACTAGTCTCCCAACTTGCTTCTTCCTCGATCCCTGATAATCCTCCGAGGCGTCTGAAAAGATGATGGCCTAGAGACCTTTTAGTGTAGATTTTATTGAAGTGCTACTAGTGAGTAGTTATTCACATGTTATTTACATGCCATGTATTCACTCTCAACACATTTACTTGTTGTATATTATTTTTTACAGTTGTAAATAT
The DNA here is from genome assembly GCA_003667255.2 of Euschistus heros. Lineage (NCBI taxonomy): Eukaryota > Metazoa > Arthropoda > Insecta > Hemiptera > Pentatomidae > Euschistus > Euschistus heros. The sequence continues at coordinate 223,815 of RCWM02000653.1, read as the reverse complement.
CAATAAATGAAAAAAAAAAAAAAAAAAAATGTTTTAAATTATCGTGATTCCAACAAGGATCCTTATCACTACTCCATTTTGAAACGATATCGAAATGTGTTTGTTTACACAACAAAATAATTAGAATGAATAACATAATTATAAAAAAAATTAATACTGCTTTAAACAGATGATTTATTCTTTCTAGATTTTTGTATTAGGTTTCTAGTTAAAAATTCATCATAATTAATTGTTTATTTTCCAAATTAAAAGAATTGCTACAAAAATAATAAACATGATCGAAAATAGGAACCTGAGCCCCTTCTTGCAGGCTTTGCGTCGATTTTTGCTCGGGAGGCCTTACTGCTTCCCTAACAATCGATTCCCATCAGACATGTCTCCTAGAACGCCGGAGGAACCGCCAAAACTTCCTCCTGGAGTTAATGCCAAACTGCACAGTAAGTCCCTTTTAGTCAATCTTATTCATAATGGAAATCCTTTAAAAAACTAACAGTTCGTCGTTAGCGCGTAAGAACGGACGTAAGGTCAGCGACTTATTGGTGGGTGGAACAAAATGTGATTCCTTAAGAACAAACTCTCTTTGACTGGGGAAAACAATAGATCATAGATAAGTCTGTCTATAATATACTGCTTTCCCAGTATCCTAAACGGTAAGTTCTAGCGACAAACGTTATATAACAAAAAATATTATCAATTAAATTTCAGAGAAACAGTCGTCAAACTTTCTATCCGAGCAACACCAAAGCCCCAACACTTAATGTAGGCAAACGTGCCTTTTTTTATTCAAACCAATATAGTTCCCAAACAGTAGGTCCTAGCGACAAATGTTGTATAACAAAATATTCTCCGTTGAATTTCTGATTGGGAAACTGCTGGCAAAATTTCGACCCGAGCAACACCAACAGAGCCAGAGCGTCTACATATCCATGTACTATATATTATACTAGGAATTATAACACTAATTTTGATATATATTTGGAATCTACCATAAATCCGAGGCTCCTTAAACGACTTTGTTCGTTTAGATCCTACTACTTAATGGCATGTCTTGAAAGAAACTAACTTCACAAAGGTTCTATCTTAGGATGCCTCTGGGTCATCTGTGTTCCAGACGCCTTGGAGAGTTATCGGGAATAGAACGGGAAGCAAGTTGGGATACCAGTGGATTCGAGTAGGTGTATAGCTTGGCACAGAAGGCTAGGTATCTGGTGTGGGCTAAAATAGCAACATATGGGACATTAAGATCTTTATGGATAAGTTTGTTTGTTACAATTAGTGGTATTGAGGATTTTTCGAAGGATTTTGGATCGTAAGGCTTGGATACGAGATGAATTGGATTGCATTGGAGCCCCAAAACTCAACTTTATAAGTCCAAATACGTCTACTTATTGTGATGTAAATGAGTATTTTGTAATCAATTAAGAGTTTTGAACGTTTGTCTGGTAAACATTTGAGTAGTCGAAAACGATGAGTAACATCTTATGTTAGTCTTGTGTGATAATTTGAATAAACCTCAGACGAGATAATAAGGCTTTATTCAACTCTTAATAACACATTTAGCAACAATACAATATAACCAGATGTTACATATAATTTTGTAACCAGGACAACATTAATTCATAAAAACTTTTCACCACATTCTTCCCCCTCTTCATTTTAGTGAATAGTGATTGAGATATTCTGGAATTCGAGTAATCCTAGTTGATCGACGGAGTGCAGACTCTAGACAAGGTTGAGATTTTACAGATATGTCATTTTCAAAAGTTCCTAATGGTTCCTTGCTAATAATGGTTTTATTCTTCAGGCGGGGATCATTGAGGGGTGATTCTAGTCGAGTGGCCCTCACTTCGTTCGAGTCTTGAGAAGTCCCCAGTTCGTTCAGGTCTTGAGAATATTGAGAGAGATTCTCAAGGTTCGGTACCTCATCCACACTTTAGTCCACTTCAATATCTTGTTACAACCTGCTGGAGCAAGGTGCCTAAGATTGACGGTGGTCTCTATACTGTCAGTGAGTTGAACCAGAGCATAATTTGGATTGACTTCAAGCAGTGTTACTTCTTGTACTAAAGGATCATATTTGCTTTGACGAACATGATTTTTCATTAGGACTTTACCAGGAGTAGTAAGCCATGATGGATTAGAAACTCCAGATCTAGATTTTCTTTTATGGTAGACCATTCCTTCATGTGGTGATGTGGTGAAATAGCATGTAATGCTTCTGGTAGTCGATGTATCTAAATTCCTAGCAGAGTAATGAACGGATAGCATGTAATGCTTCTGGTAATACCTTCGCTCATTGTGATGTATCTAATGATTCCTAGTTTTTTGTAATGCAAGCAAAATGGTTTTCCAAATGATTCCATTGTATCGCTCCACTTGTCCATTACCGCAAGGGTTATATGACGTGGTTCGACTGGTGGCAATACAATTTGAATAAAAGAAAGATTGAAGTCTTGTTGTGAGTTGGGAGTGGACGGAAGACTTGAATATCTTAAGAAGAAAGATTCACCTCTGTCAGTGTGTATATACGATGGATATCCAAAGAGAGTGAAGATTGGATGGTTCAGCGCTTGAATAACTGTTCCTAGGTTTTTAGCGGAGACCAGTCGTTCTAAGGGTTTTGAAAGGTTTGAAAGGATGGAGATTGGGCGATAATCTGAAGGTTCGGTGGGATTAGGAATTTTGTTGATGGGATGGACAATAGCTTTTTTCCAGGGAGTAGGAAATATGGCGTTTTGAAGGGAATAGTTATAGATGTGGACAAGGACCGGTAAAATTTCTGGGAGGCATAATTTTATTAGTTTAACGGGGATACCATCTGGGCCTATGGAATTGGTATGAGATTTTAAGATAGAGGAGATAATTTCTGTAGGAGTAACGTTGGAAAAATAAAATTCATTGTCATTGAAAGGTACTTCAGAGGAGAAAAACTGGTATAAGGGGAAGGAGAGGTGAGAGCAGATGAAACGAAATAGGTGTTTAGGTCATTAGGTAAAATTGGGAAGTTGGATGAGGTTGAGGATCCGGAGGGGTTATAGAGGGAGAGTTTTCGAAGGAGTTGCCATTTTGACTTGGAGTCGGAAGAGGACAATAGGGCTTCATGGAAATAGGAAGATTTCGCCCGTCGGATTCTTACTTGCACCAGGTTACGGAGTACTTTAAATGCTTGATAGTCGTCCGTGAGTCTCGTTCGTCTAAATCGTCTTCGTGCAGCTTCACGCTTTCTCTGCAGATCTTTAATTTCTTTAGACATCCATGGTGCAGGCCGACGGCGAAAGGTGGAGGTTTTAAGCGGAGCGTAGGTATCGAGGATAGTGAGGAGATTGGTTGTGAGGATTTCCACCATGGTGTCAATGGAAGAGGTTGAGTAGACTCCACACCAATCTAAGGTTTCGAGGAGAGGTAGGATACTATCGCGGTCAAGGGCGTCAAGGTTGCGGTATGTTATGGTTTTAGTAGGAAGCTGATGGGTTTGGAAATCATAGGATATTTGGATTAGGTCATGGCAGGATAGGAAGGACACGGGACATTGGGAGAAGGAAAGGAGGTTTTTTTGAGAATCTATGATATATAGGTCTAACCATGTATCGGACCAGCGGGAATGGTGAGTAGGAGCGAAAGGTACTATGAAAAGACGGAGGGAATAGAACAAGTTATCTAAGTAACGCTTATCGTTAGAGTCAGCAAGGAAATTTGTGTTTAGGTCTCCGGAGATAATAATATTGGAATAGAGAGGAACAAGGTTAAATAAGGAAGATTCGAAGGAAGGACCGAACGGAACAAGAGGAGGGCGATATATCACAGCGTATAGTAGGTGATGATTGCCAGATGAAATTTCTAGGATAAGGTATTCAATGTGTGGGTATATGGATGAGGGAGAGAAATCGAGGATTTTTGTTTTTAAGCTATCGTGGACATATATGCCAACACCACCACCAGTCCGGCCAGCCCGGTCATGGCGGGTAAGAGAGTAATCAGGAAGGGAGACGGAAGAGGAAGGAATGTGGGTCTTAAGCCACGTTTCGGAAATAGATATAATATGGTAAAAGTTATGTGAAAAATATTGATAAAATTCTTCAAAATGGGCAGGTAAGGATTGGGAGTTGACGTGACAGGTAGTTAGGATACTAGACATACTGGAGAAAGGTTAAGGAAAAGACACTTATGTTTTGGAGAAAAAAATAAAAAAAAAAAAACTTTTATATGAGTAATGAGCAGAGAAGAACATTGTATATTGAAAATTGATTAAATAAATGAAAAATTTAGATTTAAACTTTGTAACCACTAAATATGAAAAGTTATGAAAATAAAATGAAAAAAAAGATGACAAATTGGTGCATGGTATGGCTAAAGGGAATCTTGAAAATTCATCGACTATTGTTAGAAGATACTTCCTAGGTGTGCTGGATGCCAAAGGTCCTTTAAAATCCACGCTGAGTCTTTCGAAAGGAGCAGTTGCTTTAATGAGAGTGTTTAGCTTAGAATAAAAGCGTGGCTTGATCTCTGAACATGTTTTACAGGAAGAAGTAATTTCGTTGAATTGAATATGAAAGATTCTGAATTTTCAGCCAGTGATTCATTCGAATAATACCTGGGTGACATAGAGCATTATGATGAAGAACTAGCTTGTCTAAGGTATGAAGTGAGCAGCAGGTTCTAGATAGAGCATCAGCAGCAACATTTTCTCGCCCAGGTCGATAGATAATATCATAATTCTATGAAGCTAGTTCTAAGCGCCATCTTGTGAATTTTTCATTTTTGATTTTCCCTGGATGCTGGGTATTGAACATATATGAAATTTGAGTCCAACAAGGAAATGCCATTCTTTGAAAAGGTTCTTGAGAAGAAAGCTACAGGATATTCTGAGTCAGAATAGCAGCGATTGCTATATCTGATGCATCTGTTTCCACAGAAAATGGCATGTCTTCTTCAATATTCATTACAAAGGATTCAACAATGCAGTTCCGTAAATTGTTAAAGTCCTCGATTAAATCGTGATCCATGGGAAATTTCTGGCAATTAACTAATCTGTGTATTCTATCAGAAAATTTTGGGACCCATTTAGAATAATAAGCAAACATACCAAATGCTCGTTGTAGTGAGGCCTTGTTTCTTGGGATAGGGAACTCAATCAGTGGCTTAAGTCTGTCAGGATTTAGTATGTTGTTCTCGATAAGATATCCAAGTAGTTTGATAGATTTTAAATTGAAATGGGATTTTTCTCTATTAATATTTACATTATATTTCTTGCAAACCTCCAAAATTTGTTGGAGATTGTAGTCGTGGTCAGCTTGGTCCTTCCCACTCACAATTATGTCATCTAAATATATATTAACACCTTTTAAGTTTTCTTTCATCTTGATCTCGTCCATTTTTCTTTGAAAAGCAGCTACCCCATTAATGACACCCATAGGAATTCGATTAAATTGCCAGAGTTTTCCAGTAGCCTCAAAAGCAGTATAAGGCCTCTCCTATTTTCTGATTGGTATTTGATAATAAGCACTTTTAAGATCAATAGTGCTATGAATATTGTATTTAGCAGCATTAGATGCTATTTTCTCAATAGACGGAAGAGGATATATATCTAATTTTGTGTACTGGTTAATGGTTTGCGAATAATCGATAACCATACGCTTGCGATGAATTCCGCTGACCACTAAAACCTGAGCTCTCCCTGGTGAGTTGCTTTCTTCAATAACGCCATCAGAGAGTAGCTGTTGAATGTGGGACTGGATAAATCTTTCATCCTCTTCTGAGTGGCGTCTAGGTTTGACTGCAATATGTCGACAATTTGGTACCAAATGCTCAAACAAGGCTATAGGCTCCACCTCAGCACAAATCTACTACTGATGAACAAAACAGGTATACTTCCACCAAATTTGATTGACAACCCTGAATGCTGTTTTAGAATATCATGCCCCAAAATAACATCAGCACAGCAGTCTTTAATAATATTAAGTCTTGTATTACAATAGATACTGTCAAGGACCTGCAAATTTACAGAACAGTAAGCCTTTATTTGCACTGCTATAGATTATGATGCCATAGCAACTTCTGAAGTAGTAGGAAAATATTGTATTTTGTGTTTGGAAACAAAAATATCACTAACATAACTCTCAGTGCTTCCAGTATCTATTAGGCCGTCAGCTAAAAAACCTGATTTAAGTTTATGATTATCTTGGTTGACAAGGGATTTACCAGGAAGACAAGCAATAGTTTATGTTCAGGAGAGTTAGGGTTCAAAGACATAAGAGCAGTATGATTTCTCTTTTTGGAAGACCTGAAAACTTTAGCATAATGTCCTTTTTTACTGCAAAGTTTACAAATGGCATCACGTGCCGGACAAGAAGTACGATTGTGTCGATCGAATCCACAAAAGAAACATTTATAGACAGAGGAAGCAGTTACAGAAAGGTTCAGAATTTTGTTAAAAAGTTTCATTAGCAGATATCTCGGTCGATGCAACTTGGGGCTGATTAATCAAATAGGTCTCAGAAAATGACTGTGCAGATTACAATGATTGTGCTTTGGCAAATGCATCATCTAGACTAAGAGTAAAGTTTTCTAATAATCGTTGCCGAATATTATTTGATGCTAGGCCATTTATAAAAGCATCTCGAATGTATTCATTTCTATAAACTTCAGCTTGAACAGCTTTAAAGCCACAGTCAGGACTAAGGAGACGTAACGCCTGTAAAAATTGATCAACAATTTCTCCTAGCTGTTGTTTGCGGCTCATTAACCTATGCCTTGAAAATATTTCATTTTTAGGTTTGATGTATAGAGCATCTAACCTAGAAATAGCTTCAACATATGATTTACATTCCTTTATTAATTCATAAATATTATGACCAATATTGTTATAAAGTAATAATAACTTGAGTAATAATAGCATCAGAGGCCTTGATAGATTGTGTAAAGACTTCGAATGTTTTCTTCCATTGATTCCACTGAGATGAGCTTTTTCCAGATGTGTGTTCTGATCCAAATCTTTCAGGCTTGAAGTATTTATCCAGTCGTCTAATTATGAGTTCAATAAATTGTGATAATTTGAATAAACCTTAGACGATATTAATAAGACTTTATTGAACTCAAAATAACACGTTTAGCAGCAATACGATATAAACAGATGTTACATACAATTTGGTAACCAGGACAACATTAATTAATAAAAACTTTTCACCACATCTTGTTTCTTGATATCTAACACGATAATTCAAGTGAAGATTTTATTTAATTTATTTTTTATATTTTGTAGAGTTGACACACCATGTCAACAACTAAAATGGTGTGTCAACACTACGAAAAAGAATAGTCTGATGATGGGATATATTTCAAAACATGTAACACGTTGTTGAGAGATAATAAAAAATGTTTGGAGGAGTTCTGCTGGTGAAAGTGTATATAAAAATAGATTAAATATATTAAATACTCCTTTACGAAAGAAGGGAAGCTTTTATTTTCTGATGATAAAATATTTTTTTCACTTCCATTATGAATGTAAAGTTCTTGGTACGTAACTGTCTAAAAAACGAAAATGTATCTTCAGTTTAGCTATCCGTTTTACAACTTGCTCACTGCAAAACACCTTACCAATCGAGCCTCTCACTAAAAAGCCGTATTGTCTAGTGTTTTATTAGAGATTAAAGATCTCTTTTATTTTTCCGATTTTCCTAAGATTAAAAATCAAATTCAACATTAATGTTGATTATTTTTTATTATTATTATTATTATTTATTTTATTTTTTTATAGAGAGCTCATGTATTACTAATATTTAGAAATAGGTTGACCTTTGAAAGTTGTGGACATCCAAGGTTGTATCATCGATCATAACATGATATGAAATATTTCGACTAACAAGCATTAAAAATTGACTTTGAATATCACAAAAATTAACGGCCATTTTTTATCGGATGAAAAGTCAACATTTAGAACTAAAATTAATAAGACACGATCGGGTTTAATTTAATTTTATCAGTCAATAAAAATAATCTCATTGGCATCCGAAGAAAACTATCTTTTAACTCCCTCCTCATAAATTCTTAAATCGTAAAAGAAAATCTTACAATCAGTTTCATTTTTTTTTTTTTTTTCTTGATCATTACTTTAAATAAAAATTACTAAAAATAAGAGATTTTTCTTTGAGTTTTTACTCGGTCGAAATGAATGATCTAATAGATTTTGCAGGATAGTTATCCTTCAAATATAAAAGTAAAGTTTTAAATACTTATTTGTAATTAATTAACAAATATAATAAGTTTTTGTATCAACTTATATTTTATAATCCCCGAAATAGACACTTTATATATCCAAGATACAGATACTGCGATAGGTGAAAAATCCCATGATTCAAAAGGCAGTAAAAAGTAAACATCACAAAGTTTTCATAATGAAAAAATATGAATATACAATTTTTAACCCTAAGAAATGGCTGCCTTCCCGAATAGCAACTAATCAATGTTAATCAATTATTTATTAAATAAACAGTTTAAGAAATCAGGACAGTCGTTCTATAAATTAAAAATCAAAACATTTTATCTTTAAGGTAGGTCATAAATTCAAGTAGTTATAAATACATATACTAGAGATATGGCGACTAATCGGGTACTTTTATAGTCGGCCATTTTCTTCATTTATATTTCTACGCTTAAAAATAGGTCGATTGAAATTAAAACATAGCTTTAATTCATAATATTTTTTATTATAGATTCATCTTGAGAGTTTGTTATTTATATGAGGAATAGGATCTCTTGTTTTATGTAATCAATAATCGAACTTTAAGAAAGATCATGATATTAATTAAAAATATATTCGATAATCTACAATATTGAATAAAGAATTTGTGTAACCAACTGTTTTTTGTTTTGTTTTTTAAATCAGATTCGGATTTGTGTCATAATTAAAAAACAATAATTCTTAATTGAATATTAATATAAAAGGAAACTGCTATTTTAGCTATTTACGTAGTTTTTTATTTACAATTACATGTAAATATTTTTGTGTTATATAAAAAAGTCCTAAACACGGTAGCAAAGCGCCCCAAACATTGCCGATGTCACCCGATTTCCAACGAACCAATGGTCGGCTTTCCCGACTAGTCGGCCAGTAACTAGTCTTCCCAAGTCAGTCCATCTCTAATATTTACTTTAAAAGAGATTCTATTTTATACGAATTGCATACTGCACAGACGTTTCAAATTAACCATCAGGTAGAAACACAAACGGAAATTCTTAGATACAATCATCATTACTAAGAAAACGTAACTTGATTTTACTTAAACTTTGGTCGAACAATTTTTGTAGTACTATTTTGTTTTACAGGTTTCCCTCTGTATGAGAAAAGAATATAGCAAAATAATGCATGAAAAATGATATTAAACTTTTAGAAAGTTTTTTAAAACTACTCTCGCTTTCTCCTTCTGGTTTGGTGGAAGGATTTGAAATAATATTTGCCACACAGAGCAGAATTTATAGACTTTCCCTGGCACAATTCTTTAGATATAAAATCACAAAAATAATATGATCAATGATTTTTTTTTTTTAAAGTTTTTTCAACATAATTATAACTTTTTAGATAACTACTACTTCAGACGTGATGCCCGCAGAGAAGTTCGAAGTCCGCAAGTTTTTCCACTGAGCTCTCAGAAACGACTGAAGTAATCTCAAATGAGCCGGCTCCATATAGCAATTCAATGTGTCAACTCCATTTTACCATATGTTATTATTTGTATACAAAATTAATTATGTCAGAATAAAATTATAAAACAAACGGATCTTTTAAGATAACGTATTTAATTTAATTTAACTAATGTATAAATTTCAGAAGTTTGTGTTTCCGTTGAATGGACCATAAAAATTTGGACGATTTGATTCCTTTAATCCTTCCAATTTCACCAGATATGCACCCACTTGGGACTGCAAGACTTGTCGATCCAAATTGTACCTGACAAAGACTATCAATTAAGATTATCGGACTCTTAATTATAAAAAAGATTAAATATAAATGTGTCATTGTCTTCTTAACTACATAAAGTTTTGCATATTCTCTTCTTACTGCTTTCCAACATTTTAAAGAGTCATAGTTTAACATAATTTTTTTTTTCAATTGATATAGATCAATTAATAATTAGGTGATGGTGCTCACCGTTGTTTTTTATTTTGGGAACTTTAATTTAATTAAATTAATAATTAATCATTTTTCAAAATTAACAACGTAGCGAGAATGTAAGGGTTTCAAACATAACCTTTTACATTCAAAACAACATAGCTCCTAAACGGTAGATGCTAGCGACAAATGCTAAATAACAAAAAAAATTTCCCATTAAATTTCTGATAAGGATACTGTAAGCAAATTTTTGATTCGCGCAACATCAACTAGAGCGTGTCAAAATGTTACATTTTTGTGGGTGAAAAAAATGTTACACACTTGGGTGTAAAAAAAATAATTTTCAATAACCTTCCCATCCATTTCCAAAACTCCATTAACAACCTAGGAGTTACCATTGATCAAAATCTCTCATGTAACAACCATATCGCCCAAATTTACAAAAAATCCATCGTAATCCTTAAACAACTCTATAGATTTCGAGATTCCTTTCCCAAAAATACCCTCCACTTCTAGTGTCCTCTCCTATTGTGCTTAATTACAATAGGAGGGGACTTGCTTTGATTACGGTTGCTAGGTTTATGAGGGACTGTCTGTTGGTCTCGAGATAAAGCTGAGAAGACTGATGAACTGTTTCACTAGATTTATCTTCGGGATCCCCAGGCGGCCACATGTTACTTGCCGTTACTCTGAGCTTGGGTGGCATTTTCCTGAATTCCGACGGCAATACTTTCTGGGTACTTTCCTTTTCCAATCTCTAAAAACCAAAAAACCTTCCTATATTCATGACCTATTAACTCTGCGTTCTTCTATCCACCTTCTAAACACTAGATCCCAACTATTTAACCTGCATACCCCCTCACATAAAACTGCTTCCTTTGAAAAATCCTTCATCATTCGTGCTAGCTCCTTCTGAAATTCCCTACCCTCTCCTATTCGTAAAGCTGCTTCCCTGACTTCCTTTAGAAATACTTTATTTTTAAACCTTTTACATAATCAATCTTCCGAAAATATGTAAATAATTGTGTAAATATTTAGAATTATTTTATTTTTTTATATATGATTGTATTCTATGTTATTATGATCATTATTTTTAATGTTTAATTTTTCCTGTCGACAATATATGTCATGATTACTGATGCATTTAACTTGTAAATACAATTGTAAAACTGCCAGACAATTGTACCTGTAATTGTGCATTATTATTACTCTAAGGGGACAGTAAGTCCCAGAATAAAGTTTATTTTTCATTCCACTTAAAAAAAATGTTAAACTTTGTTGAGTGTGAAAAAATCGTAACACCAAAAAAGTTTAGACCCTCAACCAAAAGACATATACATGTCAAAAAATAGGTAATCGATTCTACTTAAACAGTGTATCGATGTTTGGACAATAAAACCCTTACCTCAATAATAACCTTCCCTAGACGAAGACCGAGTTGACTTAGTTTGTGTTTACATTGGAAAATTATATTTGTCAGTTTTATACCTTTTCAAGTTCTCTAAGAGTTTAAAGTATGGATGACGAGCAAGAAACATACAAACTATGGAGAATCAGGAAGACTGTCATGCAGCTTTGCCATGACCGTGGTTATCTAGTAACTCAGGATGAATTAGATCAAACTTTAGACCAGTTTAAGGAACAGTTCGGTAGTAAACCAAGTGAGAAGAGACCAGCCAGGAGTGATTTGATTGTACTTGTTGCCCATAATGACGATCCAACAGACCAGATGTTTGTCTTTTTCCCAGATGAGCCTAAGATTGGTATTAAAACTATCAAAACATACTGTCAGAGAATGCAGGAAGAAAACATTCACAGAGCCATCATAGTCGTCCAACAAGGTATGACTCCGTCTGCCAAACAATCTCTTGTTGATATGGCTCCAAAGTATATTTTGGAACAGTTCTTGGAGTCTGAATTGCTTATAAACATCACTGAGCATGAATTGGTACCAGAGCATGTTGTCCTTACTCCTGAAGAAAAACAAGAACTTCTGCAACGTTATAAATTGAAAGAAAACCAACTGATGAGAATTCAAGCAGGTGACCCCGTAGCTAGGTATTTTGGTTTGAAAAGAGGACAGTGTGTCAAAATCATTAGATCATCTGAAACAGCTGGACGTTATATTTCTTATAGACTGGTTTGTTAATTAATTATATAAGTACCATTGACAAATGTATTTTAATTTTTATAAATTGTTATAATAAATTTTACAATTATGTCAGTTTCTTTCTTTTGTTTCCTTTATTTTAATCAGTTTTTTAACAAAAGTTTCTAAAAACTCACTTTTTTTTTCTTTATCTTTAGTTTGATTTAAGTAAATAAGTTTTTTTCTAAATATAATAAATTCTTCATAAATCCTAACATTTTTTCTATTTATAACCACCAATAAGATTTTTTTTCTTATTTTGTTGTATATGAATATTGTTTTGTGACCTAACTATTAGAAATCTCATTTCTCATAAAACTAACTATGTTAACAGCCATCTAAGCCAGCGAACTTTATTTTTTTACTGAAAGCCAAAGGTAAGTGACAAATTTAGTTTGCTTCTTTTCTCATAAAAAACATATATATATATATATATATATATATATATATTTTCAATTATTATTTCATATTATTTCATAATATTGGGTTTGATTGAGAAATGTTTTTTATCTTATGTGTTATAAGGAATGTTAATCCACTTCTAACAATCCTTTTTATCCCTGTTGATATGAGTATGTTTTATGAATTTAAACAAAATCTAAGAGCATGTCAGTTTCCTGGTAAGGAATACTTCCATCAACTTTCTTGTATATTTGGCTATAACGTTCCTTGACCAGCTTAACTATTTCTGAAGCAATATTCTCATGTTTTCTCTCACATTCTGTGTCTTATGAAGCCCTGTATGTTGGCTGGCTTGGTTACTATCAAATATGCTAATTTACTGTCGCTGAATCCAGGCAACATTCTTCCTAATATGACAAAAAATTGTTAATATACCATCAGATATTCAAGGGGTTATTTTCCGAAAATAGCTGGTTATGGTTGTTTATGTAAGACGAGTCTTGCACTACACCAACTGTCTTTTTACTTAATAAGATCTGAGTATCTTATTTATTTTTTCTAGATAGGATAAAACTAACCTACTTCAAATAAAGAAGAACAGTACATTAGTATACAGTTAGTTTCCAACAGTTTTCCTCATATCAGACCAGCGCTCCAGTCATCTCCACATAAACTATCTTAGCACGAACTTTATTGGGTTTATTTTTTAAAATTAAACTTTTAACATCAATATTTTTCCATCATATGCTCACGCCTTCTTATTCTTTTGGTGGTAAGTCACTGTTATCACTATCCCCCTACCATATCCACCAACTTTAAGGGTGAATTCTATTTTGTTTGAATGTTTATTATTACTTTTCAGTTATGGACTGATTTTGTAGCAACTGGTTGGCAACAGGCCTAAATATGTTCAAAGTCATATACATTGTCTTGTTCTCATAAATGTAAATATTAAATTCTGTTTTAGGTCATAAACTAAACTATTCTCCTAAAGTTAAATCAGTAATTTTATTCTGAATATTGGAACCAAGAATATTGGTTGAATTAATTTGAAATGTCAAATTATGCATTAGCATGCCCCTATAAGTAGTTGCCCACAATGACAGGTAAAAAACATTTAAAAAAAAAAATCATTTTATTAGACTCTAAAGAATACCATAAAATTGCCTGACTTTGCACCAAGTTCACTAAAAGTTTTAGAAAAGGTGTTTTGCTGTGAGGTGAAGAAAAAGTGTTGTCTAAATGGGGGATATTTTATATTTCTTACTTACTTATGACAACACTAATTGGGTTTAAGGAATTTTCACTCTGATCCTAGTTACCTCCCATGTTTCATAACAGTTGATTGTAGTGTTCCAACAGGCGATTCCTTTGTGGGATAAAGTCGTGCTTTCAACAACTAAATATTTCTCAAATCGAGTAAGTTTTGCATTAATTTTATTCTATAATTATTGTAATTTAAATATAAGATATTCATTGTGCTTAAAATATTTGCCAACAGTCATGGTATTTGAAAATAAAATAAAATATTTTTTTTTTATATGAATTAGGAATGACTTTGCACCTGGCATTACTCCTCCTAAACCAATCAATAAAGGAGAATATTTTGAAGTTAAGGATTTAATAGGCTGGTTAAAAATCCAAATTATTTAAGATAACATTATGCTTTTTGTTGATAAGGTTTTTGTTATCAATGAACAAGTATATAGATGAATGCTGTTATAATTTTGCCTAGTTATAGATAATTGTTTCAAGTCATAGTGTTCGTTTTTATTAAAAACATTGTAATTTACAATCGTTTCCTTTGACAAAATCCTTACAAACAGAGAAACAAATCACTGGGCTAAGCTTCCACCACTATAAAGAAATAACATTGCACCAGAATACGTTTCTAATTATTTTTTAATTGAAAACAGATGGTGGGGCAGCAGAGTCATGGGTATCCGGTTGATTTTGCACCGAAGTTTAAAAACAATAAAATTATAAGTTTTGTAAATTTTGCAATTTTAAGATTAAGTGATGAATCAACAGCATTTTTAAGCTAATTATTCAAAGCAAATATTTTAATACATGCATAATAAAAATTATTAATAGGTAGTTAAAGAATGAAATTCAACAAAAGTGGTACAAAGTTTGGCCGTTTTAAAGTATGAAAAATATCAGTTTCTCCCTGATTGGGAAAAACATTAGATCATGGATACATCTATCTATAATCCACTGCTTCTGAATGGGAAACTGTCAGCAAATTTTCAATCTGAGCAACACCAACAGAGCTAGAGCGTGTCAAAAAAGCCTCAACATTTAAAAACTCTAGGCAGGGGTTTCAAACATGCCTTTTTTTCATTCAAACCCATATAGCTCTTAAACGGTAGGTCCTAGCGACAAATTTTATACACAACCATTAGAGGATGTCATCTTCGGGGGAGCCATGACCAACCAAGACATTCCGGGCTGGGAAACTCTCGAAACAATAAAATATTCTCCATTAAATTTCTGATAGGAAACTGTCAAATTGTCGATCTACGTAACACCAACGGAAGTAAAGAATGTCAAAATACTTCATTTTTGAGTGGGAAAAAAAAACATTACATACGATAATTATATATCCCCAGCCAAAATCCCTGTCAAAACAAGCTTGAAAATTGAGAAGTTTATAAACTAAAGGAAAAGATTTCAAGCAGATTGTGGTTTTAAAAGAAAATAATTTTAATTCAGCAAAATTTATTTATAACATTTTATTATTTATAATTATCAACACAACATTTTGTTGAGAAATGGCACAGTTATTAAAAAAATAAATATATATTATTCTTAAATAATTTATATATAATCAACTCTACTCTGAATACATAAATATTTATAAAAATAAAATAACACAAAACAATAAAGCATTCTTGAGAGAACCTTTGACGCAGTGATCTTCTACTGCTAAAATGAGGTGATTATTGAAAAAAAACATAAATAAAATAGTTGACTAACTTATGAATAAAATATGAATAAAATACTTTTGAAAAAATTAAAATCTTACCATAAATTTCAACCCTTTCCAAGTATAACAAAAATTTAGTGAATTAAACGTAAACCATCTCCTTTCACTTATTAATTAATTAAAAGAAAGACTCAGAAAGCCACAAACATTTAGGGAATTTCAGACAGCATTCTCTTTATCAACAGTGTATAAAACTATATATAGAAATACATAATTAATAATAACAGCACCTAATGGAAGACTATAATTAAAGGAGGAATGAAAAATATAACTAAATTTACTCAAAATAACAATCCTTAAACAAATAGTGCAGTTATTTATTTTTTTCAAGCATGATCGATTAATTAATTTAAATGTGAATGTCTCCAAATTATTAGGAACACTTAGTGAACAAAGAGCTAAATATATTCAGCCAATTTTATTTTTAAGGTTCGCACAATATTAAAACAGATACTACCCTTGTTTTGATTGAGAGTTAAATAGGGAAAAAAACTATTGTCAGTTATACCTTCACAAAAGGATATCATACTTAAAGAAATTCAAAAATATACCCTATTATCCATCAATTTTTTAAATTTCAATGTTAGTTCGTCTAACCAGCGATTTTCGTTTAGCCATTAGACCTTTTAAACAAGTACACATTATTTATAAACTGAGTTTATACGTGCATTTATCATTTAAATGATGCGAGCTTTGGAAAAAGATGCTGGCAATTATTTTAAATATATACATTAAAGCAGGGGTATTAATTAATTTAAGTCCCAGTATTATTACAACATTTATAATAAAAAGTTTTAAAATGCTACTATGGTACTTAAAAAGCTTATGATTGTACACCATTGATGGATCTGTAAGGGTTTCGAGGAAAGAGCATGTCAGGGACAAATGAAAGTGAAAAGAAATATTTTAGAGATTATTGAAGAAAAAGGATTCGACTTGTGTAGAAATTTAAAATTAACGGATGTAGGTTTAACAATGAAAACAACAAAGGAATGAGCGTTGGAGAATAAACGAAAGAGAGCCATGCTATTGGAGTATAGCATAGAAAAAAAAGGTAGATTAAAGCATAACCAAAGATGGATTCACAGAAAAGTAGGACAGTTCAGTTGACTGGGAAAAACGGAGAAAGACGATTAAAGAGAATCAATAAAAATGTTCACTGCTGAATTCTTTTTTTCAAGGATAAAACTTCCACTTTAATGTATAATAAGCAGACAGCAGCACAACTCCAAAAAAACTTGGTCATTTGAAAATGTGATCAATATTATAAAGATGTATCCTTCTACTTGCGCAGTGATTACCAAATTCCAATATATGAACGTGAGAAAAACTCAAAAAGTACTATCCATATCTGCAAGACCCAGGTATTATAAGATTTGGAGGAAGACTAAATATAAGATGGTGGCATCAAGTCTCCAAGAATATTTTAAATGAAAATAAATAGTTCATTAATGTAATCTCGTAAGTGTAAAAACTGGAGAACTGCTGATTAGAACAGGAACAGTTTTTTATATGAGCTGCACTTCAAACTAGACAATAAATCAAAAATATCTTACTTTAGTTATTTTTTTGTCCGTTTCCTGAGGAAATAAATCAATAATTTGTTATGAACTAATAAAATATTATAAAACAATAAGTTGTAACGAATATATATTTCCAATAATTTAAATAAGCTCAGTTATATTTTATAACCAGATGAGTTTACTTCAGAAGAACTAACGATAATGATAGTTACTAAAAAAATAAGTTTAAATTATTTTATTTATTTTTTAAATATTTAATTGCTCCTGCATAAAGCGAAATTTCTTTCTTAATCTTGTTATGTTTAT
Source organism: Euschistus heros (assembly GCA_003667255.2). Lineage (NCBI taxonomy): Eukaryota > Metazoa > Arthropoda > Insecta > Hemiptera > Pentatomidae > Euschistus > Euschistus heros. The sequence goes on along the minus strand of RCWM02000653.1, from coordinate 206,341 downwards.
TTTCACTATGTTAAACACTATATATTTTTAGATTAAAACCTTAAGCATACAGAAAATTTAATATCTGTACTTAATAAATAGTCAGTAAAATGTAATGGCCCGAACTGTAATTTTTATGTTTTGACTGAAATGGATTTTTTTTTTTTTTTTTTTTTTTTTTTTTTTAAATTACCACGGATTTTAAGAAAAATTAAACTAATGGGTTGTCTAGAAAATAATGCAGACTTTTTTTTTTTTTTTTAATTACTCCTCTATTTAATAAACTATTCATATTTATGATTTTTTTTTTTTTTTTTTTGCATGGATGTCAATATGTATTATTTCCCTCCTAAACAAAAATGTTTTGTTACCTATTGTTTATTTTACTACTTGGAAATAATTTATATATTCTAAAAGAAATAATAAAAAGCAGGGCGACGACAGTGTGAGTGTGCATAGTGTTCAACAACGGTTTAATAAATTTTTGAGAGAGAGACTTCAGCCTTGAGAAGATATAGAAGTTCATGGCAGGACTTCTTCCCTGGATGGAAGATATTCTGCAAGCTTTGGTTGATGAAAATTCTAGAACGTGCAGAGAAAATAACAGTTAGGAAATCGAACGACATTGATCAGCTTGGAGCTCAAGCATAGAACGGTTACAAAATTTTGTAGCAATCAGTAATGGTTATTAATTATTAAGGATTCAAAATTCTATTCAGAGGAGTCAAAACATTGACAGAAATGTATTGAGATAAATGTGGCATATTTTGATTAATAAAAATCGTTTATCATCACCTGTTTTAGAGTATTTTTAAAACATAAACCTGCAATAATTTCTTGACAACCCAATATTTCTAGTTACGTGCTAATTAAAGCCATGGATTTGACACGTTTTTCAGCCTGTTTGATAATATATAATGAAATCGATAAGAAAATTATGTCACTTCAGAAAATAATGAAATGGATTTTCCATTCAATAACAACAAATGAAGGATTGAAAAAAAAAAATTATACACCAAATAAAACTCATAAATGTAATTAGATTAAAAACTATTTGTATAACAATATATATATCTACAAACATTTTTATAAATATTTACATAAAACAAATTTTCAGAGGAATGAAAGATCATTTTTTCTTCTCAATATGAGAAGTTCATTTATTCCTATAATTTCAAAATATTTTTGCATTTGACCTAAAGTGAGTTTAACGACCGTCAGCGATGGCTTTCATTTACACAATAATCATCTGGGGTTAAATAAACATATTTCTGTTCTATAATACATAAATACCATTTACAAATGCTCTTTTATCATTTCTATATAAAAGAATTATTACACAGTGTCATTGTGCCGTTATGTTGTCTTGCAGACATAAACTTGCCTGCTATAATTCATAATTCCATTTCTTCTTGTTTAGTTTTTTTTTTAGCTTAATGAAAGCTACAGAAGCATTTTGTGAGGTGTTTCTAATAATTCTCTAAATACAGAGAGCCACTGCGCCCCAACAGCTCCATCGACCACTCGATGGTCACAGCTTAGAGTGACTGTCATGAACTTCCTAGGCACTCTGCACATATTTAAAATAAAACAATCAATTATAACTGAACATCATAAAAATCACACAATTTGTTCTCAAAATAAAAAGGGATCTTAAAAAAATAAATAAATTATCCTTATATATGTCTGACTGATAATGCTGTAAAAAAAATTAACAAAAAGATAACTGCTGAGCTGTAACAAAAATTCATAGTTTTACAACATTTCCAAATTTTGAAAAGGAATCACACAAATCATAATTTTAAGATAACATTAAATGTTTAAGGCCTAAAATATCATACCAACCAACTATAACCATGTTAAATGATTGATTTCCATAACAGTAAAATAAATAAATTTAATAGGAATTCACTTTTGAAACTTCCATATCATATTTTTTCTTTATTTTAAAAGTGTATATAAGACTGTGAAAAAAATCATCTGTTGCTAGGAAACATGAAGTGATTACCAGCCTTGTGTTTGGTGGAACAGATTGTCTAATGTTAGTTTCGTTCTTTCACATACCAGGACCAATAATTTGGAATAACTCTTCGAAATCACTTGGTGACATTCTAGTAAAATTTTTAAATAGTACAGAGCTGTCTATCTGAACTTCATTCAAAACACTGTCATTTCTATCTTCAAAATACAACAAACCCAGCAAATTTGTTTCCTTTTACGAGAATTTTTAATTGCAATATAGGCAGCAGCTATGCCAGCAGTGTATTACATTTTTTGCGACAGTGGCATTTTTGATACTGTGGCTTATAATTGCATGTTAACATTATGGGCATGTAAATCATATATGTTGTTGCATGCGCAGCCGCACACAAAGTTCCAGGGGACTTAGCACGAAAAAAGGCAGTGTATAAATGCACCTTAATGCTAGGTGATTACTCTAGTGAATACCCAAATCACTTAGATTACCAAGCCGGGCTGTGCTTCAGTATCCTTAGCTTCTACAATAATCCAACTAGCTACACCCTCTCCTTTTTTTTTTTTTTTTTTTTTTTTCTATTTAACGCATTCACATCCACTGTTGCATAAACAGAACATTAATTTAACAATTTTTTTTATTTTTGAAAGTTCAAATATATTTCTATTTTATTACATCAGCTTATTATTTAAGGTTAGTAATAATTAAAAACCTATATTTTAAAAATGTTATATTTTTTTTAATCCATTGAAAAATAATAGTACAATTGGTTATTTTTTAATGCAAATAATTCCTAAGATTTAAATATTAATTTATGCCAAATAAGGGTTGCTACAATTAAATAGTGTGAGTGATGTAATGTTAAATTACACTAAAATTGCTTTAAAGCATTCCACAAATAAAAAATTAAAATTGTGATTTTTGTGTGACAATTGTAATTTTTTATTTCTTTGAAGGATTCTATGATTCAAAAAATTGCAATAAAAATTTTCATGAAACAGTATTATAGTAGGATTTATAAATATATCACCTTACCTATCTGACAAAAATTATATATTCTACAAGCCAATTTTGCGTGGCGCATTTTCTGCCACCATCAGGCTGAACAAAACTTTTTAAAAAAAATTTCTTTGAATTAAACTACCCTAAAAATATTTCTTTGGAGAAAAATTAAAACTTTCAACTAATTCCAGTCTTGTCCCTAAATGGGTTAATAAAATGTAATAAAATATACTGGGCTTACAGCACATTGCGGCGCTTAATCCACGAAAAAAAAAAAAAACCTGCCCTAAATTGAAGTAAATAAAAACGAAAATTATTAAATACTTTTAACCACATTAAAACCAAAACTTAAAATGCTATACAAAATTTAAATTTATCAACACTCTTACCCAATTCCATCGACTGGAACCATTCTGTCCACTGTTGTGCCTACGGCAAGAATAGAGGACTGTGGAGGGTTTATAATAGCACAAAAATGGGTACATCCAAACATTCCTAGATTTGAAACTGTGACAGTACCTCCCTAAAATAAAATAGTAAAAGTATTTATGATTGCATTAGGGAAAAAAAAAAAAAAAAAAAAAAAAAAAAAAAAAAAAAAAAAAAAAAAAAAAGGGCTAAGAATAAGAGAAAAAAAAAATATTAAACCTGAAATTCATGAGGTTGAAGTTTTCCCTCTCTAGCTTTGAGTGCTAAAGTCTTAACAGTTTTACTAATTTCCTCCAAACCCTTTCCATCAGCTCCAAAAACGATTGGTGTGATTAGACCCTTATCAGTGCTCACAGCTACATTTACGTCGATATTATGATGCCTTGAAAAATATTTAGAAGATATAATTTCATCTTATAATTATATAATGCTGCTATTACAAGAATGTAGTAGCTATAAAACTGTAAAACAATTTACATGGCTAAGTTAACCATTTTTTCAAAACTAAACTATTCATAAAAAAATTTTAACTTTTGCCAGGAATTGAAAGACCTACAGTCCATGACCAAGGGACATAAAGCAATTCAAAACTTGCTTCATTGCTTATAATGATCCTAGAAGGTCTTGTGTATGGTAGCAGTAACCGGCCCAGGCTCCGGCTATTCAATATTCAACATTCATTCAATCAATAACAAGTAATAAAGATCGCCTTACAATATTTGATAAATAAATATTGCATTAACATTTCCTATATGCATATAATATAATAATTAAACTGCTAAAGTTCTGAATAAACTTTGAAACCATAGGCATTTGAAGATAAAATCTATTACATATTATTTTATTTTATTTTTTTCTCCCTAGTAGATTCATTAGACCAGGAGTCTCTTAAAGGGAGATTATAATATAAATTTTGGAAATAAACCCCCAAGAAAAGCAGTATAGGTTCTGCCAAAGTACACGTCAGACAAGCTGAGAAATTCAAAGCAAAACCTATTTTGCTTGAAGTTTTCGATTAATATTCAACCATATAGTTACCTCATTTTCACTTGGAAAAAACAATTTTAGGAACAATGGAAAAACTTATTCCTTTAAAAATATTATAAAATTAATATTTCAATAAAATGATACAAAAACTTACTCTCGTATAAAAGATCCCATCCAGTGAGAATTGACTTCAGGAATTTTTTTGGACGCCAAAGCTGTTGCTTTTATTATAAAGTCGTTAACACTAATCTTAATTTTTTGTTTCTCTAGACTTTTGTTTAATGTTTCACGAAGTTTTAAAAGTTCATCTACACAAACATCGGCGGAGAGGTAATAATGTGGTATAGTCTGTAAAATCAACCAGAAAATATATGAGAAATATCTCATAAGACCAATAATAAAATCTTACTTGATTTTAAAACAAACTAATTATGATACCTGTTTTGATTCGAGTAATCTTTTAGCGATAACGGTTCTCATGTTAGAAAGAGGAATATCTTTATAGTTTTGTGGAGGTGCTCCAGGTGCTTTCTTGGAAGGTGGCGGAACACCCACGGGTGTAGCTTTAACCGATTCCAAGTCTTTTGAAGTGACAGAACCATATACACCAGTGCCTTTACCAACACTCTAAAAAAGAACAATTGTCTATGATAAATTAAAGTTTCTTGGGAGTCTAATGAACTTCTCTGGATCATTCATATATAATTATTAAAAAAAAAAAAAATGTAAAACATTCACACTAGTTAACACAAGTGTCATCTTATTTCGACCCCTAGTAAATATATATATATATTAACCTTATTTTTACCTCATTTTCAAATAACAAAAAAAAAAAAAGGTAGAATTTAATCTGTTTTAATACTAAAAGTAAATGACCTATTAGTAACTAAAATCCAGACAGACCCAGAACAGCAAAAGAGGCATTTAAAAAATTAAGTCTCACCAATAAAAAAAATTAAGACTAATCACTCCAGTCAGGAACATAGCAATCAACACATAGTACTCAAGGTATGTGAATGCATTCAGACTTAATCAGATAACATTCAAAGAAGTCTAAAAAAGATATTGGTTTCAAGTTAACCTCAACTGATATCTTCAATCCAGATAAAAAAAAAAAAATAATAAAAAAATATAAAATAATAGGTACTTCTTGCCTTTGAAGTAATACAATCTGAAAAATCAAAAATAATTTTTGGAATCGGTAACTTTAAAATGGGTAAATAAACAACATTGGATCTCAAAGGAAAAAAAAAAAAAAGGTGACAATCATTATTTCCCAACCATTTGCACAGAACCATAACCCTTTAACGGGTGATGTATCCTGGAAGATACTCATATTTAATGCATCTTGCTCAATAAATGACCTAATGTCCTACACATGACCGTCAAATTCTTTATTTAATCTTGAATTTCATGATACATGAGTTGGGGTTAGCGTGGCTATAGCCAATTCAGAGTTTATAAAAAAAAATGTATCCAAAAATCCCTGGCTCGCCCGTTAAAGGGTTAAGCAGGTACTTCTTAAGAATGTAATAAAAAACTGAATTATCTCACGAGTCAAACTCGAAATCAGTTTTAAATTATGAGAAGTTATCATTTAAAATATCACATAGGAAAAAAAAAAAAAAAAAAAAGATTTTAAAAGTAAAAAAATATTACTGAAGGAGAAAAACTGTTTTCATATAATCACTTACTGTGTTAAAGTGACAGTTTAAAATGATTTAGAAGCATTGATAATGACCCTTAGAAGCAGACCAATAAAAAAATTCTGGACAAAATAATTGATGATGAAAATTCCATGAAACTACGCATACAATTACAAAACCAACAGACAGCAACCATTTTAAAAGATGGTGTTAAAATATTTTAAGTGATAATTCCTCGAGAAATAAAAAAAAAAAAAAAATCAAGACTATTTCTACATTTTAATATTAATATAGATAAAATGGTTTAAGAAAGTTAAAATATACATAAAATATGGGATAAAATTGTATATAATAACATCAACATATTTCCATGTCTTCAGGATGGTCTATCCAATTTGACAACTTTGAAGTAAAATCATCTATAAACAAATTAAGTGTTCCAACAACACATCATAACATATATGTTTAAAGTTTATGAAATATAAATTGCTATGTGATTTTTATAAAAGCTTTTAGATTACTGTGCATATTATATTGACTTCAAATGGTTTATTTTTTATAAACAGGTGATGAGGCAAAGGCACTAAGCTTCCATTTCATGACTGAATGATACAATCATGTTTCAATGGCATGCTTATCACACCGTCAACTATGTACAGATAATTCAGTTTGACATTCAGGGCATACATGGTGTGTTCATGTCAGTAAATTTATGTATAATATTGTATAATTATTTAGCTTGTTTAATAAATAAATGCTCTATAAAACTTCTATATAATTCAGAATAAAATAATATTTAAAATACATTAAGAAGTTATTATTATACAATTAAATTCATTTATTAAAGCCTTAAAAGTTATTTTCCTTTACATTGAATAACAGACTAATAGATTAAGACACAAAATAATTTATATATTTGTATGACCTTAAACCAAATGCCCTTGGTTATGAAAATATGATTATAATAAATTTATTCCACAATGTAATTTTGTTAATTTTTTGATATTTATAAAAGTTATTTTTTTTTATTAGACTTGGAGAAAGAGTAAAATGTATAATCCCAAATGGATCAGTTAATTGTTCACAAGCATACTAAATAACACATGGAATTATACGCAACAATTAAAATCAGGTACAATAATACAAAGCCTATAATAGTTTAAGAACGTTTAAGCTATTTTTTTTTTCTGTTTTTAAGGATGAAAACTTTTCTTCAATTGTTCAGAAAACGAAGCAATGACATACATGTGGGTTATGAATACAACAGAAATACCTAAGACCAGAACTAAAAACACTATAAAAATATTATATCTTGAACATTAGCCAAAGTGGTATCAAATATGATCAATTAATCTTGACAAATGGAATCATAATGTTATGATGAAATCTGGACCAAAGTTAAGACATTTAAAGTAATTATAAATTATTTATAAGTATTGCACAATGAAATGAAAAAATGTACCTCTAGTTTGATGCCTTTTTTCATGGCAAGATTCTTAGCCATCGGACTAGCATATACCCTACCCTTTTCTGTTCTCGGAACAGGTTCAGCGGGTGGGGCCGCTGCAGGTGGTGCAGGTGCAGCAGCGGATGGTGCTGGTGGAGCTGGAGCGGAAGGAGTTGGTTTAACCTCAGCAGGAGCAGCAGCTTTAGCAGCAGCAGGTGCATCGTCTTTAAAATCTTTAAACTTTGCGACGTCTTCCTTATTATCAACGATTATACATACAAGCTACGGAGAAAATAAATATTAATACTAATAAGTAAAAGAAGATAAAATCACTAAGGGCTGATAAAATAATGAACAGACTTTTCCAACAGGTATGTCTTTAGAGCCAGCAGGTAACAAAATTTTAGCAAGATATCCTTCATCAGGAGTTTCAAAGCCCATAGTGGCTTTGTCTGTTTCTATTTCGGCCAGTAAATCTCCTTCATTTAACTTATCACCTGCAAGTATGAAACTATTATCAATTTCTAGAGCTTTTCGCAGCTTATGATATGGTAAATTGCATGGCTGAATAACTTAACACATACCTTCTTTTTTAGCCCAGCTCACAATCGAACCTCTTTCCATTGTTGGAGACAAAGCAGGGAGGGGTACTCTTTTGTGCTTTGGGAAATCTGCATAAAATCTGGGACCCACAACACTCCATCTTCCATGTAATATTTCACCAGCAAATAGTTGGGTTTTACAAGGCCTAATAATACAGTTACAAGATCAAATTACGATATAAGTAAAAAGACTAACAGGAAAAAAAGCACAGGGAGAATCTCAAAATCACAAATTAATTCAATTCATAATAATCACTTCCTTACTACCTACTTTTTCACGAGCAATGGATAAACTGAAGTGTTGCTAATTGATGCCAAGGTCCTGCTGTATTCAACTTTAATTCTCTGTCTTCTTAATAACTTAAAAATTTGATTACCCCTGGATCCCATTAAAGACATAGCTCCACCGTGACGGCAAGTTACTCGAACAGCTGAACTAAACAACACCTAACCTGTTCCGTTCCTTAATGTTCTTATCAGCTGATAAAGAACGCAAGTGTTATCTTCAAATTTCGTAATTTTAAATGTTGAGCTCGTGTTTTATAGGAAATTAGCAACTTCTTAAAATTTTCTATATTTTATTTATTAAATAAAATCTTTAAGAAAAGACAAGTTTGCTACTTCCAAAATGCTGAAATTGTGCTAAATGTCTATCAATTATAATTACAAAATACAATAAGGTTAACCTTACTTGCTTACGTAATTTAAATCATTGAATTATTAAAAAATAAGTACTGTAGTAGAAAGGTTTCCCAACAAACGTGGATTTAAATAAAAATAAAATTCTGGAATTTTTTTTTCTTTCAAACATTTGATGCGGCACCTAAAGCTTTTTCGCTTCAAAAATATTTCACTTTATCAAGATGAAATATTTTAGAACATATAATTTAATTTTAGTTAAAACTTTTTTTTTTCTTTCATAGCATTCCTTCAACTATAAATTTTTCTTTAACTACATTTTCTCCATTTCTCTTTGTTTAGCCTCTTTACTTCCGTTGATCCTTTTCCGGCCATTCTACGTCTACGTTATCTTTTCATTTCGTACGAGGTTTTCTCATTCTTTTACTTCCATATTCATTAAATAGCTGTATCTTCTTAATATATATATATATATATATATATATATATATATATATATATATATATATATATATATATATATATATTTATCACTCCTATGATATTTGTTTTTAATTTCTTTTCGATTTAATGAGAGAATCTGCTGACGGTTGAAATTTAATCTTCTTTCTAAGTATTTTCTTCACCATTCAAAGTTTCCTTCAATCAAACTCCTTCAGACAGTTTCTCCACTCCTCTCAAACCATCGCTTCCTCTTCCGTTGGTCACCGCCCAGCCTTGCTTTTAGTCACATCTTTCCACTCGATGCGAGGCCTACTTCTTTACTTGCCCTGTTTCCAATTCATATTTTAATGTACTGCACGGGAACCTTTCTACATACTTCCTTATCATCTGTCCCTATCTCAGCGATAGAACCTTCAAAGTTAATCATAACTTTTCCTACTCCTCTCTCTTTACCCAATCTGCAGGTGTTCCTCAAGGAAGTATCCTAGGTCCAATCCTCTACACGGTGTATACAGCTGATATCCCGAAGCATCCTAGCACCATCCTCACCACGTATGCTGATGACACGTGTTATCAGTATACAATAATCCTTTCATTGCCTCCCACACTCCAATCCCATATCATAAAACTTCAAGAATGGTGTCAAAAATGGAGAATCAAAATAAATCCCATCAAATAACCTTCAGCCTTCGTCGTAAACCTACGACTTCCTGTCCAACACTATCCTTTAACGATGTTCCACTAATCCCCGTCGAACAGATCCGCTACCTAGGACTCCATCTGGACAAACATCTTACTTGGAACCCACACACAAGACTAAAACGACAAGAAAGAGCTCGTCGTTTTCGACTCCTTCAACATTTACTTGACAAACGCACCAACCTTCCTATTAATTACAAAAGACTCATTTACATAAAATTAATTAGACCAATTTGGGCATACGGAGTTGGCTTTGGGGCTCCACAAAACCATCCAATTCATCTCGTATCCAATCTTTACTATCCAAAATCCTTAAAAAAATCCTAAATGCTCCTTATTTCGTCACAAACAAACTTGACCACAAAGATCTTAATATACCTTACATTTCTGTCTTAACTCAAACCAGATATCAATCCTTTCATAGCAAACTCCACAACCATTCGAATCCATTAGTATCACAACTTGCTTCTCATTCCATTCCAAATAACCCTCCGAGGTGCCTGAAAACAAGATGGCTTCGGGACCTTCTAATGTAGTGCTTCATCATATAGAACCTTTATAAGTGCTACCAATGGGTAGTTGCTTTAAAAACAAGTGACGTGTCATTTTTATCTATTTCATCACATTTACTTGATGTATTATATTTTATATTGTATATACAGTTGTAAATTTCAATAAATAATTTTTAAAAAAAATATCCACTTTGGAGTCCCATGGACAAGTAAACAGATGGGAGATGTTGGGTCTATTTTCTGAAAAAACGGTATTCTTGAATTAGAATATGACTTTATGAGGTTCTTTTGAGAAAAATGTTTAAATAATAATACTACTTAAATAATCTTCTTAGAGGAAGTTTACTCTATAGAAACAAACGTATCTAATTACGCTGATATTGCTGCATTCCCTAAAGACCCTGCTTTTGGTCATAGACGAGAAAGGAATATCTTTCCTAGAGAAATCCCACAAGTCCATCAAAGATAGAAAATAAAGGATGTTTCGATAACAGCCAGGACATTATTCCGGTAATAAGACTCCGCAGGTATTATCCAAAAACTCGGCAGTAACTAGGCACATACATATTGCTATGTATCAAACCTATAAGTTTGAAAATAACAAAGATAAATTCGGGCGTTGGCAAAAGGGTAGCAACCTCCACAGCACCCCACGGGTGGTCCGAAATTTCACATCCTTTCATACAATAAAAATTCTCTACCTGCTTGTCCCTTACCTTTTAAGATTCGGGCTAAACTCTTTATTTTGAGTATTTCTAAATATCATAACACTGGGAAGTCGGTGGGCGTGTTCTTTGTCCAGAGGGGCGGAGCTTTTACATCAAAAAGGGATAGAAAAATATTGTCGAGAGCAGTCTTGGAGAAGATCTTTGAGAGAGAGGAGTTCGTCGGAGATGTCTGGTTCCTGGAGATCGGGGGCCTGGCCTTCCGGGCAGCCTGGGGATTCTCGCCATGTAGCCGCCCGCTTCCCCGCACAACATAGCATTGCCCTTAAGATGAGTCTAGATTAAGTTATTTGTTACCGTATAAGTTTTAAACTTAAGTTATGCTTCTTATTTCTAGTTGTAATTTCTATATGTCAACCCATAATTGATTATACGTTGTTTTTTTAGTTCAACCGTCATCATTCATTTGCATGCCACTCATTATTAATATATTTTGATTCCTCTCCTTTATAATTAACAAATCTTAATTTCTGACCCCACGATAACCTTCTGGAGAAGATATTAGATTAATACATTAGTACTTAATTAGTTAAAAATATCAATTATAAATTGTCAGGAGATTAAGTCCTGGCTGGCATCCCTGTTTGTAGATTAATGCATGATCCGGACTGGACACACACAGAGGACATAGCAATATTTATTTTTGCTTTATTATATTCTGCGGAGATGAAGAACGTGAGAGAGGAAAAATTCTAATTATTTTGAAATAAATTAATAAAATTATATATGTATAGTATTATGCAGAGATCGTTAGTTTGTATTGTCAGTGGCAGTCGCAGAGGATGGTTAGGAGGGGGGCGGTAATAATAAATAAATAGTCTTGTAAAGATTTATTTCTTGTAAAGATTGATAATTGTTTTTCCCCCACCAAAAAATCCTGCCATTCTTTGAATATCTCTACCATTTTTCTTTTTCTCAGATCTCCCCTGTGTAAACTTACTTAGTTTCTTTAATATTACCCACGTGTTATAATTTTTTATTGTTTATTGTTAGCATTACTTACTATCATATGTTCGATGGACTGATGATTACGCTGAGTATTGCCAAATGAAGTTGGGCAGCAATGCTTTGAAATAAAGCGTTCTGATATAAGTATGTTGCGGTATTATGTGATATCAATGCTTTGAAATTGTTTCTAATATTATTTTTGTTCACTTGTAAAATAATTGTAAGACTCTGGAACTCTACTAACAGATAACAGTTATAGACCATAAACCTTGTATTTTTTTTATTATTATTATTTTTTTTTTTTAATGGCAATAAAGTTTTAGGCGAAAATAATAAGATGAAGTTTGTAACAATTGATATAAATAAATTTCGTTTTCCACTTACAATTAGATAGTTTCCTATCAAAATCAAAATTACTGTCAGCATTGAAATTAGGACTACATAAATTAAATTAAGTTTTCATTTATATAAAACTGTTTCATGATCCTGTTAATAAAATAAGCAGTCGACGTTTAATCATTTCGGGCATCATCAAAAATGGCAAAACACAAAATCACATGGTAATTATTTATCTGATGGACATCTGTCTCTGTTTTTACTTTTCTCTTTTGTTTTTTGAATTCGCATTTCTTGAATTGACATCATAATACATAAGTTAGTACAAGACAATAAATATTGCACTGCGGTCAAGTAGAACCTCTTACATTATTCTTTATCTATTTCTGTCCTCGACAGCTCTTCTCAAACCAGAGTCCTTAGATCCGCTTTAACTCTATCCTACCAGCCTTCCCACCTCTTCTCTTTCTTTCCTACGCTGCACAGTGAGGCAAAAGGGGAAAAACCCTAAAATTCTGTTATTTTTTTAATATTTAATTTTCATTATTTTCGAATACGTAAATAAATATAGCATATGGTTTTGGAACTGATTTTTCGATTTTTCATTATTATGGTCTATAAACGTCCTTGAACTTTCTCTTTTCTATAGGTAAGAAAATAACACAATTTTGAAATTATGTTTTAATAATTTTTTATGAAACTGAATTTTTGCCAAAATTTTGCAAAACCTTTTGAACTTAATTTAGTTAATTTAGGCATAACGTTGACTACCAGAAATTTTCAAAGTTAACTGTCTCGTAAATCTAACTTATCTTCATTTTACATGGTCTTTAAAATAAACGCTCCACCGAACTAGGCTCTCTGTGGTGGTTCAAATTGAATTATTTGTTAAAGTATAAGTTGGATAACTGAGAAACAGTGTTATAAGTATAAATCACAGTCTCGGTCATATTTGGGGATGAATTTATGAGTTATTTTTCATTCAAAAGAAACTAATTTTCGGACATGTAATTTTTTTTTTATACTATTAGGATGTAAAAACTCGGCTTATATTAATGTACAAGTAAATTTGTTGTTCTTAGTCTGCCTTATTTAATATATATCTGTGTGTGTGTGTATATATATATATATATATATATATATATATATATATATATATATATATATATATATACGGGGTGAGTAAAAAAAATAAACTTGAGTGAAAGTAGATAAAAAATGAAGAAAAATACCGCAGACCTTACCTTTCTATGCCAATCCGTTGCAGAGATACGATAGTTCAAAGACTTTTTTGAGGAAACACCGTTCTTTACTATAAAAGCTGTAATATCTCCATTTTGTTTAAATATTTTTCAAATTGCTACCACATTTTCGTATTTAACATTAAATTTCCAATACGGACAGAGTATATGTAACCTTGAATTTTACAAACTTGGGACCTAAAGAACAGGTTGATCTTCACCTTATTTAGGGAAGATAAATGTCTTATAATACTTCAACGCTCACAAAACTGCAAATCGCATAAAAACTTGCAAATTTAATTAGCTTTCATATGATATCAAATTAATGATCCATATCGATTTCATGGAGAAATTTACTTTTAAAACCTGAAAAAACAGAGTGTTTTTATTTGACACACAAATCAGTTACTTCTGTAAATAAGACATTATGATAATCGCTTGGTGGAAATGTGCATTTTAAACATAATAAACTCTTCATTAGTATAAATCGTTTATTATGATCGTTTATTATTTAGTAGAAAATATAAAGGAAAACTGTCAATATTGTGGCACCAGATCAAAGGATTTTATCTTGTTACAATTATTATGTTGTTTTTGTTTATCCATTTTTAAATATATTATGGACCATGTATATCTATGTATGTATTAAATATATTTCTATTTTTTGATACAAAAATAACTAACCCATAAAACTCTTAAGATTCTTAGTACCAGGACATAGAAGCAAGATTAAATTTCAAATAAAGCTCTTTTAAACAAAAAAAAAAATTAGTAGTTGTTTCATCGTTGGATGACTAAGTTATAGGGCTATTATTTATATCACTTATCACCTCTCTTCTCTGATGTCAATTGCCATATTTATTTATTTTATATCAATGAATCATTTTCGCTCCATATGTATAACTAATTTACAAGCTGTAAAATTAAATTATAAAAAAAAAAATATTTTACAATATTTTCGTTTTGTGGTTTAGTAATTTTTTTTTACTATCGTTAGTTCATGTATTATATTGAAAAATAGTAGAATAAAGTCTTTGTTAAGTATACATGTCAATGAATCATTTTCGCTCCATATGTATAACTAATTTACAAGCTGTAAAATTAAATTATAAAAAAAAAAATATTTACAATTATTTTTCGTTTGTGGTTTAGTAATTTTTTTTACAATCGTTAGTTCATGTATTATATTGAAAAATATGTAGATTAAACTTCTTTGTTAATATACTATTGACAATCATTAATAACTGTCCATTTCATTCAAATAAGCTCAACTTTATTATTACATTTTAAAAATTATATTTCAATTTAAACAATTAAAATCTTTTACCCGAAATAACTTAATAATTAATTTTAATCTAGTTCATACAATTATATTTAATTCAATTTAGAACCTCATAAAACTATAACAAACATGATATATATATATATATATATATATATATATATATATATATATATATATATATATATATATATATATATATATATATTTTTTTTTTTTTTTTTTTAACTGGAAAACTTTGCTCCTTGCTAATGATCAGATTACTCTGATTATGGTTTCATTCAATTTAGCACCTCATGAACTGTGTGATTCCAGAATGACATGCTTATAGGACGACTCGTTTAGATAATACGAGGTTTTTACCTATTTATGGTCTTTTTGTCCCACTGTGCGCCGGTGTGTCCTCATATGGATTTTTGCATTCTAAAATTCCACCATCTAAAAATTCCTAATTCCAGTACAATAGCGATTATCCAGCTCTTCGATAGTTCGACGCTATCACGAGAACACCTCTCATAGTGATGGCGAGTGCTAGTTTGAATGGTTCATTAAACATTAATTGCTAGAGAAACTATGAATGTAAAAGCTACAGTATCCTAAAATAAAGTCACTGGAAAAAAAACCATTGTTGGTTAAATAAATTTAAAAGACATATTGGGATAAGGTTTCTGGCTATTACAGGAGAAAAAAAAAAAAAACAGTCATTAGGTTATTCAGCTGTCAAATCATTCCAATAATTAGCGTCTAAAATTCAACAAGTATCCGAAACAAGCCTGTAATGCCACTGAGCCAAACTGCTGCTGAACAAAACTTTTTTTTCATAAGAATGAAGATTCCCCCCCCCCCCCCCAAAAAAAAAAAAATGTTATTATTAAATGTGCACAAGGAAAAGGCACAGGATAAATACGTTTGACGGGGGAAAAAAATGGAAAGTTTTGATTTCACTTTAACTTCTCACTTCCTTCCCTCTCCCTCTCCACAAATGAACACCAAATTCCACGAATCAGTAAAAAAAAAAAAAAAAAAACACAGCGTAAGAAAAAAAAAAAAAAACATTTGCAGCGTAGATAAAAACGTTCTAAAATAACTGTTTCGTGAATCAATTTTCCGTATTCAGATTTTTAATTTTTATTTAATTATGGTAAACTATAAATATAAATAAATTATATAATTATTAAAAAATATTAACTTTTTTTTTTTTGATAATGTAAAATGAAAAAAAATTTAGTTATAGAAAATAGATTGCCATATTAGTTTAGGTAAACTTATTCTCCCCTCTTCCTATTTATGGTAAGGTATTTATTGACTGGCAATAATAAAGATGTAGACAGTTAGGGTATGCAGTCATAGAATTGAACACAATTAAAATATAAATTTTAATTTATTGTGCCGACGTTTTTGGCTTACAATGCAAGACTCCATCAGGGCTAGAAGAAAAACAAACGATAAGATATGACAATATAGTAAAGGAGTGAATATTATAAATGATAAGAAAAGAAAAACAGTATGAAAATAAAGAACAGTAAGTTTTGAAAAAAAAGTAAATAAATAATAATAATATATTACAAAAATAAAAATAAAAAAATGATATGTTTTTTATCTTTATAAAAAGAAATATATAATGCTTTTCCACTGAACATATAAAAATTGTCATAATTTGCTAAATATACAAATTTAGCGTGCTGGAATGTGTATTTTACGGGGCTAGATCAAAATTTAATAAATGAAGAAATTTTGGATTGGACAAATAGTTTCGGAGTTATAGCCAAAAGAGTACCGAAAACGGGTTTTCGCTGAGAAGTGCGACTTAAAACCCAAATCAGCCAATCTTTGGTAGAGAACCGCTCTAAAACTATTGATCTGAGAAAATAAACGGATATTAACAAATTTGTTGCAAACTTTCTTTGCTTTAATAATGCATAGACCACAAAATGTGCTAAAATTAACGGTTTCCGAGTTATTTTATTAGACAGCTAAAAACATACAATTTCCACTCCCTCCCCCCACTTTTTACCACATTTAGAGCTAAGTATGGTGAAAAATTTCTAGCCGTCAAACCTTTTTATTTTTGGAGTTAAAGGTTCGATGCTAACTGCCCTGTACTACATCAAAACCTAAATACCCTAGACACAAGGCCCCCAATCCCAGTCTATCTCTCGGACGTTTACCTTTTTAGAAATTCAGTAATTATTAAACCGTAAAATAGTCTTAAGAAAACAACTTTCCATGCTCATATTAACACTTTTTTTAGCCTTAAAACACCCTTTTAAGGCTATCGCACACGACTGGCGGACTAGAAATGCGATCGATTAGCTAGATTTATCTAATCAACGCAACTTATCTACGTAACTACGTAACAGAAAATCCGCCCCAATCCGTCATTAGTCTGCTGAAGCCTTTATAGTATACTCCGAAAGTCAAAAGAAATCATAGATAAAACCCCTCCAGGACTTTTTTTTATTATTCTCCTCTATTTTTGTGGTGAGGATATTACAAAATATATTTCCAACTCTAAAACTTTTGTTTTAATTTCTGTTTGTTTTTAATGTATTTATTTATATTTTTATTTTAATATCCATCCCCCCTTCCCTACTGCATACATCCCATTACTTTCTAAATTTTATGGTTACATACTCCCTGAACGACGTTCTTAAAATATTATTCCTAAAGATTTACAAAGTTTAAGATGATACTTTGTAGTCTTTTATATAAGTAGTATTTTTAACATATCATGTACTAATGTAATATATATATTTTTTTTTTATTTAATTTTTAACGAAGTAAACATTTTTTTCTACACGTCTAAAGATTGTCAAAATTGTGTGTAGAAGAATCAAATTATGGAATGAATTTCTTTAGTTTTATCCTCAAGTAATAGGATAAGATATATTTTAACAATTATCTTTTTTACTTATAATTAATAAACAGAAACATAAATAATACTAAATAAATAATACAGTAATTAATTTTGTGTTTTGTTTTTTAACACAATAATAAGTTCTTTTGTGGACAAATTTATAAAAAACTTGGAAGAATTTATTTCTTTTTAATAATGGCTAATTTTTGTAAACCAAGGATTTAAAGTGGTTTTCTTTATGATTAGATATAGATTTTTTACGCATTATTTTTTTTTTATTTCTACATAATGATCGTATTTTTCATTTACTCATGAATAAGCACCCTGCTCTGGAACGAAGTTAAAAGGTAAACATACTACAAGTCCATGCTCCTGGGGGGTGAGCTAACAGTGGGGGAGGGGAGAAGGTCCCATCCCATTTTTGGTTTTTCCGATTATATCTCAAAAACGGTGGTCTTTAGAAAAATATGTTACAAATAAAAATTAAAGATAATTAAATTTCCTATAAAATTTATTTTATACATATTTGTTAAAATTCCAACGGTTTTCGTGATATACGTTATTGAAAATCGATAATTTCTTTAAAAAAATAATTTTTACCTCACTGTTTATTTAACATTTGCTTTTTGTGCCACAATCGTTCTCAGAAAAAATGCCAGAATCAGAATTGTAAAGCATTAAATTTACTTTAATTGCATAAATTTTTTACTAAAAGTGAGGAAAACATTATTGCTTTTTTTAAAATTATCGATATTCAATAACGTATATGTGGAAAACCGTTGCAAGTTAGACAAATATGTATAGAGTTAATTTTATAGGAAATTTAATTAGCTTTACTTTTTATTTGCAACATATTTTTCTAGAGTCCACCGTTTGCAAAATGTAATCGAAGAACCAAAAAATGGGACTTTCTCCCCTCACGCCGTTAGCTCACCCCCAGCGGCGGAGATTTGTAGTATGTTTACCTTTTAACTACAACTAACTAAGCCCTGAGGTAAAAAATAATCGCATATTTCATGCAATCAGCAACCCTCATTTCAGCGTCCATTGACCGGACTACTAGAATGGCGCTAGAATAGTTGTTTTTTTTTCTGATGCTAATCTTAATTGACAAGGCGTCGACCGCACGATCATGTGCAACGGTTATGTCTCTCACGACATGATATGAACACAGGAGTTTTATGATTTTGTGATACACTTTAATATAGATGTTAAAGTTCACTTAAAATTCGATGGTTTAATTTTTAAAAATAAATACTTTGGAGATGAGGAAAAAAAAAAAAAAAAATCTTCTGTTTATATAAAAATTTAAAGCAAAATAATTAAATATTTTTAAAAAGATGAATCGTATTTACCAGAATATAGGTTATCTCGATTCTAATGCTTTTCTAAAAAATAAAAAAAAATAAATAAATTAAGCTATAAAAAGATAAAAAATCATCATAGCTTATAAATTGTTTGTAGTTGTTATTGAGTTATCCGGAAATAAAAGTAGGTTTATGTTTTTAGAATAAAATTTTAGAATAAATCACTAGAAAATATTATATGACCCATTATTGATCAAAATACGCTTTATTCCATTCAATAAATTCCTGCCGACTCGTTGGAATAGAACTTTGAATTCTTATTATTAACTATTTTTGGTTTCTATCGACTTTTAAACAATCGATTAAATAGTGTTCGAGCTCCTTAGAACAACGATAGACTCATGACCAGTCTCCAACAATTTCATAATCACGAAACCTCTCATAACAATGATTTATTTATTTTTTTTATTATTATTACTTTTGTTTTTTTGGTCGTCTACGCTTGAGCGCATTCATTTGTATAGAGGTTCACTTCATTTGATTTTCTAAATAACTTTATTTTATTAAGTTCTGTATAAATACCATTAGTTGGGGTAAAAATTTAAGATGTATTTCATTTTTGAGTCGCTGCACTTGAATATAAGTCTATGTGGCGTAAAAAAATATACATATGCTATATAAATAAAAAATTAAATTTTTCTCTGACTGGAAAAAACAATAGACCATAGATATGCCTATCTATAATATTCTGCTTTTTCCAATTTACATTTTAGGCTAGTTGCACACACGCCGACCACTGACCGGTGCACACTGGGGCCATATGCCCTATATAGAGCTCGCGCTCAAAACTCCAAAAAGCGGTTTTTTTGTTTTATAAATTTATTTTAAATAATAAACTAAAAGATAAATTATAATTGCATTAAAAAAAAGCATCTTTTTTATTAATGATAGGTTTTAATTTAATAAAATGCATTACTTAGAACTACATATTTAACAATTTAATAAATACATAAAAGTAATAAAATTTACATAATATGTACCTATTGTATAAAAATAATAAAATGTTATAGGTACAAATATTTCGCACAATATCTACAGATAAAGCAATAAAATATAAACAAATAGCATTTTACATATTTTAATTATCAATCATACTTTTTAGGATTATAATTAATGAATAACCATGTAATGTTTTTTTACATGATGTCTTTAAATTTTTTATTTAATACTCACGTAAATTTTGAAGAATCATTTCAAATTTTAATATTGAATCAATGTTAGTTTTACCTGATCCCCTAAAAAAAGGTTATTACTGGTCTAATCATTATTCGAATCCGTAATACATAGCTAGATGTAATGTGACATGTAATGTTGTTTAAGCTAGATGGTCCAATTGTTGACATTCCACAAACATCGGGGTCGAATTAATATTAATTAATTTTGTTTTTTATGTTGGTATTTTTCTGAGGTTAGTTATCAATTATCAGATTTTAGATCAGATAAGTTATTAGATATTAGCAGCCGATTAAAAACTTCTTTAATTTTATGAAATCTAGAAGTCTTCCAACTAAATTGTTCACCATAAGCCTTAAAATCTTTTAGGATTGATCCTTCTATACCATCATGCGTACCTCAAGTGACTTAAAATCTTTGTTGCGGGCCTTTCACTAAATTTAAAATTTTCAATATCTTGATGTTGCGCGAAGGAATTACCCTTTCGCTTTCACATTTATTTATACAAGAGCTTCTATTATCACATTATAATGACACTTTTGCAATTCCCTAGCGCTAAATTGAATTAATCAAATTCAAAGATTTAGGCTTCAAATTTTAAAATTTAATTTCAATTTCGTCCATAATCTTTTATTTATTAGTGTTTTATAGTACAAACCTATTTAATTCTAGAAGTTTTTCTACTAAAATGTTTCCTGTAAGCCTTAAAATCTTTGTTGTGGGCCTTTCATTAAATTCAAAATTTTCAATATTTTAATTTTGCGCAAGGGCATTGCACTTTTGCCTTCACATCTATATTTACAAAGGCTTCTATTATCATATCACAATGAGAGTTAGCAATTCCCTTGCGCAAAATTGAATTAATCAAATTTAAGTTTTAAGAAATTAAATTTTGAATTCCATCCTTTATATTTTATTTATTAATATTTTATATATACACCTTCACTTGAACATCATATAGTATGACTTGAAATGTAAAACTTTAAAAGAAAAAAAATCTTGAATTATCTCATATTGAAATGGTTTGCACTTTACAATCAGCTGAATAATGCTCTCTAATAATCTGCGACATAAAACGGATTGAAACATTGAAAGGAAACAAACAGAAGCGATTGCTGTTTACTAGTTGATTTGCCATATTATGTAGATTATTTTAGCCACAAAAAAAAAGTAAAAATACCCAAAAATCAAAAATAGAGTTTTGAGCGGTGTTAGTGAGGAGATGGTCCCAGTGTGCGGTGCCGGCAGAATGCCGGTGAGTTGACGGCGCCTGCCACTGTATTATAATTACTGTTTTATGCACTATAATTACAAAAGCTACTACTTGTTTGAGTTACTGAATCGAATGAAACAATATCCAATTGTTAATCAGAAATCGTTAAAAGTTTTAGGCCGAAAATTCAAGAATAAAATAAAACTATAATTATAAAAAAAGCTACTAATTGTTTGACCGGTAAAAAAACCGGCGAGTCTGAAAGCACCTAGCACCGGCGAAATATCGGTCGGTTATTTACCGACCATCTAAAAGTTGGGATGTGTACAACTAGCCTTAGAATTAAAATAATAAAATTACTTGAATTAATGATTTAATTAAATTAACTAACAATGATTATTCGAAATAAAAAATATCGAGATGTGTGTTCCAATAAATTTAATTTCGAGCTGAGACAATAACTTTTGGATGTCTTATTAGCAAAACATTGTTATAGTAGTATTTGGTTTGTAGGTTTGTGTATGCATCTTCTTAAGGATTGCTTGTTATAATTGCCTATTGTTTGAATTGTAGGATTTCCAGAACTGTTTGTAGAGTTGAAAAAGTTTCTGGTCTGTGGGTGAATAAATTGTTTAATTGTCTGAAAATCTAATTCGAGTAGGCATGTCGGTTATTTTTGTGTATCTAGGGTAGTCATTTATTATTCTAATTTTTTTAATTGTTGGAGTCATAGGTGTAGCTCCATACGGGAGAGGCGTACGTCAGTAATGGTCTTATGACTGATTTATACAGAATGATTTTGTTTTTGATCGACAGTGGGGATTTTCTTCTGAAATATGGAGCCATAGTACTTAAAAGTTTTTCGGCTTCGTCGCATTTGTTATTTATATGAGGTGTGAATGTCAATCGTTTATCTAGTTCCAGACCAAGGTAGGTAACAGTTTGAGTCCAAGGGATTTGTATATTTTTTAGATAGTTTTGGTATGTTAGGCCTTCTTTTTGTAAAAATTACTGCAGATGTTTTTTGTTCGTTTATTTTTATTTTCCATTTTTTATGATATTTATTAAATCTGAAGTATAATGATTTTAATCTGTTTTCTATTGTGTCTATCCTGGTGGAACTAGTGTAAATCGCCGTGTCATCGGCATATAATGACCTTTCAACTGAAGGGAGAGAAGGTAGGTCGGATATGTATAAATTAAATAGCGTTGGTGAATAATATATAAATTAATTATCCAAAATGTTGATTAACAACCAACAAAAGATAATAAATTATGCATTTTAGTTTTTTTTTTTTCATGTATTTGCTTTTATCAATCTATTTTTTTTCTCTTATTTTGTAGGTTTTTTAGCATTTTTCACACTGTTGAAATAAATGCATTCCAAATTATACCCATTTTAGCTAAGCTCAGCTGACTATGTAGTATAAATTGTTTTATTACCAAAACATGTATCAATATTTAATATGTGCAGTTGTAAACTGTTTAATCATTTGAATAAAACTTTTATTATTATTATATCGAGATAAAACAGCGGCTTCGAATGCGACTTTTTTCATTCAACCCAATATAGTTACGGTAGGTCCTAGCGAAAAGGGTTATACACCAAAACATATTCTCCACTTAATTTCTGACTAGGAAACTCGTAAAATTTTCGGACCCAGCAAGGTCAAAAAAGGTATTTTGAACTAGAAAGTTTATGGGTAATTGTTTTTTATGGCTTACTTTATATTTTTGGGGGTACTGAACACGAATCTGAAGTTTTCCAACAAAATTTCCATCGGCAAATATGAGAAAAAAATAGAAAAAAAAGTACCTAATAAAGTTTTAATTTTTTTTCATTATTTTGCTTGTAACTTGCAAAGTAATCATTTTAAGCAAAATACTTTTCTATTATAAAATAAAGAGGAGAAAATGACCTACAATTTATGTCCTTAAGTTTTTTTTTTGTCAGACGTAAACTATCCACAAGGAATTTGGTCAACTGGTGTCGGTCCCACTTCTCCGCAAAAATATGTTTGTCGTACTTTTTTGTCAATAACTCCGAATCTATTTGTACGATTAAAACTTACTTTTTTTCATCTTAAATTTACTATTAGACTTTTAAATATGAAGTTTTAATAATGTCCCTTAAAAGTACGCTAAAAAGCCAATATTGTTGTAAAACCCACGTTTTTTTTGCACATTATTCACTTTAACTCCGAAACTATTCTATCGACTCAAAATTTCTTTTTTTTTTTATCTAAAAAGTGGTCAAATTTGCTATTGGGCTGTATTAGAAGTTTTATTAGGGTTTCTTGAAATACACATGCCAGGACGCTAAAGATCCCGTACTTTTATGAAATCCACGTTTTTTTGGCACATTTTTCGCAGTAACTCCGAAACTACTTGTTCGATTCAAAATTTCTTTTTTATATCTAAAAGCTGGCTAAACATTTTTTTATATAATATATATGTAATTTATATTAAATCCCGTGAAACACCCACGCTAGCATGCTAAATATGTATATTTTGGCGAAATATGACAATCATGACATGTTCAGTAGGCTGTTCAGTGTTTTACGACATTTAAAAAAAATTACATATACACGATCTAATATTAAATTTAACCAGCTTTGAGATGAAAAAAATGAAATTTTGAATCGATCAAATAGTTTCGGAGTTATAGCAACAAATGTGCCAAAAAACCGTTAATTTCATAAAAGTACGAGACCTTTAGCGTTCTGGCATGTGTATTTCAAGGGACCCGATTGAAACTTTATATATAGATTCCAATAGTACATTTCATCATCTTTAAGATGAAAAAAAAGTAATTTTTTTTTCTCATTTTCGCCGATGGAAATTTTGTTGGAAAACTTCAGATTCCTGTTCAGCACCCAAAAAAATATAAAGTAAGCCATAAAAAAAAAAAAAAAAAATTACCCATAAACTTTCCACTTCAAGCCTTATTTTAAAAACCATTTGACTGGACTGTCGACCGTGTCAAAAAATGTACCAAAACTTAAAAACTGTAAAACTTGACTTTTAATTCATTGAAACCAATATAGCTCCTAACAGTCGGTCTTAGCAATAAATATTATAGAAAGAAAAATATTTTCCATTAAATTTCTGACGAAGAAAGCTGTCGTTATATTTTCGAACCGAGCAACACCAACAGAGCTAGAGCGTGTCAAAATGTTACATTTTTGAATATGAAAAAGAAGTATAGAACCCCAGGCCAAAGTCATTTCATTTTTCTTATTCAATTACATTCAGTCCTACGTTAGGTCTCTTGGCCATTTGCTTATCAGACACAAATCAATCACTTTTTAATACAAACTGAATCCATAATAAGTCACTCATACAGAAATATAAACGAGGCTACTTGAAATTCAAGAGTTTGTTTAAATATACATTGAAACTTGAACTTAAATTAAAATTAAGATTACCACGGAAGACTCCTTATGTGGAAAAAAAAAAAAAAAAAAAAAAAAAAAAAAATATATATATATATATATATATATATATATATATATACACACACACACATGAATACGGGCAATAAGTTAATTCGTATTTAAAGACATGCTTTAGAAAAAAAAAATAGTTATTTTAAGCTCAACTCAGAACTGAGAAATAAGCACTTTTGTGTACATTAACTTTTTTATTTTTTTAACGTAAGGTTCTCAATTCTGATTACATTTTACTGATCCGTCACCTTTTAAAAGTATTATATTGAATGTTTTCTACTTGACGTTTTTGCGGTGCAAAACAATTCTTTTTTTTTTAAGAGAGTTTGTTTTTGTATGAAGGCTGAATAAAATTTATCAGTCGGCCTTCGAGTTTTTTTCTCTCTCTATTTTAGCCAATATACGTCAGCTATTCTTTCATTTTCAAAATAAATTTGTCATTGTATATTCTTCTTTCGACTGAAAACTTTATGCCCAGAATTCTATCATGTCAATTAATAATCCAGGAGACATGAACGAAACATTTATTCTGTTTATTAATCTTAAAAGTTCATATATAATTGTTTTTAATACGTAAATCAATTATAAGAAATTATTTACACTCTTGCGATGACTACTCGGAAAATGTCAGAAGAAACCGAATAAAACAAATAATAAATTCAATCCATAAAGGGAACAAAATGTATGATCAGTTGAAATAAATTAAGATATTCCTATACGAGGAGTTATAAATTACTAATATTTTTTTTTTTCAGTTCTTGACCTTGAAAAAATCAGTGTTGATTTATTTTGGGCGACGATTATGACGTGTGTGACTCTGATTTAGCAATCGAAACTATATACTTTGTTTTAATAATTGACGGACTCTATAAAAGTCCCCGCCCCTGGGGGTGAGGCTAAGGATGGGGGAGGGGTGAAGGTCCCAATTATGTTTTTCGATTATATCTCGAAAACGGTGGACTCTAGAAAAATATGAAACGGATCAAAATTAAAGCTATTTAAATTTCTTATAAAATTAATTATTTACATATTTGTCGAAATTCCAACGGTTTTCGAGATATACGTTATTAAAAATCGATAATTTTAAAAATAAAAAAAATGTTTACCTCACTTTGTTAAACATTTGTTTCAAATACTAGAAAAGTATATATGAAATTAAAGTAAATTTAGTGCTCTAAAATTTTGATTTTGACATTTTTCCGGAGAAACGATCTTGGTAGGTACTAGAAGCAAAGGTTTGGCAAAAAGTGAGGTAACATTTGTTTTTTTCCCGAAAATCACCGATTTTCAATAACGAATATCTCGAAAACGGTTAGAATTACGACAAATTTATATAAACATAATTTTATAGGAAATTTAATTAGCTTTAATGTTTATTTGAAACATATTTTTCTAGAGTCAACCGTTGTTGAGATATAATCGAAAAAAGATAGAACTTCCCCCCTCCTCCCACCGTTAGTTCACCCCCCAGGGGCGGGGACTTTTAGTATGTTTACCTTCTTACTATTCCTAACGAAGCTATGAAGTCAAAAATTATCGCATATTCCATGCACTCTACACCTCTCATTTCAGCACTCACTGGCTGGACTAATCTTTCTCCGTGTTGATCTAAAACTGCTCCCAAGTTGGGTGGAAAGAAGTTCAAATGGGAATGCAAAAAATGAATTTTTCAGGACATGTTGGAACTAATGGCCTTATATGATGAAATCAATTCTTCAACAATGCCATTTATGCAACAAAGCCTTATACTTATGTTCACCAAATAGTTTCATTTTGTAATACATTATAAAAGATTCAAAATCAAATAGATTTTTAAATTTTTGTTAAAGTTTTCAATGGTAAAAAAAATGCTCGAAATGTCAAAAAACACCTCATTTTCCTACCTAAAATACAAATTTACTCAATGACCGTAATTCCAATCACTACACGTCGATAATCTGCAGTAATTCCCTTCTTTTATACAATATCATGGTGTTCCAATGCTTTTTGCTCATGTTTCTTTGGCATTTTCCGATATTAATGATATTTATTCTGGATATAACTGTAATGTCGTGATTTCTTCGATAAATATTTAATTTAGAGTCTATTCCCATTGTATTGATACCGGCTGAGTACTCCTCGAAAGTTTATTCTAGTTAAAAAACGGGTAAAACCAAAAATTTTGTTGGTGTTCCAATACATTCTACATTAGGTGTACCTATTTGCAATTTATGATCAGTTATTTTTGGAGTTGGTGCCAGCCCAGAAGGGCAGCCTTTGCAACATACTTTCTTTCTGCACTTCTTTACAATTACCAGCTTTCTCACGATTTCTGTTTGTTTTGGCTGGCACCGACTCCAAAAATAACTGATTATAAATTGTGAATACTTTAGTTGATTCTATCAAACAGAAGTTCAAGGAAGACGAATATAACAATTGATTTATCGGGAAAGAAACTGTTGAATTTTTATGGCTTTTGAAATATGTGTCATGTCTATTAAATCATTTTTTTCTTTAACCTTATAGTTACTTATAGATCAAGAAAGAAGACCACCCTATCAAAAACAATATGAACTATATATATATATATATATATATTGGAAGATTAGTGAATACTTATTGCATATTTTTAAAAGATACGAATGAAAGCTTAATTAAATAATAAATTAGTAATACCAAGAAATTTCTAAGCAGCAGAGAAAGGAGTTAATGTCGTGGGTATTCTAACAATAAAAATTAATGAAAGTAATAACAACCACCAAGAGATATAATGCGTATTATAAAAGATGGGCGAACTTCAACTTAGGACCAGTTTTCATTTTGATAAATCTATTTTTAAGTCCTAGAAATATGAACGAATAAAAATGGCGGACTAGTCGGTGCTTTTTGCCGACTAATCGCTGACTACAGAAGCAGCCAATCAGTCGGTAAAGCCCATCTCTACTTATTATATTTAAATTATGTTGAGATCCATCAGCAATGTAATCGTAAAATATTAAATACAAGCAATACAAACCCGGTTTAATTATGTAAAAATAAAATTAAATATATAAATATATTAAGAGTTCCCAAAAACCCTTCAAATGCTTTACAACTAATAAGGGGTTTTGGGTTTAATAATTTCAAAAAGATAAATACCTCCCCTTCCCTACATATAGTGTTAAAATTGAATATTGTGACTATCTCAAGAAAAAATGATGTATAAAAACATGCTACAATAATAAAACATGCAACAATAATCAAACATGCAATTGAAATACTCACATTTTATGAGATATCTGAAGTGGCCCCTCTCATATGTACGAACTATATATAAGACCTATTGGTGTACCAATTTTATCAAACTTTAGAATTATTACAATACTGTTAATGATAATGATTCAAAAATTTTAAAATAATTGTTTAACTAATAATACATTACTCATATAAATAACATAATAAACTCCTGGACAAAATTAACACATCACCTTGTTTTTTTTAATTATTAACAATTAAAATTTTAATTATTTCTTAATTTTTCATATATGCAATGGATAAACATATTTTTCTTATGATTTTGGTAACTTGATCAAGATTCGAAGAGTAAATAAGAAAGAAAGCTAGACAAATGTTACAATCAGTTTTAATGTGAGAATAAATCATGAACTAATGGGATTGTTATGCTTACAGAAACTTGTTTAAAACAAAAAATTACCTTAATATCTAATAGCACCTCTTCTAGCTAGTCTAACAGCTTTCAAATGTCTCTACATTTACTGGATGACACGAGCAATGTAAGTTTTAAGAAGTGCGTTTTGAAACAGTTACT
The DNA here is from genome assembly GCA_003667255.2 of Euschistus heros. NCBI lineage: Eukaryota > Metazoa > Arthropoda > Insecta > Hemiptera > Pentatomidae > Euschistus > Euschistus heros. The sequence continues at coordinate 177,602 of RCWM02000653.1, read as the reverse complement.
ATAGTTGGTACATGATTTCGATCTCTGATACGCCTATTATGAATATCCTAAACATGCTCTATCGGATTAAGATCCGGACTTATAGGGGTATAGGCAAAAGATTAACTCTTACTTCCTGAAAGTAGTCATTCACTATACTATAGATGGATGGGCCTCCTACATTTGCATCTGGTCTCCCTGAATCAATGGAGTATCCCAAGCTTATGGTTTATATTGTATTGGTTTATATAAATGGTTTATACTCCAGCGTATGGCAGCTTGCCTTCATCCAAGAGTGTTAGTGGTCTAACTGTCTTTATTTCTTCATGCCTATCTATGTTTAAGCACTAAAAAACTCAAAATGAAAATAGGAAATAACTTTAACATAAAGAAACACGATAAGACATAGTTGGAAGTGTAAGAAATACTAAGTTATTTGCTTAATCTTTCGACTAGGAAGAATTAGAGCAATTACATTTAAGACTTATGAAATTTTAAAAAGAAGGTGAAGCATTAATTTTGTCCAGGATTTTATTTTTTGGAAAATGAATTAATGTAAATTTAAATTTTTAGCAATATTAACATTTTAATGTTACAAAATGTTTTCTTTCAGCAAAAAAATTTCTTTAAAAATATCAATTTTTTAAATCTTATCAATAAATTTAATAATATTATTAATAATTAAATTTATTAATATAATATTAATAAATTTAATAATATTCAATAAGATTTTTTTTTTCCATAATGAGAGTAGGCCATTGCTGTCGACTGAAGATCTTGGAGATCCTCAACTCTCACATTAATCTAATAAATTTAGTACCTGACAACTATAATTTTATTTAGTTTAATGATTATAGTGATTTTATTAATGGATTAAAAACTACTGATTAAAAGAATTATCATTAATTTGCAATTTGTTTGATAATGAACATTTAACTTTGAATTTAAAAAATAATTTATGCTATGTTTAACATGATAAAAAATGAAAATTACTCTCTTTACTTTTTGACAAACATAAATTCATAAAAATTTACAAATTATGAATTCAATCATTAAATTTTGAATAGTAAATTTAAGGAAGAAATAACTAATATCGAATATTGAATTTGTGAGAGGAGGCTGCTGATGAGAAAATATAAAAATAAATACCATGCCCATGCTCCATGCAAATAATACTGCCCACTTTGGATATGTAATACAGCGGAGTATCTTAAATATGAAATAATAAAACATTTGAAGGGCCAGGAAGAAAAAATACAGTAGTCCAACCTAGACAATTATAAAAAAAATGAAATTTAAAAGTTCAACTCTCCTTGATCCATTTTCAAAAACCGAAAAATTATTTTCTCAAAAAATATTCTTTTTGCCCAGATAACCGCTTCCATCTACACAAAATTTCAAAGCCAAAAAATAATCCTTAATGCCCCAGAAATAACAAGTCATCACCACACTGCTTATTTTTTTTTGGGAGGAAAAACACTGTAGTCCAGCATTTATCTGTTTGTGACCATTAAATTGAAGGATCATGGGGAAAAAACATGGTAGTCCAACCTTCCCAGTAAGAGGGAATAAAGATTGTGTCTTTCAGTGGATTTGGGAGTAATACAGAGGCCATCTCTCAACCCCCTATGCCATGGTTCTATATTGTACCAATTTAGTAAAAACTTTCGACAGGTAGGTGTAGGTAGGGTCCAGAGACTATCTTCAACCTACCGACAAATATATTAGACACTGTCTAAAACAACCAAAATCCAAAGGATGTAACGGGAAGAAAGAGTGTCCTTTTAAAAAACGAAAATATTGAATCTATTTTCAAAAATACAACAATGGTGGAACATGGCAATCAAAAATCGTTAGGTCCTGGCAGATCTTGATATAGTATCCTTTAGTGTCCTGTGAATGCCCTTTCAAAAAACAAAAACATTTAATAATTTTTCAGAAGGGCGAAAATTAAATTGTCGGGAAGGAATGGTCAAGAATATCCTTTGGCTGTAAGAAATCTTTAGATCCTGGCAAAAACTGTTATTCTCCAGTGGCTTTGGATTGGAAGCTCAGGATTTCAGCAGTTTTTCCCCCAAACTATTTTTATATCTATTTTAAATTATCTAGTTTATATGGACTATCATTTTTTTTTTTTCAATAGAAATATATATAAAAATAAAGTAGGCTTCCTGTACTATCAGATGGCTACTCCAGTTAAAAATCAACAAATCAACAAGTTTTTCCCCCTGGCCCTTTAATTATTTTAATTGTTATATTTGTAATTTATTTTATTTTGTTTACTTAATAGTCACTATGATTTGAGAAATTATTGTAAATTGAAACATTAATATTAATTTATATCACTTGAGTCATATACCACTGGGCAAAAAAAATAGAAAAATGTTAGTCCCACATGCTTTGGACAACATGCACTACAAATACTTCAGGTGGTCATGCAACAGAGGTCATTATTTTATTTTTATTTTTTATAAATGAAAAAAAAATAGAAATAGGCATTGACAAACAATAACCAAAGTGAGCAGTAACTATGGACCAGCTCAATTATAATTGCATTTTAAATAATAATTATAAAACATTGCTGCATTACTATTTAAAAATATACAGTATAAATCAGTTATAATGAATTTCATGGGTACATCAAATGTATATTATCAGCAGTATACACTATGACCAGCTTGTAGTAAGTGGTTTGCTATATCCGAACATCACATCCGATGCATACGTATATATAATGAAGTTTCCATTATACACAAGTAATTTTACAGTAAAAAGACAAACATCAATCACATTGAAAAATTATGTACATAGAATCTTTCCTTGACATTACGCCAGAAATTTTCAAGCCATCCAGTCAACTAGTTAATTATCTGTGATTTTTCTGAAGACTATATCATAGAGGGACACCAAATACTTATGCGGAAACCAAATGATGTGACGATTGCAAAATTTCCCTCTTTCAGCAGAGAAGCTAGCTCATCTGCATTGGCCTGTAGGATAGGACCATTGACAGGTATATTCTTTGCTAGTTATTGAAATTTGAGATATTCCAAATTTTTCCTCAAGTATATCTGACAAGGGATTGCTAATAAATAAATATATATATATTTTTTTTTTTTTCAAACATTTTGAATTACTTCATCAGCTTTATCAGTAATTACGGAACTGCTACATTAAGTGCATAATATTTTCTAAAATTTAAGAATAATATTTAAAACAAGTTTCAATTTGTTTTTGTAACATAATGCCAATTTTACCCTGTACAGCTTTAGTTAAGATCTTGAATTTTTAATTATTTTTTTATGTCAGGTATATTTAAAAGTTTTTATTAGTTATTCATCGTTTGCCCATTGACCTTTAGAAACATTTTCTTGACATTAGTTAAAATTTTAATTACATTGGAAAAGGTGTTTTTTTTTTCTGATAAACAATTATCCTGCAAGTTATATGAATTGTATTAGGAAAAAATTGTATTTTTGCAGGTCTTAATTATGTATGGAGCAGCATCAGTAACTTAATAGAATCGCTCTAGTCATAATGTCAATATCATTTAAAATTAAATTTGAATTGTTGTTTAAAATGGCACATTTTTCCATGAATAGATTTATCAAGCTACCAAATAAATGTAATTGTTCTCAATAGCTATATCCTGGTCATACTAACAATATCATAAACGCATGTACATTAGAACCAATCATTACTTATTTCCGGCATCATTGAAAATGATTTTTACTGTATATTTCTTATTTTTATGATCTAAAAGTTGTGTAATCAAATATAGATGAAACTACCAACAGCTGCAGCATAGTCTATAATTAGTTTCAATAATATAATTAAATAAATTTCATAAAAGATTGTTTGCTAATTTGAATAGTTTGAGGGAAGGCCCATAGTAAATATAAATATATATTTCCACTGACCTTGCAGCTTCTCCACTATGAGCCAATTTTGGAACTGTATTGAAGAAAATACATCAATGAAAACAATAATTTATAAAATCATAATTTTTTTATTACACTATTTAAATATGTGTATTAATTAAGATTGTGTATCTTTTCTAACATCTAAGAACAGAAAAATAGATGAACTGTTCCTAGTGAAATACATTGTCTATGTTATATTATATAAAGTTTAAAATAACAAAAATTATTTTGTATAACTTCTGAATTAGAACAATAAACATTTTTATTTTATTGGCATGATTAACTTTACTTTAATGAATTATTAGAGTTTACAGCAATTCCCAAATTTGCTTACCAATCCAAAATTCTTCTACAGGCTAGTTTGAAGTCTTGAAGATCCAAGAGTTCGTGCACATTGATTTTGCAGCATTCTTAGTTCTGTAATACCAATAAAATAAAATGTACAACAATTATTAAGAGAATATTGAAATCATGAAATTATAGTTATTGCAATTAAATAATCATTCATATAAAAAATTAGATTAATAAAAAGTGTGCTTTATAAACTGAAGTACATTCGTCAGTCTTATTATTACATTAAAGTTAGATCAACTATTTAAATCAAAATGGCTTATTTAGTGATTTCGTCAAAACTTATTTAGTAATCAACTTGTATAAATAATTTTATAAAAGCTCAGAGTCAGAAAGAATATAAATTCTTAAAAACCCTTTTTTGCCATGTCACTAGTTATTAAAATTGATTTCATAACACAAAATTCTTAAATATGTGCAAAGCACAATGGAATTGGTAAATATTACTCTAAATCTGATTGATTTTAAATAAAGTGTTACCTTAAATTTAATATCTTAGATAGTTTACAGTAATTAATAAATAAACTTATGCTATTAATGTTAGATATTATATTTTTGTCCCAAATTTTCATGGTTATGTGATTCAATTGGAAAAAATTAATGTAATGGAATTCTTCTTTAATTCAAAACTAGAATTGCACAAAACAAAATCTGAACAAACCTGAAATAAACCAGATGAGGATTTAGAAAATTTTATTTCAAATAACTAATATTGGTTTTAATTGAATTTAGTTTCATTAAAAACAATAGATTTTATGTGTATATTTATAAATATTTTATTGGTTTCTATATCTTTGGTTAATTTCATTGTGTATGGAGTCAATTCATTTTATTTACTTCCTTGTGAATAATATTCTTATTGGTTACACCTATATCATTTATTTATTATTGGTCAATATTATTGTACATAAAGTCTCTTTCTTTTCTGTTTTTCAATCTAATTTTAATTTACAAATGCACCACAATACCTGACAATATATAAACATTTTTCAGTACTATACCTAACAGTAATTCTAATAGGATTTTGTTTTTTTCTTTCAATTTTCTTATTCAAACCTGATTTTAAATTTCTTTCTAAAATTTAGTCAAGAAAAAAATTGTGAAGAACTAAATATTTTCAAATACATTGTTTATTCTTGATTTGTGAATAACACAATTAACTCTTGTACATTCACTGTTTTTATAACAGATTATTATTTTTATTTACAGAAATATATTTTATGCAAGTTACTTATCAATTGCTTTGGTTAATTCGTTAAAAATGTATAAAGGAATGTGTAAAACTGGGCTAATAGCTATACTTACATTCTCCTTATTTATCATAACTAACTTTTGGTTTTTACGATTTCCTTCAATTCATCTTTGTTCTTTTATTTCTATATTGTCACAAATTTAAATTTGGTCCGCTATTGGTTTTCGTTATTCTATTGCATTAGAATAAAGAAAATAATTTGATAAATGCTTCCGGATAATAAGAATTAGGTTCTCAGATTGAGATTTAGTTGAATAAGTCACCGCTAGAGCGGTTACTGTCTTCTTTTTGTAATTTATCTTTTTATCACTCGTGAAATTTTTAATATAAAACAACGAACAATTAGTTTTATATAAATTTTAGTTAGATAATTCAGTTTTAAAGAAATTATTTTATTGCATATACCATTTTAACATTAGGTGCCGGTTATGGAAAAACATTAATTACTGTTATGTTGGTATATATTAACCATTGAGTGATTCGATTTACTTTCATTTCCGCTGATTGTTAATTTGTATTTCAAAGGATACCATGTTAACCACAAATATTATTGTTTTCCTGAACTATATATGTAAAGCTATTTATTTATATTTACAACAGTATGCAATATATATAAAATACCTCGGAGGGTTACCTGGAATAGAGTGGGGAGCGAGTTGTGATACTAATGGATTTGAACGATAATGAAGTTTGCTACGGAAGGAAAGGTATCTGTTTTGGGCTAAATCAGAGTCATCAGGAATATTAAGATCTTCATTCATAAGTTTGTTTGTGACAAAGTAAGGAGCATTGAGGATTTTGGATTGTAAGAATAGGATACGAAATGAATTGAATGTTATAGTGGAGCCCTAAAGTTCAACACCAAATAGGTCTAATTTCTGTTATGTAAATGAGTCTTTTGTAACTAATCGGAGGTTAGGATATTTGTCAAGTAAATGTTGAAGAAGTCGAAAACGAAGAGCTCTTTCTTGTCGTTTTAGTCTTGTGTTTGGGTTCCAAGTAAGATGTTTGTACAGATAGAGTCCTAGGTTTCGGATCTAGAGTCCTAGGTTTCGGATCTGTTCAACAGGGGTTAATGGAATAACATTGAACATTTGCGGCCCCCCCCCCTGCCCCCCTCTGTCAGCGGCTCTGGTTTCATGAATTAAAAAAAAATACCAACTAACAACTATGAATTCAACCAATTTTACCTTAATAACTACAACTAAATAAAATATATTCTCATTTAATAACAATATATTGGCTATATTCGTAAACATTTAATTCCGAAAAAATCAAGGTAAAATATATATAATTACAAGTTATTATTCTCTGTAGAATTATATAGTCATTATTATCCCAGAATAAGGTTTATTTTATATTCTATTCTATTGAAACAATTACTCAATTCACAATTATTGAGAAATTATTAAATATGTGTTAAATATATAGAAATTTAAATTAATTTTAAAAACGTCGATTTAAATTAATTTTATTCATCTTATATTAATATATCTTACAATTAGTAACAATCAGTATCTGAAATAATAATCGCTTAAATATTTGATCTTACTTATTCGTGCACTATTATCGTCATTATGTGTTGTACAAAGTTAACAAAATGAATCAGTATGTAAGCAAGAACATAATTAGATTCGAGAAGTACAAATAAAGCTGAGACAACAGAAGGAAAAAAAAGTGATTCGGCCCTATAACCTGCCCAGAATACTAAGTTGAAACTTTAAATATTTAAATAGGGTTTAAGTGGGTATTTTAATGCATGTATGTTAAACAATTTTAAATATGTATACAATTTAAAGTAATTAAATTGTACCTAGAATGTTGATTATTATGCAGAGGCAATATTGGATTACTTTTTCAGAATTAAATGAACTAATTTGATCACACGAACCAACAACCAATAACCCAAAATAATCAAGAATTTCAGCGGAATAAAAATCAAATAATTAGGCCATTAAATTATATATGTAACCCTATTTCTATTTTTACGGTATTATCAAATAATCGTTAAAAAATACTTGAAATAGATAAGAACTGCTTATAATGCATTATTTTATTCAATCCATGTTAATAAGTACCTGAAATTTTATAACCCATGAAGCAAGTTAATGGACATGCACCAACAAGCTTTTAGAGTCAAATTTTCAAAATGGCTGGGTTGCAATCAAATTAGCTCCTGTAATGTATTTACATTTACGAATTTACAAATTATATAATAGGTATTTATGATACACATTCGTGAATTTTTAAAAATATTTTTAGTATTTTACTAAATTGCAATGATAATATATTATAAATACAAAAATGTACGTCCGTTGTAAATGTCCCTTTAAAGTGAAATTGAAGTCATTAACTATCAGAAATAAAATATAATCTAAAAGTCGATGTTTCATAAAATAAATAAAAGTTGGAAAATATTCAATAGCATGCAAGCTCTAAATAAAAACAAACAAAAATTATGAGTCCTCTTTTTAAAATTGTCTTTTACTTCAAAAAGAAGAGCACTATAAAGTGTAACTATCCTCGATTGCAGGTAACAGCTGAACTTCATGAATAAAATTTTAGAATGTTATAAAATAAAAATGAAAGTTGTTTAAATATATGCTGTGAGTTAACAGAAACACAAATCTGAAAAAAAAAAAAACAAAAAAAAAAAAAAAAAAAAAAAAAAAAAAAAAAAAAACAAAAAAAAAACGGATTGAAATATGCCTGGAAAATAAAGCTCCATTTTAAATTAATTTATCGGACTTCCATTTAGTCATCAGTATCACTTCAACCTACACTTTTGTTGTTTTTAGTTAATTTTATTACAGGTATGAAGTTATATGAGCATAGAATAGTATTTGAAGAAAATAATAACTTCTCACTTACCAATATCTGAGTATAAATTTTCTTTAAAACAAAAGGCATCTAAAAAATACCATCGAAAGTAACAAAAACATTCAAAAATCATCCATTGAGGCTCTATAATATCTATCATTGGGGTACTTTTTGTTCTATTTCTTATAACTTCTTTCCAACCATTCATTTTTTTAAAAAATATAACCAATAACTTAATAGAGGGCATACTTTATGATTAGGCCACTCCTTCCCGCAATTTTTTTTAAGATTCATAATTTATATTTAAACGTTCATTCAGGATAAATTTAATTATGGTTAAGTTATATGTTAAAAAACAGTTAAGATTAATTTATAAGTTAAATTTAGTGATCTTGTGCCTGTAGTGTGCACAAAAAAACAAATACATATATTTTTGCTTTGCTACAGTAATGTAAGGTTATGTTTTGTAGATGACCGATCTCACTTAATCAATTATGGTATTTTAAACTTATGAATTGTTACAGTAAAATTCCTCATAGAATACGTTGCTGATCCCATCTTAGAATAAAATTAACTAGTATGAATTTTGGTTTAGAAAATATTCAGAGGTAGTAAATATGGCATCTAGAAAAAAAAAAGTGATTTTGAGTTACTATGATTCATTGATTCATGATTCTGATATTGACTTGTTAGATGGCCCACATTGGTTAAATGACACCATTATTGGTTTTTATTTAGAATACTTAGAAAAAGAAGTTTACATAAATAATGATATATGCTTTATTCGCCCTGAAATAACTCAATGCTTGAAGCTATCAGAAGTGAGTGAATATCCAATTTTTTTAGACCCTTTGAAATTTAAAAAAAAATCATTTGCCATTATGCCATTAAATGATTGTGAAAATCCTGGTCTACCTGGCGGATCTCATTGGAGTTTAGTAGTTTATAGCAAGCCAGAAAGAACTTTTTATCATGCTGATTCATCTAAAGGTTCCAATCACAATGCAGCCAGGACTTTATCGTACAAATTAAGTCAGTATGTTTGTAGAAGTCATGCATGTGAGTTCAAAACATTGACTTCCTTACAGCAGACTAATTCCTATGACTGTGGTGTTTTTGTTCTGTGTAATATAGACAATATTGTACCTCATATAATACGCTACAACAAATTAGAAAACTTGAATCCTATTAAAGAGCATGAAGTTTCAAGAAAAAGACATGATGTTAAAATCTTGATTAACACATTGGCAAGAATGAGGTGACAAGGCAGTGCCTTTAAATGGAATAAAACTATTTTTATAACCACAATAAAATAGTAAGTATGTATGTCTCTTTTTATAAGTTATTTTTCAAGTATTTGATAGATGCATTTTTAACACCTTAGATTTTTTTTTTTGAATTAATTTATTAAAGCCATTTTTAAAACTAAAGTTCCATAATATGGTTAGATCCTTTCAAATAAGTTGAAGAGGAGATCATGGGTTGAAGTTTCAAAAGAGTGACCTATTTAGGTGAGTACTGATTATTTCTTGATTCAGCTACTTATTCAGAAAAAAAAAAAAAAAAAAAAAAAAAACTGGATTCAGGATTCTTAAATAAATCAAGCATAATATTCCTTCATTATTACACTGCAGAAATTTTCAACTGTAGTTAACTATCTAGTTATAAAGAATGATTTAATGTTTATCTATTAACTATTTTGTCCATGAATCTCACCATCAAAATTGCTATAATATATATCATTTAAATAATTTTAATTATCAATCTCAACCTTTAAAAATGTGAAAATTCTCTGGTTTATTTAATTTATTCTTTCTAAATTTCGAAAGAAATGGCAGAAAGTACCTAATAAGATTTTTATTGTATGGAATGTAATTATTATCTAATTATCTTTATGGAGAGAGAAATTCCAGTTTCTAATCGAATTTCAGTAGACTCTATGATAGAGGTCTAGGAGAAATGAAACTACTCACGTTCTTGGATTACCAATGCTGTAATACCAATGAATCATACGATGAAAAATAAAAAGTGAAAGAGAAGTTGAACTTGACTAAACATGAATGAAAAAGAAAAGTATATAATTACATCTCCAAAGTAGTCACTTTATTCCTTCAATTTTTTCCCAGCAATTTAGGGAATATAAAAAGCTATTATATGTTGACTTCTTATTTTTTCACCATTCAGTAATTGTGACAAAGGCTAGACCAACATTATATCCAACTTTGTGGTATAATGAGGGTCCACTAGATTCACTGCATAGGTATGTATGGTCAGTTATAAAGGTTTTTATGGTCAGAATATTCAACAAAGTTATTACTCTTTTTTTTTCTCATGATAAAACTTATCAGTTTACTGGAATTTTTTATTTTTATTAAGTATTTTTTGAGGTAATGGTTGATTTATGGGTTGAGGCAACACTTAATTATTCTCAAGTTATAAATATGTGATGGCTGTTCAAAATCCAATTTGTTTGTTCAAAGGGTTGATATTAATTTGGTGTTACATCTAAGTATCAGCCTTCATACTCCGGTTATAACTGATTTGGTAACTTGTCATAGCTGAATTGTGTAAGGACATTAAACTTAATAAAATATTTTTATCATAAATTTTTACTCTGGTTTTAATTTCATATTTCTCAATATTAAATTATAGTTAAACTGAATGATAAATTATAATCAAAATCCTGCTGTCAGTTTGACTGTTGCATATTCTTTTTTTCAAATTTTTAAACAGTTAAAGATTTAAAACATTCTAGTTTTTAATGTGATTATGTTAGGTAATATTTTGAGCAATGTATGTGTATGTATATATTACATACACATACATGTATATATATAGGTCATAGAAATTGCATCACTTAAAAATAATGGAGGATCTCTTTAAACCAATATTGTTCTTATCTTTTAATAATTTTTAAATGTTTTGCAAAGAAAAAGAGTTTGTTATTAGACATGAAAAATGATTAAAACCCAAATAAAAAATTAAAAATATTCATAAAATGATAAATAAAATTTTCAGTCTCAACGAGGAATTTCAGAAAATAATTATTTTTTATGTACCCACATGAATTTATTTGGTAAAAATGTATAAAAACTTTAAAACTATATTTATTGAAATATTAATATAAACTAGTATTTTGTCGAAACACCATTAGCCCTGATAACTGAGGCAATCCTGTTTGGCATCAAGTCGATCAAATTTATTATGATTTCATCACTAATCTCCTCATTCCACATCTTTTCGATTGCTTGTTTTAGCTCATCTTTATTTTTAGGCTTTGCTATATTAATTTATTTTTTCATGATCATCCAAAAGTTTTCTATAGGATTTAAATCAGGGCTATTGCCTGGCCTTGGCAGCGTGGAGATCCTGTTTTCTGTTGAAAATTGCTTTACCTATCCAAAAACGCAATGGTAAAGGCAATAAAAAATAATGTGTCTTACAGCTTATACATTTTTTAAATAAATAAATAATTAATTTACTGATTTGCCTCTATGGCATGGAGCAGAATCATCTTGAACAATGAAGTCTCCGCAGTGTGTAAGATGGGAATTCATTGAGGGAATCAAACTCTCTTCCAAAATTTTTTTATATTTTTCTTCATTAACCGTCCCATCTATGAAGGTTTTTTGGCCAACTCCAAAGTAGGAAAAACATCCCCAGACCATCACAGTTGCCGGAAGTTTCACTGTTTTTATAGTACAGGAATCGTCAAATCTTTCATTTGGCTGACGTCTTACGTATGGAGCACTGTCGGAGCTGAAGACATCGATTTTACTCTCATCTGAAAACATCACTTTCCTCCAGTCATCAGATGTCCAATTTTTAAAATTCTGCTCCCAATTTAGGCGAGATTGTTTCACTTTTTTTTATTAAGAAATGGCTTTTTGGCTGGTTTTCTTGCCCATAAAACTTTTTCTCCTTATTTTCTAACAACTGTTTCTTGACTTTCTTCTGCTAAATTGCTATCTGCTAGATCTCTAGATATTTCTTTAGCAGTTTTGAAGCGATTTTCTAAGGATAATCTTATCATCATGCGATCTAAACGATCATCTGTCTTCCTTTTCCTTCCAGTCTCTTTCTTTCGCTCGGTAGATCCCTGGGAAAGATTTTGGTTTATTATTCTTACCACAGTGGATTGGTCGCACCTCACCCTCCTTGCTATCTCACGCGTAGGAAGTCTAGCTTCAGCAAATGTCACTATTCTAACTTTCTCCTTATTAGACATTTGTTTGAAACTCAGGCTATTGAACATAATAATACAAAATACGTGCTTAATATTGGATACTCTGGGCACAACTAAACTTTGAGTCACTGATTCCATCTCTCTCTGATTCCAACATTTGTTTAAACATTTAGGATCAAAAAGATAATAATCATAGGTGATGCAATTTCTATGCCCATGACTGTATATATACATAGATATAATTTTTTCAAATGTGTCTATTTTTATTTAGTATTTCTTTTAAAAATTATAGTGAACAGGATTTCATTGAGCAGCAGTTCTCAACCTGGGGTTCGTGGTAATATTATAGGGGGAAGGTAATGAAACAATAAAGAAATCATTAAACCATTTTATAAGAAAATATTATTTATTATAAACATTTTATATGCAATACGTACACTTACTTGTAAAAAAAGAAATTAATTATTAGTGTGTTGGTTACATTTGTTTTTCATTTAAAGTTTTCTTCAAAGGTGGTTTTTCATTAGAAACAAATAAAAGTTCACGCTATATGTATGATAAGTTTTTTTTTTTTTTTACAATATAAACTTTTCTGTTTTAAACATATTCTTTTTTTTAAATAATTATATTTCTTAAAATTCTGTTCACAGAGTGAAAGGTGCCTTCAAGGATTGCCTATATTACAAACGAAAAAATAACTATGGTTGACTTGATACTGAGTTACATATGTAAACAATAAAAATAAATGTTTCTGTAACAACTATGAAAGTTTTTTCAACTTCTTGAAAAAAAAATTGTCCTAAAATTTTAAATAGTCTTGTGTTCGTGTTATTTGTATTTCTTAATAAGTATTTATTTTTAGAGATGCTTTCAATAAAAACCTAATTCTGCATTTAATTTATAAACAGTATTTCCATTAAATTTCAATTAAGTCTATTAATCAAAGGTGTTAAAGGTAAGCTTTTACTGTTGTAAGATATCATAAGGGTTTTTTAAAAGTATTTGGTTGCCGTAAATTAAATAAACCTAAAAAATGGTCATATGGTTATCAGCAATAGATAATCCCAAGTGCACCAGCTCGTCTCACATTTATCCTTCATATCCTCACTGTTATTAAATTATGTAAAAAAACAAAACATTGATTTGGTTGTGCTTAGGACCATACCCTGGAAGTGTAAACATCTTTGACCAATCTACATTCTCAAATAAATCTATAGATAAAAAATATGAATTTTATTGAAATTGGTATTTATCTGAAAAGTAGATAGTTGCAGATGCGTCCATGTAACAGTCCTATTTTATTTTAATCTTAATAATTTTACCTTGTGGAAAAACAGGTTGCTGCTATAAATAATTGATTTGAAAAATATCAATTGTAATAAAATAAAAATTGTTTAAATAAATATGGACAAAATAGAAATTGGTAATCTTACCTTCAAGATGCCTGCTCTATTTAATGAAATAAAGAAATTTCAGTTCTCTGGGCCCATATTTTTTTTATTTGAAAAATGGAGTGAATTCAGCAACAAAAATCTAGAAAACTGCTATTTTAAATTATTTTTATTTTGCTTACTTATTGAATATTTTGATCACTTCTATTAAAAAAGAAAAGAAAAAAAAACATGAGTTATTAGGCTTTTAAATGGTGGGATAAATTCTGTGTCAGTAGTCAAATGTGTTATCCCAAAAGATCTTCCTTCTTAAAATATCTCTGGATATAGTTGCCCGACTTTAAAGGTTGGCGTGTCATTCGATCAAGCATTAATCCCTTCAAGTTTTAAAGAGGTCGTATTTCTACAAATACATGTCGTGAAAGCAATGGCAACAGATAACTTCGAGAAAATTCAATTTTTCCCTCACTATCACTCTTCTTCACATCACAGTTTATCAATGGAATAGCTTCAATTTCTAATGGGCCTCTTTACAATTTAGTTAGTGGTTAAAGTTTGAAATTAGGAACATTGATTGTAGAGATAAATAGCTAAAGTTTAAGGTCAGTATATCATAAATGTGCAGTAGATCTATCGTACATATCAATAAATATGAAATATCTTTAGTTTTTATTATTTTGTATTAACTATACATTTATGGTATGTTTTTTTCCATAGCTAATAGTGATATGATGTATTATGAAGAGAAAATATTAGTTCATTGGATTCTAATGATCTCTGTGAAATTTGTGTGACAACTTCAATAGATAAGGAAATTGATTGAGTTAAGATTTTTAAAATGAATAGGAAAGAACTTCAAAAACCTCAAATTCAAAAAGAAGAGTAGTTAATATATATGGTTGCTAATATTTACAGTTCTGTCATAATTTTGAGTAGAAAATAGCTGTTGACACACATTTCCCCTATTTGTCTATACTGAAGAAGATAGATGAAAAGATTATTTTCCAATTCTAGTACCTTTTACTGCATATTTAGGAAGGGCTAGCATGAAAGGACCAAATCTTCTTTAACTACATATTTATAATCCTGTTTTGCTAGACAGTAAGTCAAAGATGATATTCTATAAAAAAAAAATTACCATCTATAAATACATATAAATAAACTATGCCTAATATAAATAAATATGCATTAAATTCCAGTCAATTCTTACTATTTCTTTGCTGCCTTGTTTTAATTGCAAGACACATTTTTAACAGCATATATATTGACATATATCATGATCATTATAAAGTCTAATATGTAAATGAAAATGAACAGTAAGACACATGTATCTCAGCTGTGATGATCAGTTTCAATTATCTTGAGAAATTTATGCATCTCCTTCAAAGAAAACGTTTTTCTTCTGAATAATTTAAGGATTACATATAGAGAGATGTCCGTTTAATCTGTTTTTGAATTTTCTGAAATATACTGCTTCATACTCAAACAACTAGAATTATGAAAGTTATACTTAGAATATCTATTTTACAAAAAAAAATAAAATTTTCAATTTAAAGTTTAGAAGGTGCTAAGTGTAAGTTTCATCCACTGGCATAGAGAGGCTGGGTGGTTTTATCAGCCTACCCTAAGGAAGTATATATAGTTATCTAAATTTCCTTGAAACCGACTACATTCAGTAAGTGTTAAAATGTAGTATAGTAATTCCCTCATAATTAAAAAAAAAAATAAACTAAAATTCATGAAATAATAAATAAAATATACGTTATGTTTAGATATGACTACCCACCAAGTGATAAGGCATGAGAAATTAATATAATTTTCTTATATTTATTAAAAACCAAGAGTTTAGGTAATTTTTTGGATTGCTAAGAAGGATATCCTTTCCCCTCGAAAAGAAGGGAAGAATATCAAATAAATCACAAAAGTTGACGAATTTTTGGAGTCGTGGTTCGATGTCGTCAACGAAACTACTAGTGACAATTTTACGGTGTGGAAAGTGATAAAAATATGTAAAAGAAGTTTCAATGAGAAAACATTTAACAAATTTCAGTTTAGGAGCAGTGTATCAACCATTGGTGTTCTGTTTTTAACGAACTAAATTCTTAGCTCTTTGGAATCTAGTTTTGTAACTGACAGACCGCCTATTTTTTCAAACGTTAGATGTTGTATGACAGGTTTAGTCTTTGACTTTCAAATGTATTGAATTATTTTTGACGCTTATTTGTATTAGAATTTAGTCTTTATTTTTATTACTATCGATATTATGAGTGCCGTTGTAAATAACACTTCTAATATTACCTGTAGCTGCTCTTTAGAGTGGCTTTCTGCTAGTGGGACCATTAATAAAACTGTTAAAGTAAAAATGTGCTCATTACAAATTGTTAGGAATGAATTTCGTGATCTATTCATGTATGTACAATCAAAAGAAGTTAACCAAAAATTATTACTAAAAGATGTCGTTATTCATAAGAAATTCGCAAATGAAGGGAAAGCAACCATTGTATTCCCAGCTTCTAAAATAAATTTACTAATTAACAATGCCCCTCCTGCTTTATTAATTTCATTTCTTAAAATACTTTTTATAAAGCTGTGTAGTACTAAAAGTTCTCCGAAAGCCAGTGTTAGAGAAAAACTTTTGTCAGCAAAAGATAGATGTATTCAAGAGATTAGTCCTGTTAATGCTAAAGATGTTAACCGTATCAAGTCTGTAAACAGTAATCTTAATTTGAAGAGACCAAATCAAAGTAGTCATGCTGACGTGGTATGAAATTTTTTTGTTACGACAATTATCTAGTCATTTTAAATAAGGTCACAGTAAACTTTTTAATCTTACAGGATGTGGAAGCCAAAAGGCATTGTACAGAAGTTAATACCTGTTCAATTACTGATGAGCAAAAACGAGTTTTGCATGAAGTACAGAGAGGCTGCAATGTATTTTTCACAGGTATAGATTTATTTTTAGTTATAGTTTTATATTATATATATATATATTTATATATATATATATATATATTATATATATTTATTATTTTTTTTTTTTTTTTTTTTTAATTTGTTTCTTAGTTTAATTTTTAATTTATTTTAGGTAGTGCTGGTACTGGTAAATCATATTTGCTCCAAGCAATAATTAATGTCCTTCCTCCAGGAATGACAGTAGCAACTGCAAGTACTGGTTCAGCTGCTTGTCTGATTGGAGGAGTAACTCTTCATTCATTTGCAGGTAATTCCATAATACAAGTATCAAGCTAAAGAAATCCTTTCACTTATCATAATGATAAATTATTTTCCCAAATTCTTATGCAATTTATAATTATATTCTTAAGATAAAAATTGATTCTCTTGTTCATAGAATTCATCAAAATATTTTACACCTATTGTTATCAAGAATCTCATATTATCACATATTTGGCTAAAATTTGTTCACAGGAATCGGTGATGGTGAAAGCAGTTTAGCCAAATGTTTACAGCTAGCGAAAAGGCCCAATGTGTTACAAAACTGGAGAAATTGTAAACATCTTATAATTGACGAGATTTCTATGATTGATTCAGAACTATTTGAAGTAAGCTGTACTATTAAGTTAGGAATGAACAGTTTTGTCAATGGTGCATATTAATGTAGAAAAGTAATAATTTTTATATCAATTTAATTTTAATGTATATATGGTTGTAATTTATTTCAAAACACATTTTTATTCTTGTTGTAATGAAAGACAGACATTAAAAAATCTGGACTCTTTGCAAACCATATATCCTCTGTTCTCAACACTTATCTTTCATTGTTCGACACAATACTTGCTCTCCAATTTTCCTGGAAAACATACCTATTCCAAACACACTTTAGGTTTCTTGGACTGAAAGAATGGGGTCCACGCATTAAGAAAAAAAAATCCTTAAATGTAAGACTAAAGCTATTGTGTTTACTTTTTGCAAGATATTCGAAATTGAAACTCGAGCTACTGACTTCTTACTTTTACTAAGCTCATTTGGACTGGCACATTACAGACCTTTACCTTTACCTACAGACCTTTACTATCCTACTGTCAACGGTTTCATGACTAATTACCTGGACATTCAAAACTCTAGTACAGAACAGATACTACGCAAATGTCCAACAACACACCGAAAACTAAAGAGAAGCTGAATAAGTGACTTCTTAAATTAAAAAGATATCTTAGAATTGAGACTAGAGGGCTGCCTGTTGGTTCTTTTGTGCCACGTAATACTGTAGTCAATTATCAAATTCGCTGTCAATTTTTTATTTTTGACAGGTGTGAATGGATATTGAAACTTTAAAAAAATATGAAATTGTCTTAGAATAATTTAGAGAATTAGGTTTAGGATTGCAGCTAAAATTATGGCATTATAAAATTACACACAAAAAGCAAATACATATTTAATTAAATTATTACCTACATAAACAACTGCACATTTTAGTTGATTTAGACAATAGGTTCATTTTCATGATAGGGATTTTCTGCATGATTATATTCCTATAACCCTTTCTTGTACCAAGAAACTACAATACCAGATATACATCAACATATAAACATACATACTGATAACATGAACATTCTACATGCAATAAGAAATCCCAATATTCACAACAGACCAACAGAAGACATAAAACGGAATCTCATCAAACTTATCGAAAGAAACATTACAATTAAACTGAATTGGGTAAAAGCTCACTCAGGTATTTTAGGAAATGAACTAGCAGACCACGTTGCTAAACAAGCAGCTACAGACCCTACACATACTACAAACCTCGCAAAAATAACACTCACATATTTTTAACGTGAAATGAGAAAAGAGACAATACGAAAATGGAACGAGCACTGGACACAATCAAACATATCATATTACTTACACCTATACATAACCCTTATAACAAATACAAACTTTAATACACTAAAAAGCTCAGGCTACAAAATGACTCAATTCCTGACAGGACATGGACAAACGGGACAATACTTCAAACGTTGTCACATATCAGACACCGGCATATGCAAATGTGACGGACAGACACTACAGGACTTTCCTCACCTTCTTTTTGGTTGTCCAATTTATGACAAGGAACGATTTCCATTAATTCGGAACATAATATTAGGTGAAGGAACTTGGCCAGAATCTCCTACTACAATTTTTAATAAATACTACGTACCATTCAAAAAATTCATAAATTCAATTAATTTTGATAAATTAAAATTAAAATAAATACAACTATAATAATTCATGAATCTTGTTCATGAATTCATGAATATACATGAATAATTCATGTTGTTTGAGATGGCATACATCTATGGTTCGATGTGCGCCGCTTCATCTATGAGCTTATTATTGCTGTATTTCTCCCTTCTTATATTTCTTTATTTTATTTTATTTCTTTTTTTTTTTATTTACTTATTTTATTTTATTTTATTTATTTATTTATTTCGTATTATTATTATTACTAATTTTTATTTACTACTGTTTATACCTATGTATTTATAAAACTATACAATAAATTGTACTATAAAAATTGTAACATAACCAAGCGTGTAATATGCCTTGCAAGGCAATGGCACACGTTTTAAATAAATTGCCTCTTCATAGAGTTACTATGAGGAGGGAAAAGGGGGGGAAAACCCTTTCTTGTTATATGCAGTGTGTGAAAAAAAAAAAAAATTATACCATCTTTTTTTACTGACCAAAATTTGGGATCCATCCAAGACAAAAAGCCATTCAACGGGGTTTGGTGTACATGTCTTACAAATTAGCATAAATATTCTACATAATATTAAGATATGATTTTTGAAAATCGCTACTTAAAATATTCTCTTGGAATGATGGAAAAATATTTAAGACTGATCAAAATCAAAATCAACTTAAGACAAGAAGTATTTTGCGCAGAAGGGGCTGGAGCCAGATTACTGGAGCATTATCCTTTTGTTAAATACATATGTTTATCCTGTTTATTATTTAATTTAATTTGTTATTATTATTTTTATTTTTATTTTTTTAGAAAATTGAATGGGTTGCAAGGCAGATTAGAGGAAATGATAAACCATTTGGTGGTATTCAAGTAATCGTTTGCGGTGATTTTCTACAATTACCTCCTGTTAAAAATAGTAAGAAAAGGTTTTGCTTCATGAGTGAAAGTTGGGATAAATGTAATTTTACAACATTCGTCCTTAAGCAAGTTCATCGACAGAATGATCCTCAGTTTATTTCCATTCTTAACAAAATTAGACTTGGAGAGTAAGTGTTTACTTGTGGTTTTTAAACTTCTTTGGACATTCTGTTTGGATTGTACTGGTTTCTCTCTCCGGGGATCAATATTTTTATCTCACATCTTGTGTAACCTTCTAGGATTTTTTTTTCAGGTATTGAAATATACAGGGTGTCCCAGACATAGTGTAAAAAAAAAATTGGGTAATACTGCATACTAAACGGGGTAGAATGGCGCAGAAACTAGTTTCATATCTCAATCTGTTGAGGAGATAAAAATTTTTTTGTTTTTATTTTTAAAATCTTTATTTTTTCTGATAAATGGCAGTTTTCTCTATTTTGGTTTAGCGTAGAAACAAAAGCGATGATATTTTCTTAATCAGCATTAAATTTTCTAAAATATGACATAGGTCTAGTTATTTTAAATTTACTTTTAGAAGGCCATTTAATGCGCAAAACACAAAACATTTATCAAAACTTAAATTTTTCATATTTTTTGAAAATTTCTCACTCCCCACTGGAGCACCCTAGAAGCCGTCAAATTCTGCAGTTTTTGGGAAATTTGACAGCCTCTAGTGTGTTCCAGTGGGGAGTGAGAAATTTTCAAAAAATTTAAGTTTTGATAAATGTTTTGTGTTTTGCGCATTAAAAGGCCTTCTTAAAGTAAATTTAAAATAACTATACCTATGTCATATTTTAGAAAATTTAATGTTGATTAAGAAAATATCATTGCTTTTGTTTCTACGCTAAACCAAAGTAGAGAAAACTGCCATTTATCAGAAAAAGTAAAAATTTTAAAAATAAAAACAAAAAAATTTTTATCTCCTCAACAGATTGAGATATGAAACTAGTTTCTGCGCCATTCTACCCCGTTTTGTTTGCAGTATTACCCAATTTTTTTTTTTTACACTATGTCTGGGACACCTTGTATATTGTGCTTGCAACAGCTCCTCTATATATATACTCTTCTGAGGCTGCTTCATGATCTTAGTATCAGCTGTGAATTTATAACAGCACCCCAAGTTTAAAAAGAAGTCCCTTGGATAACATTAAAATATTGACCCACTTGGATAGATTAGCCATATCAATCCAAAAAATAGTTTTTATATATTTCAAAATTTGTTTTTGTTTTCTTAATAGCCCAAAAAAAATCAGACATAAATGTGATATATACTATTTTATGGCTGAGAAAACAATTATCTTATATTTTTTCACCGATTATACTCCTGTTGCTAATTGTGGACTATAAATGGAAAAGGCTATAAGTGCCATGTTGCCAATATTTCGACCATATCTTTGAAGGATCAAGGCCATTAAATAATAAAATTTATTAAAATAAAAATAAGCAGTAGGTATTATCAAGTTTTCTTCGTGACAGTGTTGTTATGATGATATATCTTTTTTAATTATTTTAATTTTCCATCTGTCCTGATGATGGCCAAAAAACTCTCAATATCCTCCAAAAGAATTTCAGGAATATACCTAATTATTAGTTGAATAAGTTACTGACCAAAGCATACACATTTTCATTATTAATATGCTTATGCCATTATTACCTGGAAAACATTGTTATATACCAGCTGATGGATTGGAAAATGGTAAAATGGCCTCAGAGTTAAATACCACTTTATTTTTAATTTATAGAATTTAAAATAGAAATAAATGTTATAAAGAATATATAATGCACTATGTATATATAGATTTTTTAAAAATATTATTCAAAGAAATAATATGTACATTCCATTCTGGGGTACGGTACTGAAGAACAGCTGCTTAGAACCGGGGTGAATGGCGGAGTTTGCTTTTGGCGTCATTGACCCCTTGTAGGGTCGTGGAGACTGTGATTTGTGATGAGCACTGTTTTCCATTGGATTGGGGATTTACTTCACTTTCCACGTGATTTTTTTTTTTTTTTTTTTTTTTTCAATTTAGGTACCCATGGCCTTTTCCGTTTATACTTAACAATTATGGTGTTTTAATTTATAAAATTTTAATATTCTTGATTTAATTTTTATATTTTTCTTTACTTATTTTAGGGTCGATCCTGAACTAACTAAAATTCTTCAAGATACTGCTTCACAAAATATTGAGGGTGGAGGCATTCTTGCAACTAGATTGTGCTGTTATACCAAAGAAGCTAAAGAAATAAATGATTCAAAACTTAAAAGTCTCCCAGGTTGGTTGACCTTGCCTTTATTGTGTGGGCATACCTAACCTACCATACCTTTATTGTGTGGCATTCCTAAGTTCTTGTTTCAGTATTTTGAGTCGTAAAATGCTTCTTCCCTTTATTTAATTTTTGTATACATGAAACTGTATTTGAGTCGATAATAACAGCAATGATAATGGGATCTTGATATAGAGCAGAGCTGGAATACACTTATTAAATAGATTGCAGCTATGGCTTGAAGGATGAAATAAAGGATTTTTAAACGAGAGGATTGAAATGCTGGATGATGTTACATTTCGTAATCCCAAGGAATGGGCTGCTCATTATAAATCAAGACATGTCCTCCGCAGTTATTGGTCCCTAATTTAAATGGAAATATTGGGGTCTCGATGGCTGAGCGATTTGGGGCGAGGGTCTCAGTGAGTTTAATAAAACATCCCTAAAAAAATACACCCAAAAAAGAGCAAAACGTGTACTCCTTCCATAAATCAGTTAACAACTCCTGTTTGTTATGTTTAAATATTTGTTATTATTTATACATATTAGTTATTTTTATTACACATAAGTTATTTTTATTACACATAAGTTATTTTTATTATATATCTTGCTATGTTTTAATTTTTAATTTTTCCTACTGTCCAAAGTACAACTTGAAAATGTAAAACCTATTCATTATAGTATAAAACTATATAAATCATCTGGGCAATATAAGGCCAGAACAAGAATTTTTAAATCGTAAATAAAGCATTATTAGTAGTAGTAGTAATTTTTTCCATGATTCGTCAATTTCATTGAAGAGCGCCAATTATCTTAAGATCCGCAAGCTTACGTAAAACATAAAGCATCAAGTGAAGCATGTGGAACAAGAACTCATTGTTCTACCTTTCATCGAATGCCATGTTCTCTTGTCGTAGGATTCCTGAGTCTCATTTGAGAGCCCCTGTGGACTGTAAAATGTGGAGGTTTGTGCTTAGTCCAAAATGAAGTGCTTAGCTAAGAAAATTTGTTGGAATCTGGTCAGGGAACTTTGACTTTTATTTAGTGGTAGATTCTCGGAATGAATCTGAACCCTATCCCTCTGGCCTGTCCTTCCTGACTTGTTAGAGTCCAAATGACATAAAACCCTTGTTATAATTTTTCTCATTGTTTTAATACTGAACTGTACTTTTAAAAACAGCTTGACTGATCAAAACTAGTTACATGTAAATATACTAAATTTTTTTTTTTTTTTTTTTTTTTGCTGTTATATTGGTACATTAAAATGAATATGCTTTTATTTTGAAGGAAGTGTAAGAGTTTTTGAAGCCACCGACAGTCCTGAAGGAGTTACAAAGATCCTAGACGACTGCTCAGCCGTGGAGAAGCAGATTTTTTTGAAAGAAGGGGCACAGGTTATGCTACTAAAAAATATAAACGTATCCAGCGGGCTTGTCAATGGGGCAAGAGGAGTCGTACAGAAATTTGTTAATGGTAGAATAATTATAAAAAAAATTTTGTTTCAAGTCTTTGACCAATGTCTAATAAATTTATTGATTAGGTACCCCATTTGTCAAATTTCTATCTGGAGCTAGTTATAATGTGAAAGAGGAGAAATGGGTCATAAAAACTCCTCAAGGAATGTTATTGACCAGGAAACAACTTCCATTAAAACTGGCATGGGCGTTTTCTATTCACAAATCTCAAGTAAATATTCATTTTTTTATCACATGTTTACTTTATAAACTTCTTTTTTTTAAAACCTTGAAAACCAATATGTTTTAATTTAAAGGTGACTAGTTCAAAATAAGCATTTTTGTAGAAATAACTTAAGCATTATTTCTTTGAGCTCATTTATTTATGCTAGTAAGTTAGTTAAATCCTTCAACCAAAAATGTCAATAACCCCCTTCTTGCTTAGAACGGCAATACATAATCTGTCAATAACTTAGAATTAAAATATTTTTTATTCATAAGTGCATTTCTCAAGAATATAAAAATTATAAGCATTTAGGGTTGGTAACACATTTCCTCTATACATATTTTTAATTTTCTTTTTTATATATTTTCTTTTTTTTTTTTTTTTTTTTTTTTTTCAGGGTCTGACATTGGATTGTGTAGAAATATGTTTAAATAACACTTTTGAAGCTGGTCAGGCGTATGTGGCACTGTCTAGAGCTAAAAATTTAAAACATCTGCGTGTCATCGGTTTCCTTCCAAAACAGGTTTGGGCAAATCCCGATGTATTGAAGTTTTATAAACGTATTTCATTATATCAAAATGAGTTTATACCATTAGGGAAGAAAAAGTTATCCCTTCCTGTTCAAAGTAAGTTAAGTGCTACTAAAGGATCAATAATACAGAGGAATTTACTATTAAAATCCAGAAAATGAATTTCTGTACCTCTGGTAAATCATTATGTGATCTTTTTAAAAAGATTAATTCTCAACCTTTTATTAACACCAATCTTTGTACATGTTACATTGAAATAATTTATTCACATAATAGTTTACATCTCAGATATAAAGATCTTTTTTGATATGAAGTTTATATGAAATCAAAAAATTGTTTTTTTTGTTTTTTTTTTACTAATTGTAGATAGACGAATTTATCTTTTTGAGTAAAATCGGTTTTTATTGAGCGATATTATGAATAATTAATTTTTTTTTACGTGCAATTAGATTTAATATATATTCTAATTTTTATTAGATCTGAGCTTGACTTTTACCGTCCAGTTATAATGAGTGCTAGGTTAAAAGCTAAATAATTGAAAACAAGACTGAAAGACTCATTAAAAATATTTCTTTGAAGTAAAATTTTATTTAATTAATTTTGACTCTATTTTATTTATTTATTTTATATTGTTCGTTCAAAGATCAATAGATGAAGCATTCAACATTTACAAATCTCATTTTTCAAATGATTATGTGAATGGTCATTAATTTTTTTTTTTAAGTGTAATAGGTATCTTATTAAATTTTCTATCAGTTAAAACAAAACCACATGCTTGATTCGTTTATTATGTTAATATATTGTGATATATGTTGAACATTTCTATGTGGTATAAAATAGAAAAAACACTATTTGAAACAGAAAATTTGAGATATCTCATACCTTTAAACTAACACATCTTATTGTTATCTGTTGGCTGTTGTTTTTAATTGAAATTTTAATCTTCAAAAAAAACTTCATGCATTACTTTGTTGTTTCTTTTAGAAATTAAATAAATAATATATTTCTTAATTTGTTGGTGTGATTAAAAAAACATTAATTTTTATCCAGAAGTTTAAAAACATGTTTTAATAGACATACTATTTAATGATGATGTCAAATTAACTTCTTAGGATTATATTTAAATATTTTTTTATTTGTATTTAATTATTTGCAAAAAAAAATCAGTATTGCCAACATGCTTATTTGATTCTATTTATTACTGTATAGATGAAATGTTTTTCATACTATATATTTGTAAATAATGATATTTATTGTATTTAATGTCTTTCTTCCTATATTTTAGCAAAGAACATTTAATAATTGTTACTCAGATGTATGAAATAATCAGAGATGTGTTATAATATTATGTATGATGCATTAAACACAAGTAGAGTTTATTCTTTTTATAAAAATTTTTTATTTACAATTGACTTAAGTTAAATTATTAAAATAATTTACAACAGTTAAATAATTATTTTACATGTAATTACAGTATGATACACATGGCCATGACACAGTATGTTAAAAAAAATTATTATTTTATTCTTATGAAAGCGAATTCAATCGTTAAAATCCTTTTTTATTAATAAATAATTTAAACAATATTAAATATTGATGATATGTGTGTTATTTTATTCCCATTAATAAAAAAATGTACATGACATTCATTCAATCTACATATGATTTAAGTTTATGAAATGTCAATTTTGATTGCTGTTGTCTTTCCTTGGTGAACGGGATGTGAGCCTGAACTCACTGGGTAAATCATAGCAGCGACAAACGCAACAGGAAGGAAATTTAAACCAATCTGAAAAAATCCCTCTGCAATCATTTGATGGATCGTACGCTAGTAATCTGTGCAATCGGTACTGCTGCTCACATCGACATCCTTCTCTGCAGAACATTTGTTTGTTTTCAAACCTAAAAAATAAATATTAATTATTATGTAAGAAAATATACAATAAACATCTTTGAAAGGGGAAATACCATGTTAATAGATGTAATTAGATAGGAGCTTAAGTGGTTTAGTTTGTAGATATTTCAAGCAAAGGCCTTTCTTTCTTGGTAATAAATAAATGTTATGCCTTCTTCAATCTTTTGATAACAGTTCTCTGGATATCACCCTTTCTTTAAGAAAAAGAGATAGTCAGTCAGCTGGATGCAATTCGCACTTTTTAAACATCATTAACATTTAAATTAATCTGTGGTCAAAAAGTATAATTTTAATAATTTTGAGCCATCTTGCCTGACAATTTGTATCACTTTTTCCAGGAGTTTAATTCTTGTACTTCTTTACAATTTTATCTATTAGATTGCTTAATTTTATTTCTAAATAAATAATTTGTTTTTATTTTACTTACGTGCACCTCTCCCAATGGACATATTGTTCAAATGGATATAGATTTAGCAATGCCAGTATCTCTCCTCTAGTATTGTTCGCCCAAAAGGGAGCGACTACTTCCTCTTTCACAGGACATGCATTCCTAAAAAGAAATAGTGTACATTTTCAGATCAAAAACATTATTTATCACCTATTAATAAAGAAATATATGATTTAACATACTAACACTCCTTTTGTTCTATAAAATAATTGAGCCTTCTCAGTGGTCGTACTAGATTTTTCTAGCGTATCTTGAAAGATCTGCGGTTTTGATTCGGTCTCTGTTTTAATTGTAGTCGTCAGAAATTCAGTTGTTGTTTCAAAATCAAAATCAGTAGTGGTGAAATCAGATTCTGTCGTACTTTCTGGGCCAGTAGAAGTTGTTATATCTGGAGCTGATGTTCGATTCGTCACTGGTACTTGTGTCGTAGTTTTGTGGGTTGTTTTGAATTCTTCCTTTTTCAATTTATAATGTTTGAGATTAGATTCTTGGCTCCATTTTTCACTTTGGTACTCGACATCATTTGATTCAATTTCTGAACGTAAGACAGATATATGTCTTTCAGCTCCATACATTCTTCGCATGAGCCCATGGTTTTCATACACAAATCTCCTTACAGCTCTCCTATAAATAGATATATTTCAAAAGAACATAAATAGTTCCTATTTTCTATAGTAAAACTGTAAATAAATTTTAGTCTAAATTAGTTGAGTAAATAGTTTTTTATTAAATATTACTAAGAAAACAAAAAATAATTTATTTTTTTCCGTTGGATTTATGTTTCTCAAAAAGTATAAACGCTCCTAACATAACACTCTTTCATATCACCAACCCTATTGAAATTATGGTAACTGTTTTTGAATTCAACAATATTTTACATGAAAAATTTGAAATAATCAAGTAGTTTATAGTGAAACACACTGTACCTGTTTCTGAAGATAATAATACCATAACAATAAATAGAATATCTTTTAACCCTAGTGGTTATCCAAAAAATTAAGTATTATGTCAGTTCTAGCTGTCAGTTCTGAAACTGTTTAGAAAAAAGCATGTTCTGGAGTGAAGGTTTAAAGTATTAATACAATTTTTGTCTATTGTGTGAAACTCTATTTTTAAAACTTTAATAAATAAAAACTATATTAGATCTAATAATATGTCAATAGTTGTGAGCAGAGTTGGGAAAAAATTGATCAAAGCTATTTGAAACTAATTTCCTAAAATCAGTCACCTTATTTAATAATGATTAAATTGGGTGATTGATTCCAGTAAATTAGTTGTCAAATGGCTGTGATTAAATTTGACCCAACTCTGGTTGTGAGGAATGGTAATTAATTGTATGAAATCAAAAAACTTTTGTCCTGTTGTGCAGATAAAGTAAAATTGGGCAAGTTATCAAAGATTTACCTTGAAAATTAAGATTTATGTTAATGAATCTTTTCTTAATCATTAAACTGTAAAAAAATATTTTATTAGAAACTGATTATGATTGATATATTGTGGATGATTTCAAACTTTTTAAATGATTATTTGAATTAAATTATATTCAGGGATATATTTTAAATATACAGAGAGAGAAATTATTATTGTTAAAAATAATACTTATTTAAACTTCGGATATCAAAATCTGCCGTTTTAGTTTTACCTTATTAATGAAGAACCGATTTACGTTATTGAAACAAAATTTATTTATTGTACCTTATTTTTAAATTCTTCAATACAGCTCAGATCTAGATAGACCCTTTCTGGATCTTCTTCCGTCTTGAAAATCTACGTTCAAGGAGAAAAACGGCAATAAGGGGGATAAGGGAGTTCAATATCAGAAACATTACTGACTGGATTATCCACATTTACATTTCCCTGAAAAGAAAAAGAAAAACTACTTTAGACCCAATACATGTCTATTAACTGACAAATTGCACATGATTGTGCGATGAAATAGTGTAATTCAACCCATTTTCAATTTAGTCATGGTTAACACGCGCTGCTTCATTATCAGAATAATTTTTTTTTTAATTTCTTAAATTCCATACTTTGTTGACCATTAAAAGAATATGGGACCTGTGTATTGAGATTTTACCTAAAATTTGATTTTTTCAGCTGTGGATGTTCAATTAAGTTAAAAGGATTCTTCATTGGCTTGAAAATTATTTGAAAGAAACAAAAACAAAAATAAATTTTCTTTTAATGCTTGACTAAAAACTTCAATTGATTAAATCCTAAAATACACCTATATTACGCTTTATTTAATATAGTTGAAAAGTACCATTTAAAATTGCTCACCAAGGGTAGTAAGATCCAGGAACTGTACACCAATTTTGTGTGGTGAAGTCGCAAGGTACGTCAAGTCTGCTTTTTCCCCCTCTGAATGGTTTTGTGCATGTTGTATACCCATCGTAACCTAATATGCTCACTATATTACACAGCACCTGTGAAAGCATTTTCAAAACAAAACTAAAGTTAAGTTAAAAGTTAAAATCTTTCTACATGTATAATTTAAAAGTATCAAAGATACAAACAACAACCTTGTCTGTATCTTGAGCCAAAAATGTATTTTTATAACTTATTGTAGACTGTTTAAGAACAGTTATCAAAATACAAGAGTACCATCAAGGTATATTCAACTTGCATACTGTGCAGAGAACATTGAAGAGAAATAAGATATTTAATAATTTCTTACTTGAATGTTTTTTTAAAGACATCAGTCAAGGGCAGTAGTTTTGAAGAAATATGGTAAGTATTTATATTTAATTTTTTTTTTTATTGGCAAAACAATTATCTTGCCGTTCAAAATGTAGCTTTCAACAAGGAAGATATTAAACAAAATTATTAACAATGGTACTATAAGATTATTTTGATATAATTCATATACTTAAATTTATTACTATATAAAAAAAATACGATTTGTAATTCTGCTATCTGATTGACAAAACATATTTTTGAATGAGCTGCATCCATATTCTTTATTGAAAATATCAAGCATAAAATGACGGAAACATTGCCTGATCAAGGACATACTGAAGTATTCTTAATCGATAATCTAAAACGATTGGCTTCTCCTATCTTGGAAATAATATATTATTTTGGATAGTTAAATTTCGAGGCAGAATAA
Organism: Euschistus heros; assembly: GCA_003667255.2. NCBI lineage: Eukaryota > Metazoa > Arthropoda > Insecta > Hemiptera > Pentatomidae > Euschistus > Euschistus heros. Next base: position 147,644 of record RCWM02000653.1, on the reverse strand, counting down.
TGAAGGGTGTAATGATACAATTTGTGAAGTGACTGCCTTATAACAATTATATCTATACTATTATATAAACGGACAAGCCATTTTTCGTTTGTGACCACTAACTACGAAACCTACTAAATCAATCTATACCAAATTTTAACTACATCATCTTTATAGTTATAGAAAGGTTTAGCAATTATGAAATCAATTGATTTGTTATTAAAAAGCGGGAACGTGAGGTTACAGGTTATATAGAGTTTGAAATTTGTAATAAACTTTTATTGTTAAATGGCAGAAACGAGGTTTATAATTTTCAACTGTCATATAATTTTAAGGCTAGAAATTAAAATCCAACCAGATGAAATAAATTAAATTATTTCTGCCAAATAATTATCATTACCAAATCAAAACGTCAATCCTCTGCTTTTTTTATTTTGTTTGTAAAAATATGACTCATGGGCCTTTAGTAGTAAGCTCCGATAATGCAGTCCATTATCTGTGCGAGGTTCTTAATAGTTTCTGTCTTATCGATTAATCTTCGAACACATACTCAGTACAGTTTTAAAGTTGAAAATTACTGCTATGCGTATATCATTGAAGAAACGATGCTCGATTGCATACTTCAATACTTTATTTTTATCGATAAAGAAATAAAACTTCAATTATTAGTTTAATTTATCCAAGTTGTTTACTTATGAGAGCGGGCGAAACCGCGACGAGGGATGCTTGTAACTTATAACTAATGTAAACTCAATTTGACAGATTTAGATATTTAACATTGTTAACAAATATCTATATTGATTTTGCTCAATCGAGCAAAATGAAAAGGTCTCCGGTGTTCACATGAAGACAGAACATCTATTGCGTGATCTTTGGATGACTCGCTAAGTTAATTAGATTTTTTATAATTTTATGTTTTTTTATTGTTGGAATTGAGACATAGAATTAACGCTATTTGCATACAGAACCTATAAAAGGAAATCGTTTAAAAATTGGAATATATTAGTGTAAATATTGAAAATCGAAGCGTATAAATTTAAACAACTTGCAACGTATTTGTTCACGTAACACTCAAAGAGGATATGTAAAATAACTGATTAAAGAATTAAAAAGCCGGAATGATTTCTATTTATATCAAATTGAAAACGCAAGTAGATAAATTACTGGGGTGCATTAACTACCTATCATGAATTATTGTCAGAAAATTAAGCAGTAATGCTTGCTTTTAACTGGTTGCAGTTGTTGGCTTGGAGTGAGTGGAGGTTAGTACCCCAGTTGTATATTAACCTCATTACTAGCTGGCTACTGTGCCAATCTGTCTGGGCTCCTTCCTTATACCTTCCAGGCCACCCCTATACCGCCTTCGTCTTTCATAACATTATACAACAAGATAAATTACTAACTATATTTTTTTTACTACAAAATATTAATTTACATTTTAACTGGTCATAGTACCTTTAATTCTGGTGAAACATTGAAGTACATACATAGAGGTATGTCAGCTATTGTTAAAAATACAAAAATAAATCAATGATATTGCAATATATAAGAAAAAGATTAGTGAAAGTTGGAAGAGAGTTAGATGCTAAGAGCTTCTATGTTATAATTGACAATGACCCACTGACTTTCACCTCTGTATCGAATATAAAAGGGTGGGGGAGAAGAGCCATTCTTATGGCGCCCCAACAAAGGGAAAAGTGAAATCTTAGTCTTTTGTTGTCCCAACTGCGACGTGTACTGGAACGCAACCTCCAAGGGCAAGGTCGATGAACCGAATCTGCTGTTTTTCTTTATAAACCTTTTTTTAAAGATATTATCGTGTGTTCCTAGTGAAAGCGCTCTCTCTGAAAAAGTCCATTCATAAAAACTATCAGCGAGTCTTCTTGGCTTCAATTCGCAGTATTTTACTTCACTTAGTGCATGGGGACTTATTCAAAAGGCCAGTAAAAGTGTTTTCGATGTCGTTTTTAACTCTCTCCTTTTATGCTCTTATATACGTATCAGCAGAGAAAGTGCGACGAGTTGACTTGTATTGCAGTAAAAGGCATCTTTTCTCTTTAATAACTTTGCAAATAGCTTTTAGACCTAACACCATTTTCTAGTTTTCTTTTAAAAGCTTTCAACGAAAATATGACTTTCTACTTCAAAACAGGTTTGGAGGCGGATATCAGTATCATTAATATATTTTAAATCTTGAAAACCAATTTATTTATTTTTTAAATCAACGAAAACGTTTTTCAAGTTTATATATCTTTAAAAAATATATCATTTTACAATACTTAAGAATGGAATTTTTTTTTTCTTTCTTTTCCTTATATAAGGATCCCATATAAGGACTGTTTATTTATTTATTCACATGTTACATGCCTTATAGGCATACTACATGTTTTACAATGTTACTACAAAGTTTAGCATGATCATTTTAGCATAGCCTAGTAAGGTAACAAAAAATATTTAAGCAAAATAAAAAAACAAAGAAAAGAAAAAAAAAAACAGCCAACAAGAAACTAACTCCGCTCCCCATCATTTGTCAGTTTGTCAAAGTCGATTTTTCGTATAAATGTGAGTCTTAAATTTAGAAAGCAAATTTTGTTCTGTATCTGGCCATGTTTCATGTTTGATAATAATAATTTTTATTAGTAATGATAATACTTATACATAAAATTAAACTCGTTAAGCTAAAATATTATTAAAGCTATAATATCTTAACTTTTTAAACATAAAATTTCTCACAAATGTATTCAAAATTCCAATATTTAGATATGGACTTATATAATGTCAGCTAAGCATGCAATTAGGTTTTTGGAGATTGTGTATGGTTTCTTATTGAAAGGATGAATCTTTTATTCATAACCAAATATATATATATTTATCCAAAAAAAAGTAAATAATGATCATACCACAAACTATAATTAGTCCACAATTGTATAATTGATTTTATTACATTTCTTTTAAAAATAAACATTCGTATTTTCGATAACCTTAAAACCGAAATTATAATTATAAAATAAACTGATTACGATTACTTCATATTAGTTTTAAAAAAGGAATGAAAATACTCAAACAATACAGTTTGACAACACCCTATCGTGTATTATTTTTAAATAATTATATTTCAATCAATATTATTTTTCTCCTTACAGCGGTGTCTTTATCAAACTTTTACAGAACAAAATATGAAATCTAAATAAAATCACTAGAAAATAATTTTGTCAGGCTTAACATCAGAGATCTGATTAAGAATACATCATTTCCCGACTCCCAAAGATTTAATGACGATAATATACAAAAGTTATAAAAAGGTGCTTATAAAAGTTTAGTAGTGCTTGTCATTTCTTTTCGAACTTATGTTAACTTCAATTAAACATTCCTACATCAAATTATAATGAGCAGTGTTTCTAAAATTTTAACTGCAGATAGAAAGTAATATGTGAAGTTAAAATATTTTAATACATTAATTAAATTACTGTCGGATATGCATTAATTCTATAAATTTAATTATGATAATCAAAACAGAATCACTTTAAACTTTTAAAGAATTCTAAGAAACAGATGAAATATCAGATTTTTATAGAAATATAAATCGTTAAATAACACTTCTTAAAATAACAATTGCATTGCATATAATCGATTTATGAAACATCGATCGATAATATTACCAATCGCGTCATTGTGTAAAATAAAAATTCGTTTGATGCAGATTTGCAATGAATGATTTTTTCCTTTCAGTACTATATTGGTTAGAAAAAATGGAAGAAATATGATAACGTTTTAAAATTCATATTACTTAATAAAACATTAATTTTACGACGTAAAGATTAACATATCAAAAATAAATAGATACTTATTTCTTTGTCTACCATTAAAGTAATTTCTACTTAAGATAAGAAGATAATATACTAGGTTTTTTTCATAAACTTACAAGTATTCTGATCTCTGGTGGAATAATGATAAGCAGTCGGAAATGTCCAGTAGGAATGCATTAAACGAAATCTTATATCACTATCCGATAAAAGTCCAGGAGATCGGTTCGACAGACTGGGGTCAATGATCCATTTGGTCAGGGTCACATCACCAGCACCTGCTCACAGCGGTCATCAGAAGACGTCTGCCCAGAAGGAATCACTAAATTTCGTTATCAGTAGAGCATATCAAATCATTTCAAGACTCGGTAGAGCGGTAGGAGAATAACAGTCGCATTAATACGTTCATTTGAACCTTCGAAAGTCAAATAAATAAAATTATTATCACAATGAGAAGATTTTTATTTTTTTCATTAACCGAAGTACCTCTTTGGAATGAAATCGATTTATATGAATCTAAAATGGATTGCAATTTATATATTTTATCTTACTAGAAAACAACACTGAAAAAATTCAAATGTTGGCTATATCATCTAAAAGTGGTCATGAAGTATTACGTGGGTGGTTGAATAGAGTAAACAAAAATACAATAAAAATAAATACACATAACTATAAATAAAATAATTTATACACTTACCCAGAAGGAGAGTGTAGACTTCATCTGAGAACCCTTATGAAGGCAGGCATATATAGGAACTCGTCGGCTGGAGCTGTGAGCTCCATGGATGGGTTGTGTGAATGGGGCAGCGGATGTGGGTCACCAGTTAGGCCAGGCACAGCGTACCGTTAGATCCCCCCCTCTTCCTACTCACTTTCTCCACTGACCCACTCCCCCTCTTTCCCTTTTAACACCCCACCCCTACCCCCCTCGACACCTACAATAATTTATTGGTCATCAATATCTATACTTCTCCAATGTCTGGGTTTCCTCCCTTCTAAATTTCTCTCCACTCTAACTGGGATAACTTGATGTATTTAATTCCCAGAGTTATAATTTTATTCCCATCGTCGAATAAATTATGCTAAATAGTGCATCCATATCTATTTTAACTGGAGAAGTATAACGTGGAAATCTCGGATGATTTCTGTGAAACTATTCTACGAAATTTTAAAGGAGAACTGTTGCAATAGTGCTACAAGGTTCTTCCAAATTTGATAGTTCAGTGAAGACGAACAGTTTAGTGATTCATAAGTGTCCCTACGTTCTTGACAGAAGGTAAGGGCTTTGATGATCACTGTCGTTTTGATGACGGAGGATATAGTATAATCCTAATTTTAAATGTTTTTGAAGGACTTTCGACTTGGCATCGAAATAGTGCTATACATTATTTAACCAACTATCATGTAATTGACCGGCTTCATTAATCAAATAGACTAGATTAGTTCATTATGAACCTGAAAAGAAATGTCAATCCTTCAGTCAATCTTGTTTGGGCTTAACGTCCTTATGTACTCCTACTAGGGCAGGAAGGACGGGTTATCCTACAGGTTACCAACCTATTCTAACTAGGGTGGGAAGGTCAGGATTTATTCGTGGGTCCACCACGAAATAAATTTTAACCCGCCCAGGTGGGATTCGAACCCACGACCTTCAGTACCGAGCGCGCTGAGACCCTCGCCCCTACTTACTCGGCCATCGAGCCCCCGATTTAGTCAATCTATTAAATGATTACAAGAACTTAAGATGTCCCTTTACCAATGATATTTAAGTTTACTTAGAACCTGGGAATAACCGAGGAACACAATTATAACTAGTTACTAGTGAAATCTGCTCTCGGAATACTCAGGCATTATCAGGTTTTCCTCTGCAGCGAAAAGGAGCTCCTTTCTCCGCAGGGAAAACGTCTTGTGGAATACCGACTTAATTGATTATACACTAAGTTCCGTGACGTGACGACACCTTCCGGATCCGTGCATGAGTCCAATCGAATATGGAATGAATGACATCAGTTTAAGGATAATCAGACAGTTGGTCTGCTGACTACACTGCTTCACGAGAATACCACCGGTTGGTCCAAAAAAAAGCATCATATGGTATCAAGGTGTAACCTGACGTCATAATTGATAACCTAAATTAATTAATTACAAACATAATATAATTAATGTCTGCATGAAAAAAAAATATACATACCTCTTAAATAAAAAAAATATGTACATTGAAAATGATCGGACACTATTTTGTAGCATATCACATAGGAATTCGGTAAATATTCACAATATTCCCTAAGTTTAAAGATATTTTGTGGGTACAAAATGTGGTAGAAAGCCTCTGGTCGTTTTACACAATTATGTTTGGATTATCGCAAATGCAGTTTAATCGCTCATAGCAATATTGCATCAGGTTGGTTTCTTCAGACTTCACTCTGGCATCCACTACATTGGAAACAAAAGGCGGTCCTGTCACTTGTTGGCTAAATCTGTATTCTTTAGGGACAAATCAGCACTCTATTACCATTTTTGGTATACAGATTTAGAAGTAGTTAAAACAAATTTTGAAAGAGTCGACCACCTTGATGATAGAATACCTCGCTACATTCAAAAAGGTTCAAAGGAGGTTCAAAAAATTTGAGTGGCCATAGGGCTCAAATCAACAGTTGAGATATAAATCAATTTAACCATTTTATTTTCTTCCTCCTTTTAGTCTTTTCCTAAATTAACTTTATAAAGATACAATTTAACAAACTAAAAATCTTAATTATTTCACTAAACATTGTTGTATACATATTCTACATTGCTATTGTTATGTCATTATTTACATAATGATTCTTAAATAACCCCCATCATTCGATCAATGTTTTGAATGAAACATAGGAAATTCCCTATTCTTGATCGGAATAATGTTCATTGTTAGAAGTTGCTCGTTGCGACCACTGTGAGTAGTAGTAATATCTACCAACGCTTTCTGGCATGATTTCCTTCTATCTTCTATGACCTCCCAATTCTTTTCCACATCCGCAATTTTCCCCAGAAATTGCTATAAGTCTAGCTACTTTAATTCTGCCATTCTTACCGGGATGGAGTTCCAGAACTTTAACTAGAGGCCAAAACATCCTTTTGATTTTGGAATACGAAGTAAATTTTAAAAAATGTTTGTGCTTTTGTGATTTTTTACTGATGAAATCAATAGCAATTCCCTTTACACTCCCCTTGACTGTTTCTTCTTCCTGTGTTATTTTTTAGTGTCCAGTCAGACTTCTGTCTCATAGCAAAGTTTTAATTTTGTTAAATGTTCATTTTTTTGTCTAAGTAAGACTATTGATTATAACAATAAAAACTTTAATTTATTTAGTGTTGTATAGTCAACATGAGATTTTCGCTGTTTCTCTTATATTAAGGTGGAATGTATTATTTGTAAATGCAAAAAGTTATTCCATGTCTCTTCCAGAATGAAAGAAGTACTACTAAAAAAATGTGTTTTAGTTAGAACTAATTTTAGTGACAACATGATCTATATATTGTTCTCTTTTCTTCGGTATATTCAGCCTCTAGTAAATTTTTTATTTTATGTCTGTATAGGTAAAAATCTGTTTTAATTTTACAATTTTCATACATTAAATTCTCTTCTATTATATTTATTATTGTATTTGCTCAAAATGTATGTCGCAGAAAGTTTATTTTTTCATTATATATTCAAAAACCTACTATATTATTCCCATCACAAAATAAGTTAATAGATATCTAGATGTATTAATGATTTTATCCCCATATTTGAAGGATATATACCTTAAATGCCTAACTCCTAATAAGCGAGCTACTTAAAGATTTGTGCCTCTTTCATTCTTGATATGCAATACATTATCTGTGTTGGCGTATTTTATAAAAGTTTTTAACAATTTATTAATGCTTAATATGTTATAAATATACAGAAATAAACAAAGTTGATATGATAATATAATTAAATTTTTGTAATTTAATCCTGAAAATATAAAATAAAATAAAATAATTTTCAAATTGACTACATCATTCTTTAAGGAGTTGATCAGCTTCCAAGATAACTTTCTTTTTCTCTTTGTAATATTCTAAAAAAATATCTCATATAATTTTAGAAAATAACAATCATGATCTCTATACCTAATATAAACTTAATTTGGGTAACTAAAGTTCATACAATTTTGTTGTTTTTTTTTTCTAATAAAATAGTACAAAGCTGTCATTCCCTAGTTACAGCACATAAGAACATTAAATTTCGACACTGATTCCAACCTGGGTCAGTTAATATTCATTTCATGTTGGTCCCTCTATATACTTATATATTATTTTAACATAGATCAATTATACAAAAAACACTGCTGATTTCCATTTTATTATTATAACTACATATTATTCCATCTCAGAATATTACACATATATTAGTATGTTATATATATTTCATTTTTTTAGTTAGGAACCTCAGTATTTGATTTGAACACGCTCTTGAAAAATAATCAGGGATAAAAAAAAAACAGTTAACCTTTATTGATAGAAGTAAAACTTTAACGTTTTTCTATAAAAGTTTAGTCCAATAAAAGTAATTTTTTGAACTTTTACTTTTATCTCTAGAACTTTTATTTTCAATCAACCTATGTTTTTTAAAACAGTTATTTTATAAATCTTTTGTATAAAGGAATAACTGTTTCGATGCCTGAAAATAATACATCATTCTAGTTCCATAAACAAAACTAATTCACAATTTTTTATTTAGTTTAAAAACTTGATAAAAGAGAGCAGCACTAGTCAAGAATTATTAAAATAACGGTTCTAGTAACCATCAAAAGAAAGCAGCACTATGCAGAGCAAGATATCCGACGCAAACCATCCCGGAAATTTTATTTTGTATTAGGAGACTATGAGATTGTAGGAGCTCAACTAAAAGTCAGTGGTATATAAGTGCTGCTTTCTAGCGGCAGTCAGTAGAACTAGTGCAGTTTTAACTTTTGCCACTAGGTAGCAGAACATTTGTGAATCCCTGGCATGCGAGCTCCTTTTATATTATAGTCTCCTAATACAAAAGAAAATTTTAGACGTAATATGACCGGGAATATTTGACTGCATAGTGCTGGCCTCTGATGGCGGTTATTGGAACTATTATTTTTCTATTTTTGAAGAGAAAAGATTTGACCTGGTTGGGATTCGAACCTAAGTCTCCACTTCAACAACCAAGAATTATTTCATATTATTTTTCTACTTCTTGATTTGGGCTGCTCTCTAGTAGAAAAAAATAAAACTAATAACTTTTCTTATTTCTTATCAAGGATGAGACTGTTATTTCATTAATTTTAATTAAGGACTAGTTATATTATTTTTATGTAATATATTGAACATTATTCACCCTTATATTGTTAGATTTCTTAATTTTTCATTTTTTAAACCCATTTTCTCCAAAGAAATATTTTTAGGTTGGCTTATTTGAAAAGAATTAAAAAAATTTTTTTTTATTGTTCAGCCATAATGGGGGCAGAAAATATTATGTTAACACAACATTGGATTCTAGAATAAATAATTTTTTTTTTTTTTAGAGAGAGATAGGTAAGGTGACAATAATACTGTTTCATGAAAACTTTTATTACAATTCTTTTAATAATAAAATACTTCAAGGAAATAAAAAATAACAATTTTCACACAATAATCACAACACTCAAAAAATTAATATTATCAACCCTCATTTGGCTAAAATTAACATTTAAAAATTACTAATCAATAGCGTTGAAAAATAACCAAACGTACTATTATTTTTCAATGCATTGAAGAAACAATGAATTTATTGAAAAATCATTTTTAATAATTATTATCCTTAAATAATAAGCTGGTGTTCTAAAATAGACAAATATTTGAACTTATAAAAATAAAAGTTAATTTCTGCCTCTTCAGCCATGGATCGTCTTCGGGGTCCAGAGAAAATATTTCAATATCAGCCTGATTCTCACTGAAAAGGAAATAATCTGTAAAGTCTACCCTCATTTTTTTTATTTATGAAACAAACATTTCTTCTCCCTTGCACTGAATGAACAAAAAAGTGTTGATTATTTCTTCATTATGTCATACTCCAGCCATTACCTCTGTACAACCAATTTCTGCATCCATCATTCTATATATAATAACTGAGCTCATTTCGATCCATCACAAAGTCATGAAGTTGCAAATAGCCAGTATATAAGTTGTATAATTTGATTTAAAATTCACTGTTTTTTTAAGTACACAAATAGGGCCTGTTCCTGAATATCTCCAAATTTTTCAACAGTTTTAGGCGCCCTTGATAGGCGATTATTAAAACTAAATTTGAGGGCTGGTGTGCCACAAGTAGCTATGGTAATGGAAGAATTAATGTTTCTTTTTGGAGATACAAAGAATTATAAAAATTGAAACACACTACATTCTTTGATTTCTAAATTTATTTAATAGAATCTAAAATACTGGAGAGTTACCCTGGTGTTTATCTCTCCAAGAGCCAGCCAGCTCCGGTGAATTTCACTCTCTAGTATATTGGATTTTACATGATAGTAACTCGGTAGTCCCCGAGAGTTAATTGTTATGGACCTTTAAATCATGAAAACGTTATGAAACACATCTAATAAATATGTAAAAAAAAATCAGAAGTGATCTCGTCAAGGTCACCTTCCAACTGTTTATAAAAACAAAATTTAAACACTGTTTTACCAAAAAAGTAATGATTGGTAATGTTTATATTTCACTTAATGTTCGTTAAAATGGCAATATTTCAGTTTAAAGACAATGCAGGAGTACATTGATATTTTGAAACTTGGGATGTTAAACAAGTTAAGAAATAGGAATTTCGCTTTTTTTCTCTCCGCCTGATGTCCCAATGAACGAACCAAAAAAATATACGTAGATTTTTTTTAATGTAGAATCACCAAAAACATTTGGATCAAAATCGGTGACTGATTGACTAAAAGGTCCTTCTTCTCGTAAGTTTTAGTTTATGTTTTTTATTATTAAATGTGTGTATTTTAATTATTATCAGTACCGCTGACAGGAGGGGGGGGGGGGCAAAATCCTCGGGGCTAAAGCTAAGTTTACGACTTTTGGGAATTCCAATTACCAGGACACCTCATACAAAGGAAAAAAAAATTGAGAGGTTTTTTCATTAACACTTCCACTAAACTTTTTAGTTTCGATTATTTGTTTTATCAATTCAATAAACAATTTAACAATTATTATTAGTTAACGAAATGAATGTATTCGTTAACCCGATAAATATATTTTTTTTTTAATTTGTAATTTTAGTAAACGATTAAATTTATATGGTTGTTTTAGTTTAATCACAATATTGCTAGTTTTTTGATTAAGTTTTTAATTGTCATGCCTCAAGTTCACATCATATCAAGTGAATTTGATAAAAAATGATTCTATAGCTATCGTATTAGGAAATTAATAAACTTTGTAGAATATTAGTAAAAAAATAAACGAAATATTGGGAATGTGTACACACACTTGAAGGGGCTAAAGATACCTTTTTTGTACCTTTAAAGCAACATAAAAAGGCAAATTACGTAGTGTTATAAGCTTCAGGTATATCTGTATACTGGCGAAGTGGGTCATTTTATATTTTTCTTTCTCACATTCTTTGAAAAAAAAGATTTGTTTCTTTGTAGGTGAAAAGAAGTAAAAACTTAATTTATTAATTTAAAATTTAGAGAAAGGCCAAAAAAAAAAATTTGTAGTCTCGGTGAAAAAGTGGTGGTCATACATTTCAACTTTTCCAAAGCATTGTCAAAATCATAGTTACGGTCCAGTCACTTCATTATAACATCACGTTAAGGTGTTTTCTCACCATTCTTCCCAGTTTCTGGTGTTTTTTTACTCAATGTCTTAGTAAATTTTACAATTACATTATGTGCTTAAATAAATTTTCTGAAATTCTAGGTAATTACTTATTCACCAGATCTCATAATATCGTGACAACGGGGCGGTCCCATTATTATTGTGATGGTACAGTTGTCAGGGAAACTAGCAAAACAATGTAACCTTGTCTTTTCAATCCAAACAAAAAAAAAAACTCGTTTTGTTGTTTTGAGTTTATGTAGTTATTATATTTATTTTCTTTCTTTTTTTACAATAGTAAATTCATTCAAATGTAAATGTAATGAAATTATCTAGAGCTACTTTTTTAACTACTTTATTTTTTCAAATTATTTTCATTCTGTCAGATATAGCTTGTAATGCCATATCAGATAAATTTATAGTCAGGCATAAAACTGTAACATTGTTGGTAATATATGTGTGAGTATAAATGGGTTAGTTAAAAAAATGGTTAACAAATATTCCAGGAATACTTATAAATCATTTTGTTGATTAGGATCCAGGATGCTTTAATTTTAATATCTATAACACTGGTGTGTTTTGGCCTTTTTCGCACTAATGTATTTCAGGTAATTATTTAAAACCAGAATTTACATAACATATTTCTAATTATATTGTTCAAATGTACATTGAAATCAACTTCACTATCTTATGCAGTGTCCATCACATATAAGAGTACCAATTGTATTAGGAGAATGAATTTTTATTATCTACATTGATTTTTTTTTAAATCTACTGAAAATTTTGTTTTGACAACTTAATAGAAAAATTTGATTTCTTAATAATTAACAGTGAAGTAACTTAATTAAAGATTAAATATTTAATTTGATTTTGTTTTATTTTTTTACCCTTAAATTTGGAGTGGTGGATTTTTGCCAGTAGGTTTAATGATGGAGGTGTTTATTTTTGATGGGGTTTAAATATATCAAATAATATGAAATAAAAAAGTCTTTATATATGCTGCAGACATTTTTTTTAACTTACCTTATTTGTAAATAACTTCTTTACACAGGAATTTTCCTCTACTTCATTTTTCTTGGCCTATGTATCTTATTATATGAATCTCTTCCAGACTTCTCAATCCTTGGCTTATTCTCCCTGACACAATGTCACTTATGGTTCTCTTCCACTGAAACCTTTCATATTAATCTAGATTTTTCCTTCACCCTTCCACAGTCGTCTCCATAATATCTTCAGTAACCTTTCAAGAGTATTTTTTTAATGAAATGTTTCCTCTTTTATTGTTGATACAATGTTCAAATAACTCCCATGAGTTTTCGATTTCTATCATTCATGATTTTGTTCTATCTCAATTCTCTAGCCGCCTTCCTTCAAAAATCAACTTAAAAAAAATTAACTTACCTTAATTAATTTATTTAACTTATTGTTAAATTTCAATCTCAGATATCTGCTTCGAAGCCCTAATAATGGCTATCAAAGTTATAGCTAAACATTGGCAACTGAAATAAAAGATTGTTTACTTGACAATTAATTTATAAAATAAATACGAATGACCCTTCACAAATAAACTTCTTATAAATTAAATTTGTTTATGAAAAATATAATATTTTTTATTATAAAATTTATTTATTTTTTTGTTTCTGGATTTTTAATTTTATTTCCAGCCTGAACTATTTCGGTTATTGTTCTCTTTTCTCCAATTTTTATTACTTAACACTGTATAATCTTCCTTTTTTTTTTTTTTTTATCACGAAAGACAGATTGTTGGTTTCTTCATTAATTTTTTTATATCACACTTTTGGATTCAGTTGTATCTGATACCTTCCCGTTACTTAAAACCTATTTCTCAGTATGTATACCACACAAGGAAAACCCTTTCAAAAGAGCTCGATGGGCGGATGTTGGTTTACTAGGCTAAATGACTGGTAAAAAACCTTTTTAATTTTAGTAAAGATGGAAAAGAATTAATTTATTGAGCTCATTATTAGGGTTAGTAAACCAAATGTAATCCAGGAATGGTAATATGGAGAAACAGGCCTGATATTCAGATTTTTTTTTACAGCAACATGTTATATATCTTCACCAAAAATAAGTTGGTTCCATTTTTTTCTATCCAACCTGTCTCCCTCACGCATCCCCCTATTCATCATTCCTTCCATTACACCCTAAACCCAATGTCTTCTAGAGCAACCTTTCCTCTGTCTTCTTTCCGGGCTCCATTCAAAAATTCTTTTTGGCCATCCTCCTCTCCCATCCTTATAACATGCCCAAACCACTTTAGCCTCATCGTCTCTATAGCATAGAGGACGTTAATCATTTGTTCCACTCTGCCTAATTTCAGTGTTTAGAACTTTATGAATCCATGATATTGCGCAGGAATGTCTCCAATAATCTATTTCTAAGGCTTGAAGTCTTTTGGCCTGGCTCTTCTTAATAGACCAGGACTCGCCTAAATAAAGTGTTACCCTTTTTTTTTTTTTTTTTTGACACCAAGCTCCATTTACAAAATATTACAATCAGTATTTCAAGAAATTTGGTTCATTAACACAGTCCAAACTTATCTACTAATCAAGAAAATAGGTTCAATAAGAGTGTTTCAGAATTTCACTACTAATTTAAAGAATAATGCTAGATATCAACATATTTTGTTCTTGATATAAGTTTTTTGGATAAATAATATTTTATACATATATAATATTTTTGGAGTCTAATTTTTAGGGAGGAAAAGTGCAACAGAAATATTTGAAAATGCTGCCTTTTTTAAGTTTTCCAGCAAAATAAATTTTCTTTTTGTAACCACGTATTCTCAACATTCACAACAAAGAACTTGTGACAACATAAAATACTGCCACAAAAATTATTTTTCTTCTATCCCTTACTTACACTAACATTGTCAGCCATATTATTTCCAACACTTTTGATAATTCTAAAACTTTTTCCTATATAAAATTCAAGTAAATTTGTGATAATATACGTTTTGATTCAAAAAGATTCTGATGTATCCTGTGATCTCAACACTACTTTCAGAATTTAAGTGATCTATAAAACCAAAATCTAAGTTGTTCATCTTTTATTGATGGTTTATTTTTAAGTTCATCAGTTAATTACTAAATTATTTTTTTATAAATAATAAATTATTAAAATAAAATATATAGCAGAAAATTAGATTCTGATATATTATTATTTTTCAGAATGGTTTCATGAGTATTCTTCTACAAAGATTCAAATTTCCTATTATTTTTTCTATCTTCTACTTGTTGATAACTGTAGGTCTTCAGATTAATATCATGATTTCTCGGGATGAAAGACCCTACTTTTGGGGAAATGGAATAGATATTATGTATTTTGCTCAAAGATTTGGTAAACATTTATTAACTGTAGTAATATACATATTAAAAATTTATTTTATAATGTTTAATGTTTTAATTTATGTTTTAGTGGCTGTTTTTTATTATTATTTCTTAAAACGAACTGCCCTGAGACTTTCAGATCCTAGATTTTATGACCCTGAATGGCTAAAGCATGCTATAGCCCATGAGAATGGAAGATGACAGAAATAATCAAAAGAACAAATCAAAACAAATCAAAATTTATGTGATAAAATGTAGAGCATAAGTTTGATTAATGATGTAATTTCGATAAACAATAATCATAATGAGACAATAAATAACTTAAATATTTTAATAATTAAATTTTAAAGGTCGGAAAACAAATTTAAATTTAAATAACAAAAGGAACAACAGCAATGCATGCATAAATGAGGCATAGACTAACAAAATAAGATATATCTAAGTTAACGTAAACAGAGCTATCCCATTTTGTAAGTAGGCGCTTCAAATATGTTTAGAATAGTTTTATCAATTAACATTTCAAATTGCAGGCTTTGCATTAATTTTGTATTTTAATGCTCATATACCATTGAAAAATATGTTAATATTTTTTAATTTAAATTTTCTCTATTGTACTTATTTATAAATAAACATTTTAATTTTTCAAAACCAATGTGCATTTATTTCAACCAAAAACTTCTTCATTCATGTTCTCACTCAGAATATTTTTTATTTATTTATTTTATTTTTTAAAACTATTTATTGATATTTACACATTAAACACAGCAGGTAAATTTGGAGAAGTGATTACAATGACTTGTCAATAACATGAAAAGAACTAATTACTAGCACTTAAAAGTTCTACATTAGAAGGTCTCTCGGGCATCTTCTTTTCGGACGCCTCTGAGGATTATCGGGAATTGAGTGTGAAGCAAGTTGGGGACAAGTGGATTCGAGTTGGAATGGAGTTTACTATGAAATGATAGGTATCTGGTTTGGGTCAGGAAAGTATTAAATTCTTATTTTGTTACATTATTGGAAATGAAAGTTTTCAGCAGTTGAAACCACTTGTTTATTATGTAAGTTTGAGGATGAAAGGTGCAATGGAGGTTCCAAATATACAATGAAGGTGCATTGAAAACAAATCAGGATTGATAGAACAAACTTGCCCGTCATGAAGCCAATTTATGAAAATTGTTTAAAGTTTAATACCGAACAGTTAAAATGGTTGGGTCTAAAATGGCTTAAAATATAGGCACATTGTGTGTTTAAAGAAACATAAATTTTTTTAACATGGAACACGTTTTACCAATGACCTAGTTGGTTAAATGCAATATGTTTTTTGGGGAACTCAAGGGCATAATGCGTAGTTTGATATTAGGAGAGTTGGAGTAGTTAGGATCTCAACTCTTCTACTACTAAAAACCACTTATCTTGACTAGGAGGCAAGTTCTACTGTTGCTGCATCTACTGAGAGCTCCTTTTGCCTCTGTTTCTCTTAATACAAAATAAAAGATTTTAACTTGGATTTGACTAATCTTGCTCAATCCCTCTCGGCTATTCAAAATTTTGGTTTGAATAAAAAAAGTCATGTTTGAAACTTCAATTTAACATGTAATATGTTTAAAATCATACAGGTAAGGAAAAAGAAAAAAAAAAAAAAAAAAAAAAAAAAAAAACATGAGCATCAACGTTCAAGGGGGAACCCCTAAAATATGTTCCATGTTATTCCTTCTTCAGCCGACAGGATCAAGAGGGCCTTTCTGTTTTTTAAAAGGCGCTTTCGGGGTTCAGAAAAAAAAATCACATATCTAAATTTTTTTTTTCTTCATATCATTCAACAGAAAAGTTGCTGCATTTCAATTTCAATTTATCTCCCTATAAATAAGGAAAACTGTCACATTTTAAGCTACATTTATTAGATTTGTAAGTTTTCTTCTTTCATTTTTTTATTCACACCTGCCAAAAATAAATTCCCAGTCAATATACGAGTATGTGGTACATGGTCTAATGAGAATGAAGGACGTTACTAATCAACAGTACCTTCTCCTTTAAAAAAATCATTTAAGCAGATCTCTCATACATCTTCTTTCCAGCCTTTTGAGAGTATTTTTAGGTACACCAGTTGAAACCATGTCATATATGTTATGTCTACGAGTCTGTCATAATGCCAATTAAGGTTATGTATATTTGTTTTTATGTATTATGTATATATACGTATTTATACATAGATATGTATGTATATATATGTATTATGTATATATTCACGATGTACCAGGGTGATTTCATGAATAGTCTGAGTATTTCTGATTGAAATATTTGTATTTTTCAAAGTCCTATATGTTTTTGGCACATGCCCATAAGAGTTTAAGTAAATAAGTATACGTGCTAGTTGCTATTGGTTTGAGTAAGATTGGATACAAGAGTCTTGGTCTCTAGTTTATATATATTTTTATGTAACTTTACTTATGTGAATTACCATATTTGAGGCATTTATGTTTGTGTCTGGATGTAACTAGATTCTAAAGAAAAGTAGTGTCGTTAGAGAAAACAATTTATACATATTATTTATTCAAGATAAACCATTTCAATAATAATAAGTTAAAAATTATGTTTTACTCCCACCAAAAGCTAACAGAGAAGCTGATGTCCAAGGATCTTACATGGTGCCACCAATTAGGAGGAATGTACAGCATTTCACCTGAAAGAAATGATTGGTGTTTAATATTGCTAAACCACATTCACCTTTTCTGTACTATCAACAAATTATTTTTCACTCTATATTTAGTTAATTAATTTAAGAATTTAATTATACTCAATAAATTCAACATTCTTATTTTATTCATTCTAAAAAAGGGGAGCAAGATCAGAATAGTACACATTAGTAGACATTAGAGTGAATATTGTGAATTATTATGACCATGCACCCACCCAATAATCTCTATTTACTTATATGTTCTGAACTTATTTTTGTAATTTTCTTTCAAATCTATTCAATTTTATCTGATTGTAGTATGTATAGAACATGTCAAATATTTAATTAACATATTTTCTGAAAAGCCATATGAGAAAAAAACAAAAAAAGAGTTGATGCAATAAATGATTTTATCTTGTCAGCTATTTCTGCAAAACTATAATTTAATTATAATATTATGACAGTATGTGGGTTCATAAAATGATACACCCATATACTATTGATGACAATGAAGGTTTTTCTAATTAAAACAAAAAAAAAAAATACCAGGATAAAGATGACATTCTAATGCGGTTGATTTTTTAAACTCGGGGTATTCTTCATAATTTGGATTGTATGGGTCAACCCTAGCAGTATTGTGCAGCATCTTGCTTTCATGAGGATACAGTTTATCAGAATCTTCTGGGGAATACAATATAACTCTCTTCCTGCCGATTACCTAAACAATTAAAAAAAATACAATTAGTATAAAAAACCAAATACCATATTTACTTGTTCAAGGGTTTTCTCTCTTACATTTGGCGCCTAAACCGTATGAAGCAAACTTGTTTCCCGTGCCTGATTTTTTTTTTTTTTTTTTTTTTTTTGTTAAAATCTGATCTTAATGCAATACTGCAAATGTACCATAACTAATTTCTGTTTTCAAAATTTTTCAAAAAAATTCCCTTCAACAGCCGCTATTAAGAAATGATAAAAGATATAAAAAAAATTAATAAAAAATCTAGTGGTGGGATAGTCAATTTTGTAAATAGGATCCTTCATGAAAACTAGGATAAATTTAGAGTTGTTACAATGATAATTGATGAATGCAATGGGAACTAACTGGTGCTGAAGACCCATTGACGTCTGGCATTAGGAAGAGGTCACCACTGTTGAACATCTTTCAACATGTTAAAATAAGATGTAATTCAATTTATGATGAAAAGATTTTAAAACCTGAGATAACAAGTTATGTTTCGGATCAAAATGAAGAGGAGACACAGTTCCAGCTGGGCCAAACCACGCATTTATGTCCACGTCACAAGCATTATCTTCTGAATCTGAAAGGCAGCAATATTCAGGAATGAGGATATCTTTTTTTAATTCTGGTACCTGAAAAAAATAATGATAAATTAGCTTTCGATTCTATATATGTACATGTATAGACATAGACAATATTAATCAAACTACGACTATTATCTTGCATATTATTATGTAAATCGGGGTGGCCACCAAGTCAGGAAAAGACAATCCAAGCGTACTTCCATGTTTCCCAGATTAATTTTCATAAAATTCCAGGTGAAATTTAATAAAAAAAAAATGCTATGTTTTTCTCTAGCATGATTTTCATTGATTTTATTTAGTATATATTGTGTGATTGATAGAAGTATTAGTAAAATATTTTCTGTAATAGAAAATTTTAAAACATTTATTGTGTTAATTATTTGATTATTTTTTTTTTTTTTAATGGGAAATGTTTTCTTTATCAAAGTTTTAGCTTAAATAATTATAAATTACATCCGAGGCAAGGTAGACCAGGAGATATCCAATAGAATAAAGAAGGCAAACTCAATCTACTACCACCTCTGCAACACGGTTATAGGAAAAAGGGAGGTGGAGAAAAATGTTACATATCTTTAAATTGTTTACCTGCCTACTCTCCTATATGGAAGTGAAAGATGGGTACCATTAGGGAAGCACCTAAGCAGAGTTACTGCAGCGGAAATAAGGTACCTCCGGAAAGTATCAGGCTGAACCAGAAGGGATCAGATCAGGAATAATAGGACCATCAGAAAAACGTCCCAGAGGGAGACCCAGAACTCAGTAGATGGACTACATCTCCAAGGTGGGAGAGAAGAGAGGCAATGTTTTAATATATTATTTTCATTGCTATTTAAATAGAAGATGATTAAATAAATCCTTTTTTTTTCTTTTCTTTTTTTTAAATTATTTTACGATCTCACAAAATTCCAGGTACATATGTAAAATCCAAGCATAATTCCAGATTTTCAAGGAATTCCAATCTGGTGGCATCAGGGTGGGTTTAATGTAACATTAAATTATTCTTTCATGACAATACATTGTATAACACTGTAACTTTTTATCATTACCTGATCAAATAACTGATGTTGAGCAAGATATCCAACTGAATCATTTTTCTGAGAAATAAAAGTTGAAACGAATTCATGAAAGGTAGTGAGTTTCATACTCCAATCATTCTGAACATACGACGAACCTAATTCTATAGGAACCATTCGGGGACCGACTGTTTTGATCAAATAATTAACATCATTCCACTTTTTAAAAGCTGGCCAGTGAGAAATGCATTCTGACTAGAAAAATATAAACATAACTATTTTTATCCATAAAATAAAAATAAGAATACAAAAAAATCATAATGAATTTTCATGAAATCTCAAAATATACCTTTTAATTTTACAGGTACTTTTAGTGAAAAATAATGTATGAAAAAATATTCTAAAGAAGGACATTCTAGACACTCCACTAATTTTCCTTTGATACCAGAAAAGGACCAGTCCGAGTTTTGATCATTTGATAACGGTGAAAATGAAGGCAATAAATCTGATCTATTAGAATATTCTTCTGTAAAAAAAAAAAATTAACTAAATAATAAATTGCAAGTAATTAATATTTGTTGTTACTAGGAATGCAAAGAT
Organism: Euschistus heros; assembly: GCA_003667255.2. NCBI lineage: Eukaryota > Metazoa > Arthropoda > Insecta > Hemiptera > Pentatomidae > Euschistus > Euschistus heros. The sequence goes on along the minus strand of RCWM02000653.1, from coordinate 127,084 downwards.
TATCAATACTGATATAATAAAAGTTCAGTGTTTGTCTGTACCAAAATGTTTTGATTCTTGGTAACGGTACCTTGGTAAGAATAAATTACAATTACATAAAATAATCAATATGAGAGCTAAAAAAGTAAATCACACCTTATAAAGGAACCTAATAATCCAAGAAATAAATTATTGAACAGCGAATAGCATTTATCATCCACAACATACAATATAAAAGCTAATTTTGGTTCAAAAAATAGTTCATTTTATTAATTTAATTTAAGAAGATAAATATTCCATAGATTCTGAAATTCATTTATTATTAAAAGAAACACGAATGTTCAACTGAAACCATTCAGTAAATGGGAAGATGCACTAATTTTTCACTGCATTTTAATAGTTTACTAAGGTTTGAAAACCAGTATGAGCATTTAATGAAATGAAAAATAATCTTTATTCTGGGATTACAAAAATCCTCTCAGAATAACCAGAAAGTATAATAAAATAGTGCTATTGTCTGGCCACATTAATCTGTTTAGTGCTTCAGCTTCGGCAGTAGGAAATAGTAATCATATTTCTTCAATTTCCAATTGCAAATACAAATCTTCAACAATTTGAAATTTGGAATGCAATAGCAATGCTTGATTTTTCATAAGAATGTTACGAATTCTGTACCGAGCAGTGTTGATCTAGTATATCAAATATTGCTTCTTTTTTTTATAGATGTAAAGGATATTTTAAAATAAGTTGTCTATCAACGTTATTTTTTATCCTCAGGAAAAAGAATTAAGAATATAAATTATGCAATTATGTACAACATAACATCAGCAGTACTGATCGGTTCCTAGGAATCAACTTTGGATCATCGATTCTCAGTACCAATTCTTTTCTTTAGAATTGAAGGAATCGAGAATCGACACATCCCTATAAAAGTTATTAATGAATGAATAAAACTTTCATATATAATTATTGATTATAGTAATAGTACCTTGCAATCACTGACAAAGAGGAAAATATGGAACATAAAGATAAAATACCAAGATTTATAGAATTTAAAATTAGACTAGAAGATTAAAAGCCGAATCTTTAAAAGACTGTAAGTTTAGATAAATTATTATTACTATTCCCAATATAAAATATAACTTATTATATAATACCAGAATATCATATAAAACCATGGCATTTAAAATTACTTAAATTGTTCTATTTCTTTTTTTTTTTTTTTTAATTATGCATAACAACAAATTATAAACTAACCATTCAAGACCAGATTACCCAACATCTGCGCTGCATTAGATAACTGCTGATGGTATCCAGTTCCCATAAGCAGTCCCATATCAGCAGCTTTTATTGCTTCCTTTAAGTGTTCATTCACATGAATATTTTCATTCAAAAGTTCTTGAATGATTCGAATCACCTGTAAATTTAAAAATCAATATTCATGAATTAAAACTCATGAAAAAAAAAAAAAAAAAAAAAAATGTGATGCTATTAAGTTAGGAGACTTGTTCTAATAAGATATAAAAAAGAAGGCAAACCATATCTTCTTGAAATAGATTATTAGAAAACTATACTTGTGAAACTTTTCATGACAAAGCCATATTTTCAAGCCCTGGAATTATCAATAATAATAATGTACTACAAAATTATGTATAATATCAAAAAACAATATTTTATGTTCATTTGCATCTTAAAATCTATTAACTTTAGTAATTGATGGACATCACTTTTGAAAAAAAAAAAACGAAAAGAAAGGGGAAGTTCACATGAACTTATTACAAAATATTACCAGCACAGCACTTATTCTCCAGATTCCTACCTAATTAGTTCTGTAAACATGTTTATGTGAACAGCCCTTTTCGTTTTATTCAAAAGTAATGTCCATCAATTTAAAAAGGTAACTATAAACAAAACCTGCAAAAGAGTAAAATGTTGCTTAACAAATTCAGGTCGACTCTAGCTGATGAACTACATCTTTTCAATCGAAATAAAACAGGGAGAGGTTCATTATCGAGATCTCCTAGCCCCAACATTCTGATCAGGACTTCATGGGCAGACTCCGTTAGGCTGGATTGTACAGGAAATTGGCCAGCAAACACCAGCAGACGAAAAAGCAGTTATTGTTAAATAAAACAGACCAATGTGATTCACTCTAAATGTATAATGAGGTTTTGCCTTCGAACAAATAAAAATTGTTTTACAGAATTTCATGGTGTGTATACTGATTTCTTGGTGGTTGTGTATAATATTATCCTTGTTTTTTATTTAAATTTTTTTTTTTTTTTTTTTTTTACATTAATTTTATTGTTAAATATATTGGGATGTTTTTATTTACTAGTTTAGTTTTCATCCTGATTCCCATATATCTTATGAAACCATGGTGTCATATTTGACTCCAATCTTAAAGTTAGCAACCTAGGTCTCAGTTTTAAATTCTATAGATTCTTAGTCATTTTTATAACAGAAAATGTCTAAAAATTAAAAAAAAATAAAATATACATACATATATATATATATATATATATATATATATATATATATATATATATATATATATATATATATATATATATAAAAAATCATAGGAGCAATCCATGGAGTCAATGCTCCAGTTGCTGTTACAGATGGCTTAAATCTGTTAACTGTACTTATCAATAAGTGACATAATATAAGTTATTTTATTTAAATTTTTCTTACTTTAAACAAACTTCCTAATGCATATATTTTTCTGTGTTTTTCCGAAACAGTGCTCCAGTGTCCTGTATTCAGATCTTCCCAAACTATATCTAGGACAGCCTGGATGTCTTTAAGCACATTAGGATTCCTGACAACAAATTAACATAATTCATTCAAAGAAAATATAAAATTATGCGCTTCTTAGTATTTTAGTTCTTATTAAAGAAATTACTAGTTAATGCTTAGTATGAATTAAGATACAGAATTCTTTGTTTCAAAGTGTAGAATCAAAAAAGTATTTGCCATTCCATTAAAAGCAGATCAATAGTCAGTATATATAATTTAAAGAAAATTTAGTTCATGGGTAATGCCTGTAGGGAGGATTAGTCAGGATTTTATTTATTTTTTTTATTGACACTGGACAGTTTACCTAGAGTAAGCCATCTTGCATTATAGTCTGAGCGCTGGATGGTGGCACTTGGGGAAAAGTGGAGGGAGGGAGGTGTGGCTGGTCGGGACCAATGAGAGTGGTGCAGGGTTGCTGGTTCTCTCCCCACCTACCTTGAGGGGCTCATTACAGATCTACCTCTCTTCCAAGTTACTTTCGAGTTTTTGTTTTTTATGTTTAAATTTTAAGTTAGTGTTATGAAGTGTCAGGGGAAAGCATCACACCAAATCAAAAGGTGTTCACATTGCAAGCTCGCGAAATGGTTTTAAGCCTCCATAAATCACAATTTTTTCCGCTTATTTCAAAAAAAAAAAAAAAAAAAAAAAAAAAAAGAAAATTGATACATTTTTTATTTTATTTTTTACTTGGGATAGAATAGAAAAAAAAAACTTTACTATGGGACTAAATCCCTTAAGAATAACAATTATGAATAGAAAAAACTAAAATTGTCTCTGGCCATGAGACTTTTTGTGTACATATTATATTGCTAATAAAAAAATTGAAAATTACATTAAATGAAAATTAAGAAAAAAAAATACATTGGTTTGAGATAGGACAAAAATATTTAAAAATTACTTATTAGGTGAACAAAAAATAAAATAATGCTAACTACACCTTAAAATGGCTAAGCTGTAGTTAAAATTATAAAAACATATTTAAAAAAATTAAAACCAAACAAACACAAAATTATTAAGAGATAGATCTCAGCAAAAATAGGGTGGGCCCATGTGAGGGTTAAGGTGCTTTGGCAACGTTACTCCCCCTCCTTCTATAGTTGAACTACTAGTAAGATTCACTTTCCAGGATCCCCTTTTAAATAAATACTCGATGACATGTTAATGAATCCTACATCACTTGAAACTATGAGCTCTTCATTACTTATTCATTTTAGTTAAGTAACTGTGGTATTATATTCTGATAAGTCAAACTTAAGAATGGTGGAAACTATAACATTGATTGAAACTAAATAAGTGAAATGGATTTAAAAACTTAATCTTTTGTTTCTTCAAGATGAATGAAGATGAAAAAAAAAACAGTGTTTTTCATATACTCTCTTTAATATCTTTCTCTATCTACAAAGTCAGCTCTAAGAATACTCCCATTTACACCTCAATTTGCCTCTGTTAACGTTGTTACACCTATTAAGGAATACATTAATTGACAAGCCCAATTTATGTAACCATTATAACAGTCACAAATCATCCTAGTAATACCACATGTTATATTATTTATACTGGATGTGTGTCCCACAAAATTGACACTATTCTTATAGGTATATAAATATTTTATTAAAAAATAATAGTTCTTGTTTTGTTTTTTGTTCTTATATGTTTTCTCCATACATGAATTTGATCAACTATGTGATAAATTATTAAGCGATGGTTAACAGCTTTTTAATAATTTTATAGACTTTATTTTTGGTAATATCTATTGTATTATCATGGCTTGGTAATAAAACAGAAAAAAAAAATTATAACCTGTTTTACTTCTATAAAACTATAACTGTTCGACTAATCAAAAATGTCTAGAGAAAACCAGTAACTAAAGAATGGTGAAACCTGTTCTCAAATTCCAGACTCTATCAAACAAGAATTCAACCATTTTCAATGATTTGCAAAAAAAAAAAAATTCAAAATTAATAATTCATCAAAAATACAGTATAAAAAATAAAATAAAATACAGAACATGAAATAAAATCAGATGAAAGGAATAAATTAAATCAATATAGCAATGTGTGACATATAGTTGTAATATATGTGCTTATGTATAACATCACAACCTGTTATTGTTGATGATATTTTTGTGAGATACATTCAACTTATAAATTACACTTGGATCCACATCAGACATTTGAACAAGACGATCTTCAGACAGATATTTCTTTAGGGAAATGAATACACCTTCTAGACTTCCCTTTTTATCCATTACCAGATATACATATCAACTACTAATAAGAACAATAATCTTTTTATTGTAAGTGAATGACGATAAACGGATAAACTGTTATTATGTGTAGCCTTACAAAGGTAAATATACCAGGTTATGATTTCTGAACTCTTTTACTTTTCCAATGAGGTTAGAAATATAATCTTTTTATATTTCAACGAGTATACATTGCATAGTAAGATTCCATGGCGTTACAGACACGCACAAACCTTTCATTTTGTATTAAATAAAAATTAAGAAAAACCTAACAGGGAATGTTGCGTGGAAGAATAAGGACTTAATTTAAGAACAATCATTAAATGTTTAATAAAGTAGAAACCTAAATATTATAAAATTCATATTATAAGTAATATTTTAATTCCACATTCAATTGAGAAAGGCTTTAAACAAATGGTGGTTCAAAAAGTTCGGAACTAGTTAAAAATTGAATAATAAAGGTCCGGGGCCTTTTTCGATACTTTGCCTTAAAATACTGGTATTTCTCAAAAATCCTGCTTGGAGAGGATATTGGTATGACTTTTTTGAAAATTAATCAGAAACATTGCGTTTACTATTTTAGAATAGTCTTTAATACTTTATGAGATTCATAACAATATTATTATCTAGCTGAAATAATTTTGACTTAGAATTTTTAATTCAATGATCTCATGAAAAATAAAACCTTATGAAAAAACCACCATCTTAATTGATATAAAAAAAAAAAAATCACAACTGATATATGTGTAAATTGCAAGTGATGGAATATCTCCAAGTGGAACCAAATGACAAAAAAGGGAAAAATGTAAACTTTCAAATGTGAAATATTATGGGTATTATACTTATATTGATTAATATTTATTCCCAATACTTTTTAATTACATTTTTTTCGACCAAAGACAAGACAATAAGGATCATATATCGCTCATTTGCTGCAACAACGACATAACTAAAAAAAAATTAGCAGGACAGTCTCGTGAATAAACTACAAGAAGATCTGTAGACATACAATGGTGAAATATCCTGCTCTCTCTTTGTGAATAGTTTAAGCTCAATTATAACGTTTTACCGACTAAAACTACATATGTGAATGGTTCATATTACAGTCAAAAGCTCGGCATAACTCAAATGATTGTTTTTGAGTTATGTCGTTGTTGCAGCAAATGAGCGATATGATGATTTTAGAACTGAACTTGTAATTTTCAATTTGAAATAAATTTAAATGATTTAAATCTATATGAAAATCTAAACTTCAGAAAAAATGGTAAATATGCATATGAAACATTAAAATTTTGAAATCTCAAAATCAATTTAAAACTGTAGGACTGACCTTAAGCTTCAAAATTAATTTCATTTTTTAAATGTTTACGATAATTTTATTAATTATGTAACTAGCGGTCATCTAAAGTATTGTGGTTAAAATATTGTATAGATAATATTAAGATCAGGTGATAATTACCAGTGAATAGACAGACAAGAAGCCCTTCGATAAGAGGATGTTTATATGTTACAATTACATGTATGTAGTATCACGACAAGAATATATGTATAAACTTTAATTTTACTAATATTTCTAATCAAAATTATCATACTCAAAAAAGTGAAAAAGACTAAAAGGGCCAATAAAAGTAAACATTTTTCCTTGAAATTTGATTTAAAGATAACTGTTTTATTAATATTTGGCTGGTAAAATGTTCTTATATTGGTCATTCCATCTTATGTGATTGATTTCAACTATTATTATCGAAATACTCGGTTTATAAAACTAGTCTAAACCTTTTATGTTTATAATCATTCTCCCTCCCAGAATAACTAACCATAATAGAAATAATTTCGAACCCATTCTATTGTGAAAAGTTTAACCCATCTATACTATTAGATGAGGTGCCAGCCATTTTGCCCCATTGTGAGCCCTAAATCCACAAATTCACTTTGAATCGGTAGTATCTCAAGGTCCTAGTCGCCATTTTCGGCTTTCCGGCAACTTGTGTTGGTGGTTATTTTGTTGTTTTCATTGTCACTGATTGTGACCTGATAATTATAAAGAATGAGTAAGAATAATACTTCATATCCAACCGTAGCCACTATTATTGGCTGGTAAGCAGCTTTAGTGCCTTATTTAAAATCATTTTCATGTTTTAAAAAAAAAAAAGTGAAAATTTGAAGTGATATTCTCAAAGGACTGCTAATTTAATGACGAAATAGCTATAATAAAAGTTCTTGGTTCTTAATCAAATGAAAATCAATTTATTTTTCAGTCCTGACCAGTTAAACTCCACTAATGGATTGCTTGCAACCCCTATTAGTGCATCAGGCGAACTTCAGCCTCCAAGTGGTGCATTTATCAATGATACTAGCTCAATTAAGGATCCTATTCAAAGAGCTGTATTGGATAATATTTGTGGAACCCTTCCGACAAAAAATAATCCTGTAAGAAGTTTTATTTCTCTTGGCAATCATTCTAGTTTCTTCTTTCTGATGATCTTTTAATCTGTTATACATCTGCTTATTTAGATACTTTAAGTTTATTTTTACGTACAACTATCCCTTAGGTTTCAGTCTCACTTAAATACATTAGGTTATGTATTTCTCTCTGTTTAATGTTTGTTGTGATAGTCTTAAGGTATGCTTAAATATTTATATTGAATTGTGTTTTAGTTTCATAAATTATCATTATAATTTGGCTTTTGCTGTGTATATCTAGCTAGAATAACTATCCTTATTATTATAATCTATTATTAGGCCAATTGATTTAAAAAGCTTTCGACATTGTTTTTCAGTGTAAGTATATTCTGGGATTTTATTCCTCAGCTTACTGTACCCTTTTATTTAGCATAAGAGATTGCTTAGTCCATAAGTAAGTCGAAATTTTAGCTAAATGAGTTAAGCGATAAAAAAAGCTCGTGGAGGTTTATCTTCATGGTGAATTAGGGTTTAAGTAAGATGTTCATTTTAAATAACTATGCTTTAAAAGGAACATCTTTCTTAAATAATTATTGATAATAAAGAAAAACCTCCACAATTATTTTTAGTCACTTAATTCATTTTGCTAAAAATGTGACTTAACCACTTATTCACTGAGATGACAGATATATATGTATAAATATGTATGTGTATTTCTGAAATTCTTTTTTTTCTAAACTTAATGTCTTTCTTTTGATTCCTAGTTTTAGAAATCTAGCCTTTTTTTATTGGTTCTACAAATATTATTCATTTATTTGTTTGTAAGGATGATTTTAAATACAATGAGATGATTTCTGAGCGACCAGTTACTATACTGATATACAACTAAGATACTGGAGATATAATATTAAATAATGTGAAGTTTCCTTTTATTTCTATAGTTTTACTCATATTAAATTTTTTTTTGTTAACCCATTAAAATGCATACATACAATTTTTCTTTGTAATTTCATTAATTTATTCAATATGGTGAGAAATAAGTTATTAGAGAGTATTATTATTATTAAATAAATGAAGTTTAGGTTTAAGGACAATAAATCAAGATTTTCGGGCATAAAATCAGTATTTTAATTTTAATACATCTCAGTCAACTATTGTATATAACGTAAGTCGATAATTCATATTCAAAATTTTTATTTTGTTAATTCATTATGTGAAAAATAAACTTTGTTTTGGACTACCCGTACTGATTATTTTTTCTGATTAAATGATATATATGTATTGATGTAAAACAAGTTATTATTTATAAAAGCTTCAATGGTTTCATTCTATGAATAGTTTTTTTTTTTTTTTTAACTCAGATATTTAATGTAATCAAATTCATTAATCATAAATGTAATAGACTATTTCTTTTAATTTTGTGCCAAGTTCCCTTGACCTTTGGTAGTTGGGAGGTTTAAATTAATCCTATATGTGTTACAGTCTATTTGTAATTCATTTGAAGGCTTTATCTACTAATGAAAGAACACTTCATCGGTGATATGAATGAATTTCTTATTAATTATGCAAATCTTCAACTTACCAAGGCTTTGCCTTTTTCCGCGCTCGAGCTTTGTAGGTGCCGTTGTCTTTGTGACAAAGCTGTTCAAGTTAATTTTGTAAATCAGGTGAATTAAAAAAACAAACAAATACTTCAAAACAAAAATTATATAATAAAATTGACTTCTCTAATTGTTTAAATTCTATTATTTTCGTACTAGTAAAGATTGTTTTCATAGTGTTATATGTATTTTAGGAGTACATCAGATGTGATGTATGCAAAGTTGATTGTAATGGCAATGCTGCTTACAAAAGTCACCTGAGTGGATCAAAGCATTCAAAAAAGGTAAAGTTTTTTTTTTTTAATATATATCTATCTATCTATCCATCTCTATCTCTCTCTCTCTCTCTATCTCTCTCTCTCTCTCTATATATATATATATATATGTGTGTGTATATATATATATATATATATATATATATATATTTATTTATTTACACATACATACAGCATTTATTATTTGATACGTAGAATGAAACTCTATTTCATTGCTTTGTCAAATAATTAACTAGTTATTAGTATCTTAAGGTTTTTTATAATTTGTAACAGATTTATATTATTTTATAAATATTTAAATGACTTTGCTGAGAGACTTTCTCTGAATCTATTTATTATGAATTTTCAAAAGAGGACAGGTTTTAATTTGATTGCTTATTTAGTTTACCTTTCTCCCCCCTGTTTTAGTGGCAGATTTAGATGTAATTAAATACATTTTTCATCCAATTAAAATTATATAATTTATAATTATTACATTATATATTTAAATGACCTTAAAACAATGAATGCCTTGAAAACTTTTGGAAGAAGACTGGTTTCAACACATTTTTTTTTTCATCAATAAGTGTATCTAAAAGATAAAAAAAAAAGAAGTCATGCATTGTATACTTAATTTTTAATGCCTACAAACATTTCTGTGTTTTATGTTTTTAAATTGACTTTAACTAGTTCTTATTTCCCACATGTTAAATGTATTTTTTGCTGAAAATAGAAAATTAGTAATCATGCTTATTTGTTTTATACTAGATATTTTGGATTCAACCTATTAAGCTCTTGTTGAATTAGTTTAGTCAGTGTACATAATCAATTCTTAATGAAGATTAAATTTAACTTAAATGAAAGCTATTTTTTCTTGTAAGAAAAATTTAATATTTATTTAAAAAAAAAAAAAATTAATGTGATGCATTAGTTTTTTTATATTGCACCAGTATTGTAAACATGATGTTGAAGGGGTTTGTTGTTAGGGTAACTGAGCTACTTTTCAAAAAGGTTCTGGGTTTGATGGCCACTTAAGTTGGTTAAATATTTATTTTGTTGAGTGAGGTCGCATACAATGATTGAGTCGCACTAGTCTGTCTAGAACTGGGATAGCCACCTCTTAGGGTAGCCAGGAGCTGGTAATAAGGACCAATAGGTCTACTTACGAGACTAGTTATCATCACAAATACCAGTACCCTTTACTAAAGTATCAATGTTCTGAACTGGAATCCTTTATCCTCCAATTAATAATTAATATATTAATTTTTGTAGTTGAAAGAGCAAGAGATGACCCAGTATTTGAAACTTCCATATATTCGTCATAATGAAGATTCAAACACCTTTTCATGTACATTGTGCTGCGCTACCCTGAATGCTGTCAGTCAGATAGCAGCTCATATCGAAGGTAAATAGTGTTGATTATTTCTTAACATGGTTTATTTTTTTTTAATTAACATTCTGTGATTATCTCAGTTGTATGTAGGTATAATTAACTGTTAAAACTGTTATTAAGGGATAAATTTGTTTACCATTTTAGCTTTAGGTTTTATTTTTAACAGAGCAGGAAATTTATAGCCTGAGTTTTTGTTGATATTCATTTTGAAACATAGTTATTTAAAATAAACATCTTACTTAAATATTTATTCATGATGAAGAATAACCTCCACGATCCTTTTTAGTCACTTAACTCATTTTGGTCCAAATTCAACTTAATCATTTAATTACTGGAATGGCATATGTGTATCAATATTCAGAGCTCAAAAAATTGTCGATGTGGAATTTCGCTATTTTTCATATGATACCCATCCCTACTTATATCTTATTGTTTTGATTGTGTGTATGTCATTAATTGGGTATCTTATTAGTATCTTAATATTTTGATAATCATTTTTTAAAGTGATTGTTAAAGTTATTTATTGATTTTGGTTCCCAATTAAATTTTATTTATATAAACAATTAATTTTCATTTATCAAATGTTGATGTAATATTGCTTAAATCTGTGGGGTTTTTTATTGACATTCTTCTCTTATCAGGATATTTCATATTTTGTTTTAGGTCAAAAACATAAAAACAAGGCCCAATCTCACGAACCTATTGCTGCTAGTAATACACAAATAAACAGCACTCGTGACCCAGCAAAGCCACGTAAGTGATGTTCATTCCCTTGGTACTTAAGCTTTTAATGAGCAATTATTTAGAATATTAAAAGTTGTTCCATTAAATAGCTATGTTTGTTAAAAAATTATATCTATTACATAAGTAGGTTTCTACGTAATATTGATTATCAGTAAAATTTATATTATTATTATTAATATTTACCTTTTATGATCATTAGTATCACTTTTATTTTTATTTTTTATTTATTTGTGACTACATAATCAGTAAATGGTGCCTGTGTTTTTCTAATAATGATAGTTTATTCTTGATAGTTTTCACATTTAAATTATGAAGTGCTTATTTAGTTGAATGAAGAACATTGTTGCTTCTTAATTATTAATTTATTTTTTTTTATTTTATTATAAAAGCATCTCAAAAAGTTCTGCTGCCTCAGGTTTTATTATAAACGTATATGGGTTGTTTTTATTTTGTTTTAGCTTAATTCTGTTGTGCGGAATAGTGGGTTAAGTGCAAAAATTGTATTTTAGAAACAACACAAATATTTTCAACAATGGTTCACGAATTATTACAAATATTAATTCATCTCTGTAAGAGCCTTACATATAAGTCCATCAGACACCAGTAAAAAGAAAATAAATAGCTTTCTGAGGGTACCTATTACTCAAAATTCACAAGCTCTTAACATCCAAAATCCACCTAACCGTCTACTCATAGGTTCCTCAGAATTTACATGTCCTGAAATATTATATGTTTTCTGCTGGAACAAATCAATTTAAAAAATAAACAGTTGAATTGTTATTAGTTTTAGTTCCTTTAGTTATTATTTATTATATCTAAAGGAAGTAAAAGTGTGGATCAAATTTAAACGTTTAGTTCCATGGAAGAGCGAATAGGAGGAAAGTCGAAGTCCATTTATTGTACGATGGTTAATAATCAAGTTTTCTATCAAGCGATAAGTTCTATCAACTTTTCCAAGATTGCCTAGATGGTTTTGGGAATTAATTTTGTAAAGCGATGGTCTAAAAAAATTTCTAAAGGACTTCAGAGAGTCTATGATAAAGGGCTCATTGTGCTAGGTTTCCTAATGGCCAAAGAAGAGGATCATAATCGGCAATAATCTTCAGAAAAATTCAGTGTTTTCTGGGTTGTTCTTTATCCGAACATCCACCTCATTCATCCCTCCTATAGCTCTGATATCTATGATTTTCATCGGCTTATGGAGGAAATTTAAATGTAAATGATGTATATTAATGTCTCCAGAAAATTAACTCATATCAAGATGCAGTACCTTTTTAAGGATGGCATTGAAAGAATACCCAATGAATTGAAAAAAGATTTCCCAGAGGTCCAGCAACTATGTAAAAATAACATATTTTTGAAAAATAGAACATTAAATTCTCAATTATATTTGATCCTTACTTATTTACTTCAACAGTTTTTTTTACTATTGACTTTCAATATCTACTATTATTATGGATTTTTTATTATTATTATTTTTCATTAGTATTTCTTATTAACTTGAGGTACGCTTGATAGTATAGAATGATCAATACAATTAGGATTGATAAATTAATTGCCACTTCTATTGGAATTATTTTATTTGAAAACTAGTTTCAAATGTTAAACATAGTTCATTATCAGTTCTAAAACATACAAATGAAATGTAATGACTTTTAAGCTAAAACTAGGGAAAAACTATACAATCGGTAAATCAACGATTAAAAGAACATGTAAGAGCATACACTAATAAGACCCAAAATTCCAACTTGGCTGTCCATCTAAGTGAAAATTAAATAAATTCAATAAAGACTCAGGAGTAAAACTAATACACCAAGTAGAAAATAGCCTAAAATTAATTATTTATGAATAATTAGAAATCATAAAACCATTCAAAACCAATCCATATTTTTGTTTAAATGACCAGATAAACATTTCCAATGGTCCCATTTTAAATTTGTTTCCAATAGGAACGGAAAAACCCGACTAATTTCAGGAAAAACCCATCCATGGATTTAACCTACCTTGCCCTTTTCACCTCTCCTTCCACTCTTGATATCTTTCAGAAGTCTGTTTTGCCTCCTCAGGTGAGTACCCATATACAGTCAAAATCATTTGTAACGATCTTCAAGGGACTGGCAGTTTTTGTACATTGTAGCCAGTGTTCTTTTTTAAGTGGTACTATAAGTTATAATGAAAAGTTCGTTCTAAGTCTATGATGCAGATATGAATAACTTAACCCATACCTACAATATGTACATACTTATTATGTACACATTAATGTTTTTATTGTACTTATACAATACTAAATACATAGTACGAGGGTGAATCAAATATAAACGGTAATTTTCAAAATTATATTTATTGAATAATATTATACAGAAACTATACCTTCAACATTTTTCAATGTAGTCTCCTGCATTATCTACACACTTCTGCCACCGATTTGGAAGCTTGAATATTCCCTGTTCATAAAAAGACTGAGGGCGAGTTTTTAACCATTCGCGCACGTGCTTTTCGACGTCTTCATTGTTTTCAAATCGTTTTCCTCCAAGTGATTCTTTCAGGGGCGCAAACAAAAAAAATAGTCACAAGGGGACAGGTCTGGACTGTAAGGAGGGTGTTCGAGAGTTTCCCAGCCCATTTCTTCCAATTTATCCCTTGTCAACAATGCGGTGTGAGGCCTTGCGTTGTCATGGAGAAGGATGACATCTCTAATGGGCACACCTCGTCTTTTGTTCCGATAACTGGTTTTTGCTGACTGTAGCACCTGGCAGTAGTAAGCCGCATTCACTGTTCGTTGATCGTGAAGAAAATCAATGAGTAGAACTCCCCTTGAGTAAAAAAAAAATTGTTGCAAGAACTTTTCCGGCTGAGAGACGAGTTTTGGCTTTCACTGGGCAGCCTTCATCCTTCCTTCGCCACTCCTTACTTGCCATTTTCGATTCGGGGGTGTAATGGTGGACCCACGTCTCATCACATGTGACGATGCGCCTCAAAAAATCTTCACCTTCTTCTTACATAATCGATTTGAAAACAATGAAGACGTCGAAAAGCAAGTGCGCGAATGGTTAAAAACTCGCCCTCAGTCTTTTTATGAACAGGGAATATTCAAGCTTCCAAATCGGTGGCAGAAGTGTGTAGATAATGCAGGAGACTACATTGAAAAATGTTGAAGGTATAGTTTCTGTATAATATTATTCAATAAATATAATTTTGAAAATTACCGTTTATATTTGATTCACCCTCGTATGTATTGAAATGAGTCAAGTTAGTCAATAAAGAATCCTAAAAATATAATGGACTTTGAAAATTTTTTTTATTATAAAAATGTAGACATACATATAGCTTGCGAATTTGGTACATATTGCAATAAATTTATATATGGAATTATTAAAAAAAAAAAAAAAAAAAAAAAAAAACTAACAAAGAAATTGGAAGGAAAATGCAGATAAAAAAATATGTGCATCCGCAATTAGATTAAACTTGAAATTGTTCGTTGTAACCAATATTTCAACTGTTAGTGTTCCAAGAAATTTGTTTGTTGTAAGCAGCATAAACACTTTTTCTCTTTGCTTTCTCTTACTTAACACTTAATTACCATGAAGAAATCACCTCCACGATTCTTTTTAGTCACTCCACTCATTTTAGTTAAAATTCGACTTAACCACTTATTCGCTGGGATATCAGATATAATCTATGTAACAAAGTGCCAATGTTTTGAAAATTTTGTATCTTCTAGAACTGATGAATTTTTTACAGTGGAAACTAATTTTCCAATAGAAGTGGCAATTAATTCATCAATGCTAATTACTATTTTTTATTTTAAAGTCAAGGCTAATAGTATATTTATTTTATAATTTTTTTAATGTTAGTTAATTTATGTAAGAATAATTTCATTTTTAAAGTTATTGTATTTTTTATCATTTATTTTTTATTTAATTAAAATGTTTTACCTGTATGTGGATTTTAAATCTGACTGATTGCTCCATACAATGTTTGTGCGTGTTGATCAATCAGATTTATTTTATCCCATCATAATCCATGATGTGATAAATAGATAGCATTGATACATGCTTTAGGTGTTGATGCTACTCCAAATTTGCTGTACTGCGCGACCTGTAACATACACGTCAATTCAGCCGTACAGCTTGAACAGGTAATGGATGCTACTTTTGTATTATTGAACAGATAGAATTAGTTTGCTACTGTATTTATATTTATTTTCGCTTTTATCCTATCATCATCACGACTTGAATGATGCAGGATTACAGAAGTTAATCTTCAAGATATATCAGTAATAAATGTCATTTTATTTTGTTTTTGAAACTTTAAAAATTTTAGCTAAAAATACTTAATGATAAAAATTTTTTTTATTTTTTTATATGCTCTATGTTGTTATTAAAAAATATAGCTACAGTTACTGATTTAAAGATAATTATGACATTTAGTCTGTTATTTAAATTTGGATTGGTTGTTGTTTTTTAATGAACTAAATGATTTAGTTTATATGTATGTCTTGTCAATTATAATTTCTATTACCTTATTTATTTGATTATATTTCATTACCTCATTCTTATAAGTTTATTAATATAAATGTTTATTACAGTCGATTCTTATAACTTAAATGCTTTAATAATTTAAATTTTTTCCCATTTCATCATCTAATTAATTCAAATAGTAAACCATCCAAAAGATGGTTTATTTACTACATGTTCCATGCAATTGATTATTTTACATGCATGTGTCAAAGACTTTAAATCTCAGTATAAAAATAATAATATTAGTAATATTAAAATGAAGTAATGTAGTAATTAATGATAGTAATAGTAATTAAAAAAGAAATTCAAATACATTTTACATATGTCCTTTTCTGCCGTTACCGAGGCCCGTGTTGGATAAGGGAAAACGAGATAACGGAACTTATAAACCATAATAGCTTTACTTTCCTATCTAGAAAACTGTACATAATTACTCGTAAATATACAAGAGGGATTCTCAAACCATAGGCAATTTTCTTGTCCTCATGAATCTGCTTCAAAATTAATAATAAAATCGTAAAATAGTATATATGCATAGTATTACATTCTTTTTTATGAAAAATCTCTCATAATGCATTCAACCGTAGAATTTTAGGCATATTTATTTAACCATAGTGCCAGTTTGTAATAACCACGGTTGTCCTGAGATTCAATATTCACAATATTAGGTTGTCCTTCAAAACCTATCAAATTTAAATCTTACGCAATTATCAGTCAACCCTATTCATATTATCTGATCACATAAAGCTTGAATTCTTTATCAATAATATATTGGTTATTTTATCAGATTAGAAATTATCAAGATAACTGACTTTGAATCATATATCATTACTGCGGCAGGAAACGTAAAATTACCATGTGTTTTTAAAAGTCAATGTTAATTTTGTTTTACCTTGGTAATTACTGATTTTGAGCCTAAAAATCAGTTTTGATTTCGGCAAAACACGTTTTTGGATCTGGTGATTTTTTTTTGGAAATTCTCCACCTGAAAGTTGCCCTTGCTTTGAGAATCACCCCTAATCAATAGACAGACTAATAATTAAATAGTATTTCAATGTAGTAAATTTCATTTTATTTGTTACAGTATTAATAAATTATATTAATTCAAAAAAATTAATTAAAAAAAAATATACGGTATGATTTTTCCTCTTTTGGGAGTGCCAGTTTTGAGAATATTTATGAGATAGAGAGTTCACTGTTTATTAATAAATAAATATAACAGAAACTTGATAAAAAGACTTTTAAAAGCACTACTTCCTCAAAAAACACTGCAATTTTTTATTTTATGTTACCCTTTAGATTTTTATTTACTAACCAATTTAGTATAGTTTGATTCTTATATTATAGTTTTTTTTTTATATCTAAAAGTGTCTTCATTTTCATGTCTTTAGAAGTTGTATGCAATGTTCAATTATTGTCAAATACTAATTTTCCAAGGTCAATTAATGGTATTTAAAGGAAACTTTATTTATTTACAGCATACTTCTTCGAGGAGACATATAAATAAGGTAAATCTTTAAAAGAAACTATTTATTTACAGCATACTTCTTCGAAGAAACATATAAGTAAAGTGAATGGTAAATCTAACTTCAGGAACCCATCCTATAAATGGCGACCACGTGGAGGGAACAACGGAAATAGGTACAGTCCTTCCAATAGCTACATCGGCAGTACATCCTATCCAAAGATTTCTCACAATTTTGTACCTGGCGGACAGTTCAGACCTTACTAAAGGCTTTCTCCTGTTTTATGTAAATATCTTGATTACTGTACTCAACTTTGAGTTCTATTATGAAGTCCTACATTTAACCATATGTAAGTAATTTATTGTATGATTGTATATTGTTTGTCTTAAACAAGATTTAAAAAAAACTTCACCATAGTGGTAAAAATAGAATACCTGTTAATAAACTGTGTTTTTTATATATTTTTGGTTTGAACTCATTTCATCCTATAAGTTGTAGTAATTATAGAAACTATAAAATATAAAAATGAGAGCCTTAAAGAGGTTAAGAAACGTAATTAATGAAATTTATTAGTTAAATTTGATTTTTTTGTTTGAATTTAATGGTTATGGCTATTAATGAACCATAGTATTCACTATCAAACTTATAAGTTCCTTAATAGTAAATTTATTTTTGTTAGAATGTATCCTAAAAAAAAAAAAAAAAGTTTTATAAATAACTTTTAGGTACAAGCTAGAAAACATTTGTTATAATATAAAAATATAGTCTCTTTATCATATTTTTTTTATTCTTGAAAAATGTTTACATTTATTTTCATTCTTACTATTTTTTTTTTTCATTTATTCCCTCTAATTGTCATATTTCTTCCTTTGTCTTTTTCATAGCCCTAAAAAAGGGGCTTACTGAGCTGCCCGAAACTTCGGCACCATAAATTAAAATTTATTTTCAATTGTGATGAGATTGCAAGTGATGACTTCATGCCCCAATAAGCTGTGTCTTCATTAACTTTACAAATACGCTATTAGTAGAAAACATTTAGTGCTAAAAATAGAAATAAAATAAAAAAAATAGAATAAAAAAAAAAAAAAAAAAAAAAAAAAAAAAATGTTGTGTTTGCTTTTAATATACTTATTAGTGTTTAAATTTATTATTTTAATGGACATTCAGTTTTATTTCAACAAAATGCAAAATTCTATTTCATTAATAAAGATGTAAAGGAATAAATGAATAAGATAATAATGGTTATTCCATTTTGTTTCGATATATAAAAATCATTAATTTTGTATATTAATCAATTGTTGTATGAATGGTATGTATTATTTTTTTTTTTTTTTTCATTTTAAAATAATTTAAGGTACAGTGTGTTATATCTAACCACTGTCTTAAAAGAAGATTTTAAACTCTTCCTGTCTTAATTACTATATGCAAGTGTTGTTCAGGTCAAATTTTTTGTTAAATTATGTGTGAAATTTATATACTTAGAAATTTCTATTGATGGCTTAAAATGATTTTTTTTTTTTTAAAGTATTTATTTGTTATATAATAAAATCAAATTTATAAAGCCATTGTAATTAATATATAAATAAAAGTATTATTATCATTTATCACATTTTCATATATATAGTAGTTTATTAAAGGGGTGTTGAATGTTCAGTTTATGTCATTTATATTAAACATTTTTATATACCATATAATGTATTAATAAACTTTGTCATAAGTTGCCTGAGTTGATTTATCTTTTAATGACTTTTCAGTTTGTTTTTGCCCTTTGTGAGAACCCATTTCTGTCATTATATAATTTTGCCTATATGTAGGAGTCAGTTATAGTATGGATCACATTTATTTTTTTCGTAAAAATCTAAGAGGATGTATTTTGGGAATTTCAAAAACCTTTTTTGGATATTTCGAAAAAATTCAAAATGTACAGAAAATATATTGAGTGATAAATCAAATTAAAGGGCATTTCACATGGAAAAGAATGCCGCAAATTTGATTTTTCTAGGTGCAATAGTTTTTCAATGGCGTGATTTTGAATATATTAAGTGAGGGCTGAAAACATTGATGTTATATTTTGTTTCAGAGATGTAGATTGTTGGGTTAGGCAGTCATAGATACGCAACAAATTTTACTTATTTGTAAAATTTGATTTGCTGTGTATCTATGACTGCCTGCCCCAACAGTCTATTGTACATCTCTGAAAACTTCACAGTCAACTAATTCCTTATGAATATTTTGTTTCTTTCATACTTACTAACATTTTAAAATGGTGTTAACCGTTCATTTCATATTTGATATATATAAAATTTGATTGAAATCAGCCAAGACGTTCTTAAAGTATTTATTTAGCGAACCTAACCCCCCCCCCCCTTATCCCCCAACAATTATGAAAACTGTTAACACCTTTATAAATGTTAGCAATTATGAAAGAAATATAATTATCGAATTTCATTAAAATCGGCCCCTTGAAGTATTAATTTAACCAACCCCCCCCCCCAATTGTTAAAAAAAAAACTGTTTACATCCTTTATGAATAACAAAATAAATAACGAATTTCATTAAAATCAGCCGAGCCAAATAAAATTTATTACATCTTCTCACTTTTATCTCAAGTGTCATAAGTAAAAGTTGACAATTTTATTTTTTTATTATAACAATTTATTGAACTTTACAACTTTAAAAACTATATACATCAAGTAAATGTGCTGTTAACTATTATAATAATGTGACAAAACTTGAAATGAACTACTCATCAGTAGCACTTTAATCAAAATTCTACACTAGATGGCCTCTAGCCCAGTCAATAAAGGTTTCGTGTCGCAACTAATTAGGGGAAAGCTGAATTTTTGCAGGGTGTTAGTACATAAAGTATAGACTAAAAAAACACGAAGTCCCGACCCCCCCCCCTCTTGCTTCCCCCTTGCACAAACGCTTATACTGCTGTTCATGATCATTAATAGTCATTTAGTTGAATTGCATTAACAATGTAATAACGTTTATTTTAAGGATATTACTTCCAAAGTGCATTTTTTTTGCTATAATAGTTTATAGTTTACTTCTATCACTTATATAGTACAAAATTTAGCTTCGAAGATTCAACTCCAAAAATCAAAAGATCTAACTGCTGGATATTGTTCACCACCCTTGTTAAGGTTGATAAAAAGTCTTCCTCAAAATATCTTCGGGTTTAGGGGAGAGAGGGGGTGAAAGTCGTATGTTGTTGGCTGTCTGATCTCGGAAAAACTTTTCTTTTAGAACATATATACAAAAAAAGCAAAGAAATTTGCAAAAAATGTCATTTTATTCCTCTCTTTCCCATATCATAATTTTAGAGCTATGGAAGATGCAAAATAGATTTTTTTACTTGAGGTAAGTCGCAGTTCTCCGGAATAACACGTTTGTCGGTACTCATTTGGCTATAACTCCGAAACTATTTGTCCGATTCAAATTTCTCTTTTTTCATATGAAAGCTGGTTAAAGTTACTATAATAAATCAAATATTAAATTTTGATCTAGTACCGCAAAACAGCCACGGCAGAATATTGAGAAACCCGTACTTTTGTAAAAACTCGTATTTTTTGGCACATTTATCACGATAACTGCAGAGCTATTTCTCCGATTTAAAATCTATTTTTTCCATCTGAAAAAAAAGAAAATTTAAACATCTTTAAGATGGCAAAAATAGATTTTGGTCGGAGAAATAGCTCTGGAGTTATCGTGATAAATGTGGCGAAAAATAAGAGTTTTTCACAACAGCACGGGTTTCTCAATATTCTGCCGTGGCTGTTATACAGCACTAGATAAAAATTTAATATTTGATTTATTATAGCAACTTTAACCAGCTTTCATATGAGAAATTTGAATCGGAGTTATCCCTTATCCTGGCAATGGGAACTACAGTTCCCATCAACTTTGATCAATATTTATGAAGTAACTAGCTGGATGGGGGTCTCGCGAACAGTGTTGTCCTTTTAAGTAAACCCTTTTCTTCAAGTTGGCAGCCCTGCAAGGTGGGCGGAACGCGATGAGCTTAGCTATTCGACGATATTTGTGGCAAAGTCCAGTTTGGCTGATAGACATCGTTGACTTGGCTCGTCAGGTATGTTTACAACCATTTTTTATTAGTTATTCTTTGTTTCTCAGAACTGTGATCTGTTGATTCTTATAGATTGAGTTGTTTTCTAAAAGAAACAGTTAACAAATAGTCGAAATTTCCATTCACACTTTTATAATCGAAGAAATTAAAATGGGAACCTCAGTACCCCTTGCCAGGATACCAGTAAACTTCAATGGGAACCTCAGTTCCCCTTGCCAGGTTACCAGTATACCCACTAGGGGAACCTCAGTTTCCCTTGTTTGGATACCAATATTCCAAAAACGTTTACATTTTGACTAGATTACCTAATATTGTACTATTATTTTATTATTATACCGTTGAATAATGTATTATTTCATATTACAGCATAAATGTCCGCAATTTATCAAAGAACATAATGCTCACATGGGAGGAGTAGACATATGGGACATGCTCATTGCACTTTATAGTACTCCTCTCAGATCCCACCGACGGTACTATGCTCAAATGCTCGACATTTGCACCAACAACGCTTGGTTATTGTACAGGAGGGACATGAAAAACCTGCGAGAAATAAAAAGAATGGAAGTGAAAAGAAGGAGGTAGAAAAAAATTTAAAGAAGAAGGAGCAAAGAAAGGTGATTGCGGACAAGTCAACAATTTGAAAACAGAGATAAGTCGCCCATGGAAGATGCATCTAAACTCCAGGAACTGAGAGGATTCGAGCAAAATGTAGGAGAAAATGCAGGAATGGGTCGAACCAAAGAACAGAAAAAAAAAATATAGAGAAAGAAAGAATGTTACTAAAACACTAGCTGGAAAAAAAAGAGAATTCAAAACAAATACTGATGGACGAACTTTCCCTCAAAGAATTTAGGGCCGACATCACCCAACAGCTCATCCGAACCGCAGTTGTGCAGGATCCAAGATTAGAGCCTCGTCGCGCTTCATTCGCAAACATCAACTAAATAAATCATGAAGTGTCTCCTGTAATTTGGATGTCACATCAACAGGAGGTGATCATTTTCCGAAGTTCACAGTCAAACCTGTGTCAAATCAATAAAACGGTTTTCAGCTACTCAAAATGTGATAAAAGGTTATGTCCCGTTCCAAAAAGAAATTGTTTCCTACAGTACAACATCACCTCCAGTACCACTAATGCCAAGTAAACGATAGGCCTTTTTTTTCTTTCATTTACGTAAGGAGTCGTCCTTCTAGTATTTTTTATTTTCATAAGAAGTTGTATTTTTTTTTTTTTTTTTAATTTAAGACTGGGTTCATTATTCTTTAAAATGCTTTGTTTAAGTTAATGTGGTATTCAAGTGATAACAACTAATGTGATTTTGAAAGACTAAATTTTTTTTTCTTTAAAAATGTGCTGTGATCTCCTAGAAGTAGGGTGACAAAATCTCAGAAAACAAAAGATATTTATTTTTAATATAATATATAATTTTATTACATATTTATTGATTTTTAATTTTTTAACCTTCCTAATTTTACTATACGGCATCCTGGCAAAGGGAACCACAGTTCCCTGGCAAGAGGAACTACAGTTCCCATTTATTATAAATGATCATAAAAGTAATTAAAATTAGTTTTGGCCGTGTTGGATAATCGTTTCAGTATGTGTGAAGGCCAAACTTCGGTGTTTTCAAGTGATTTTCAAAAAAATCTCCGAATTTCTCTTTTTGCCAGGAAAAGGGTTATAGCCAATGAGTGCCGACAAACGTGTTATTCCGGAGAACTGCGACTTACCTCAAGTAAAAAACCTACTATTTTTCCATCTTCCATAGCTCTAAAATTATGATATGGGAAAGAGAGGAAATTATGATAAAATGAGGACATTTTTTTTGCAAATTTGCTTTGTTTTTTTTTGTATATATGTGCTAAAAGTGACGTCCGAGTTCCGAGATCAGACAGCCAACAACATACGACTTTCACCCCCTCTGTCCCCTAAACCCGAAGATATTTTGAGGAAGACTTTTTATCAACCTTAACCACCTTTACTTGCAGCTAAGGGTGGTGAACAATATCCAGCAGGCAGATCTTTTGATTTTTGGAGTTGAATCTTCGAAGCTAAATTTTGTACTATATAAGTGATACAAGTAAACTATAAACTATTATAGCAAAAAAAAATGCACTTTGGAAGTAATATCCTAAAAATAAACGTTATTACATTGTTGATGCAATTCAACTAAATGACCATTAAATATCATGAACAGCGGTATAAGCGTTTGTGCACCTCAGCAAGGCCCTACTAGGACCGGCGCACCGCTGTCCACTACTCTTTCAACGATCTCTATGAAGCCATCGTTTTAATGTTATGCGTTATGAGACACATCATTTTAAAGCTAATTATATTATCTATAAGTTTTGTTTAACACTTTTCTTCCCAAAACGTAATGAAAAAAATCTATAATTTCTTGAAGTTACTTTTTGTTTTTTGTAGTAGCAGTTTTCTGTATATGATTAAGTATTACGTCGAAACTAAGCTATCTAAATGAAAAGTGTATATAACATAATTTGTTTATAATATTATTAGGAGTAAAATAAAAAAAAAAGAACACTCCGATAGCATGATTAGGTTTCGAGCTGTCGGCATATAACCAGAGTTCTGTGCTTGTAATGTTACTGAAGGAGTGCGGGGGAGAAGCAAGAGGGGTGGGGGTCGGGACTTAGTTTTTTTTTAGTGTATACTTTATGTACTAACACCCTACAAAAATTCAGCTTTCCCCTAATTAGTTGCGACAAAGGCTAAATTCTTGCTTTCATTGACTGGGCTACTCTGGGCCGTCTTCTTTTCAGATGCTTCGGGGGATTAAGTGTGGGAAGCAAGTTGAGAAATTAGGGGATTTGAGTGTTTATGGAGCTTACTTTGAAAGGATGGATATCTGGTTTGGGCTAAATCAGCAACATGTGGAACATTAAGATCTTTATGGATAAGTTTATTGGTGACGAAGTAAGGAGCATTGATGATTTTGGAATTGTAACTGCCAAATATCGTTGTAGAAATAAAGCTAAAGTCCATACTTACAAATGTAAGATTTTTCTCGATAAACAAATGAAATTCAATTATAACTTAAAATGATCTAACTTCTTTTTAGACCGGGCGAAGCCGCGTCAGGGTATGCTAGTACATAATGATTTAGGCATTATCGATAAATAAACGATACTATTATCGATGTAACAATATTCGATGTCGAGGTCCGAAAATCGATGTGAATGTCCCAACCCTAATTAGCAGATTCACATGTACCTGACAATGAGCTTCCTTCCAGCCATGACCCGTCAGCAGCCGTTAAAATCTTTCGGCCATTATTTCATTTAAGTTAATTTTTGCCTTTATTTACAGTTCAGTGTTAAAATGAGTTTCAACATAATTGAATCATTATTGTTGGAAGCAAAGATTGTTTTTTGTGTAAAATTATACAGTTGTAAACATAATGATCTGAACGTAATTAGGTTTTGTTTTTTAATAGTCATGAATATTGTACTGAACATATAACTACAAGATTTGGATTCATCTTCATCAACGTCATCACATGCCACAAATGCATAAACTTAAACGAAAAAAAAACAACAGATAAAATGTAATCGTGAAGGTGACTTCAATTTCAACAACTGCACTTCGAATACCAGGTAAAAGCTAAAAATGTACTTATCTTATTCTTTCTTTATTTTGTACGAGTATTTTACGGTTTGAAAACATGAAGAAATATTGAAATGGATATGTCTTTTCTGGGGATCTATGCTTGTTTGGTGTAACGTTTTTTTCACAGTCGAAAGTGTAACATTTTCAAGCTATAGCTCTGTAGGCATTGATCGGATCGAACATTTGCCCAAGTTTCCTATCAGAAACTTAATGGAAAAAGTCACATTTGAAACCTCTATTTTCTCTCAACATTCTTTCATAATCTTTGATTGTTAATTTGAGTAAATTGATAATTATAATGTAAATTGGGAAAAGTATAAGACTCTAGAAATCCATAATGATCTATTGGTTTTCCCAATTAGGAGGAAATAGAGTTTTCATTAAAAATTCATTTGATAGTAGAAAATGTTCATAGTTTCATCTGGTATAATGGTAATTTCGTTCTTACCATTTCACACAATTAACTAAAAAATTTAATCTGATACTTTAATTTTTTTTCATAGGGGATGATAAAATTATCATGAGGATTAGATAAAAAAAAAAAAAATCTTGATAGTTTTATATTTGCAAAAAAATCTGAATATTTTCTATTTTTAAAATGATAAAAAAAAATAATGTAAACAGCAACATGAAAAAAGTTTACTCGTAAATGATTCATGCTTTTAAAAAAAATATTTACACTTCCCGGATCTAGTTTTGAATTTATATGGAATAGAATATTGATTTCGGATCGACCGAGTTATTAAAATGGCCTGTAAAAAATCTATTCATAACCTGAATACCATTAATAAAAAATCTTTTCACCCTCTTGAAGACGCATAAAATTTTTAAACCGATTATTGGTAACTTTTCTTTAAATCGCCATTACTTTGTTACGCAATTCAACTTGATTGGTATTGCTGGAAAGAGATCACCAGCCACTTTCTTTTGATGTATATAAATACAAAATTCGATGAACGAAAACCAATTTGAAAAGTTGGAACATCCGATATAAATTTTGATTTTTAACTTGAATTTGAAACCAGATAGGAAGATAAAACTAGTAACAATACATTTCCAGTGTATTACCACCCTATATTTTAGATAAAAATATGAAATGGATACGTTTTACTGTCTAACCTTAATTCAAGTTTTCGTAAATTTCAAAGGTAACGATTTTTTATTTTTCTATTTGTATGAAATTTCGTACTTAAGGGTTCTTTTAAATGCTGCAATTGAATCTTACGTCATTTTTTGAGTAACAAAATCTATATAGGTAGTTTGCTTGAAGATCTAATCATTTTTTTAGAATTTAACTGACAACCAAGATCCATAAAGTGACTGTATTTTTCGTTAAATTTGTACTCAAAAATAAAAATTTTGGTGCAAGAATCATGTCGGTATAATTTTTTAAGCTCGAGATGTAAAATAAATTAGTTTGTTACTATTTCATTTTTTTTCTCGGCTTCTATGGCCCATTAGTCTAACAGCAAAATACGTGTCTAATATTTTTTGACCAGGAACCTCCAAAAGAATTGCCAACATGATCCGTGAGAGATTGAGTGTGCCCTTCACTTGTAAGTTAAAGCTGCTGATTTTCCACTCTAGTTTTATTTCTTTTTATTATTTTTTTCAATTAGCATAAAAATAATTACTTTTCATCATTCCCGCAGTTCAATATTCAACATAAATTTTCAAAATCCATAAAAAATAAGTATTAATATCTATAATTAATTTATGTAATTATTCTTTGTCGTCCTTTTATAAGCGTGGAATCCATTTTTATAACGAAACTCTAATTTAATTTAATTTATTTACTTTGTAAATTAGATGTGAAATAACTGCTTTTGTTGTAGAAGCTCCTTGTTTACCAAACGTACTATTTATAAGGAAAATGGCATGTTCTTTAACATTTAATAGCGTCGTAAATTGAATGAATGAATAAGGAACTATTCTGGAACAAATCATCCCATTCAATAAATTATAAAATTAAAGAGCAATATAAAAATATAGAATGGAAGGTGACATTTAATAACAGACGCACATTTACATGTATGGGTGATTCTCAAGCTGTGGACAATTTTGTCTCCTTGTAAGATCTGCTCCAAAATAAATAATAAAATCGTATGTTTGCTAGAGTGTGGTAATAACCATGGTTCTTCTGAATTCAATATTCACAGTATTAGGTTGTCCTTCAAAACCCTTTTTTTTATTTTTAACAATTTATTGAAATTTACAACCGTACAAGTATACATCAAGTAAATAACGCTTACAATTACATGCCAAAACTTGAAAAGAACTACTCATCAGCAGCACTTCAATAAAAAATTTACACAAGTCGGCAATTGAGTGGGAAGCAAGTTGAGAAATTAGTGGGTTTGATTGGTTATGGAGCTTACTATGAAAGGATTGGTATCTGGTTTGGGCTAAATCAGCAACACATGGAACATTAAGATCTTTATAAATAAGTTTATTGGTGACAAAGTAAGGCGCATTGAGGATTTTTCGAAGGATTTTGGATTGTAAGGATTGTATACGAGATGAATTGGATGGTTTAGTAGAGCCCACAGATCAACTCCGTACGTCCATATTGGTTTAATCACAGTCATGTAAATGAGTCTTTTGTAATTAATTGGGGGCTTTGAACGTTTGTCTAGTAAATGTTGAAGTAGTCTGTAACGACGGGCAGTTTCTTGTCGTTTTAGTCTTGTATGTGGATTACAAGTAAGACGTTTGTCTAAGTGGAGTCCTAGGTAGCGGATCTGTTTAACTGGGATTAATGGAATATGATTAAAGGATACTGTAGGACAGGGGATCGTAGATTTACGACGAAGGGTAAAGGTTATTTGGTGAGATTTGTTAGGATTTATTTTGATTCTCCATTTTTGACACCATTCTCAAATATTTAGGATATGGGATTGGAGTGTTTGGGAGGCAATGAAGGGATCATTGGATAATACACATGTGTCATCAGCGTAAGTGGTGAGGACAGTGGTAGGATGAGTTGGGATGTCAGCTGTATAGGCCGTGTAGAGGATAGGGTCTAGGATACTACCTTGAGGAACACCCGCAGATGACAAAACCTTACTACCAATTATCAAACAATAACTTATTCTTTTTGTAAAGTTGAAGGATTAAATTTAATTAAACGATTTTGGTAATGTATGTGTCATGCCTAAATTGTGATTCAGACTACTTAGTACGTTGTCCTTAAATAGCCCTACTAGTACGATAACCAACTCCTTCATGATGGCAGCCAACAGTAACAATTGTCTTCTCAACGTGGACAAAATGTAATTACCATAGACGCTTTTATCTTATGTAATCATATTCATATTATATCATCACATAAAGAATTCTTTATCGATAATATATTGGTTATTTTATTGGGAGATTAGCGATCATCGAGATAATTGACTTCGAATCATGAAAAGTCATTCCATGGCAGGGAACATAAAATTTTCATGTGTTTTTTAAAGTCCACGATAATTTTATTTAGCGACAGGCCCACTTGCTGGAAAAGTTCCTCTCCATCGATACCAGTAACTACCGGTTTCAAGGACGTGTTAGAGAACAGAGTAATTTAAAAAATAATTAGCAATGGGATGGCATGTATCGAATAATCTGATATATAGATCAGTTATAGTTGACGACTGACAAGAACAATTGTGACACAGGATGTGACAAGTTAATTAAGTAAGGCCAAAAAGAAGATTAGCCAATAAAAAAAAAAATTAAATAATAATAATAATGAACATCCGCGTACTCCTAGTTTTTCTACAGTCTTTGATTCCATAGACCGTTATCTCCATCTCTCCAAATTAAATTTATTAACATTTTCCAATAATTCTATCTCTTGGTTCCAACATTTCCCCTCTAAGCCTACCCAAGCAGTTTCTATTCCTAATCAACAACTATCATACTTCCTAGCTCGGTTCTCAGTGTAGCCCAGGGTAAACAATAACTATAAACTACATTGTTCCCATCACTTTTGTGCAGATAACCTTCAAATATTATTATTCTGTCTTCCTACCGAACTATCAGAAGCATTCACTTTTATTATATGTTATTATAATATATGTTATTTTATTATATACTTTTATTATATTGAAGACAATATGCCCCATAGTAATGATTTTTATTCATTACTTATCATCTAATAACTCAGGAAAATTTCCTCAGCTTTTAAAGCAATCAAATTACCTCGTAATTTGAGAGGAAGGAAATAGGCCTACAGTCTGAATGAAATTGATGAAGAAGAGGCTTCTTTTAACGGGCAGACTAGGGCCTTTCTGCTGGCTGTAGGAAAAATGGAGTTTTGTAGGGAAGAATTGTAGATGTGTATAAGGGCTGGGGTAATAGCTGGAAGCCTGAGTTTGATTATTCGGGATTTGATCTGTACCACAGTCATTAGTTCGTTATTTGAGTAAAGAAGTGACAAGGTCATTGGCAAGAATATAAAGGAAATAGATTTTACCAGGATTAAAGGTAGCTTGAGGAGTAAAATATGACAAGGGTAAAGAATTGGTTGAGGTTCATCAGAAAAGGATAGGCAAATAAATGATTTAGACCGACAGAAATGACTGGGAAATTAGGACAAGAAGTGGAGCTAGTAATGGGGAATTTTCTTCTTTAAAACGGTGTTTCCATCAGGTCAAGCTTTCCTTTCACAGTTCCCTGTCCCACCAATCACCGTCCCTCAGACCACTTCTTACCATTTCCTCCTCTATCTCATTCTCCCATCTCCTTGTTGGTCGTCCTCTCCTCCTTCGTAGGTAAAAGAGGAAGTGTTGAGGAAAAATATCAACACCCGAAGAAATGCATTCAAGATGCGGCCAAGGAAGCTGTTGGAACGAATATGAGGAGACGAAAAATGAGGAATGGTGGTGTGAGAGGCTGAGAAAGCCTGGGAGAGATAGTGGAAAGGAAGAAAGAAGCATATAAGAGGTAGTTGGTTACCTAGGAAGAAGATACGGAAAAATATAAAGAGTTAAACAATCTGATCGAGAGAGAAGGAGATAAAGCTAAAAACGAAAAATGAGAGATCACATTGTCAGTGTTCTAGGTTATAACAAATCTAAGTAGGCATGCAGTGTGCTAAAAAGTTTATGAAGGAACACAGGCCAAAATGTGTAGTACAGATTATAAGCGAAGAGGAATGGGTAGAATACTATAAGAATTTGTATAAAGAGGAAAGAAGAGAATTTCCTAAGGATTTAAATATGAGAGACGCATGGGCTAGTTTGTGTGTTTATAAAGAGTCTATCTTACTTTTTTATATAGTTGAATTTTGGAAGTAGTCTGCGAAATACAGGACACACCTAATATGAGTAGATATGAAGGGTTTGGTGGATGAAGGGGGTACCGTAACAAAACACAATTTTAAGTAATTTATGTTTTTTTTTTACATTTTGCGAAAGAGAAATATTACATAGCCCCTTCATCTTCTTCATAATTCTTTTAAAATATTCAGATTTTGCTAAGTAACACTTCTGCACATAAATCATTCATCCAATGAGCTAGATTGTATTTTTTAAAAAATGTAACATAAACCCTTCATATCTACTTTAATAAAGGCAATAAATGAAAAGGTATGATAACTCAAATATTTCATTATTTCTAATACATTGAAACGGCATTTTTATTCAGCACCGATAATGATTAGCAGAATCGTAAATTTTTACTCTAAGTAGTACATAGATACGTAGATAACGAGGATAAGATTCGAGTTTATTATTTTTTTTTTTTTTTCACGGACTCTTGGATTGTACTCAACGAATGACATAAAACATTTTGTATGACTTATAAATTAATATTTATACTTGAGTGGTGGTTTGACTAAATACGTTCTTATCAGATACAATTCTTAGTGATCAATTGAAAACAGCTGGTAGCATCTACAGAAAAAAAAAAAAAAAATCATGTAATTTTAAAAATTGTCTGATCTGTTAAATGTTTTTAGAAAGGCGCACAGTGCTTTGAATATTGAATAAAACTGAGGAAAAATGAATGAGAAAACTAGGAGTTTTCGTGTGGATTGAGGAAGGAAATGGCGGGAACGACCAAATAATTTGAGGAAAGGTTTTGGTCAATAATGATTCCTAAGTTTTTATCGGAGGAACAGAAGGTGATAGGTTGATTATTCAGGTTTGGGGTAGGAAAATCAGTAATGGATTTGAACCGATTATAATAGCTTGAGTTTTTCCTGCATTACCCTTTAAATTATGCAGGTTGGCCCAAGCACTAATTCTATCGAGGTCTTCCTGAATCTTAGAAAAAGTTCCTTATTATTTGGCAGGCGGGAAGGATAAATATATCTGGGAGACGTCTGCATAAAGGTGATGGGAACAATGTAAAATTAATTGGGGAGATCATTAATGTAGGAGTTGAAGAGGAGATGCGAATTTCTGGAACCTTGGGCTACTCCAGAAGACAGGGCTAGGGAGTCGGATAAGGGTTGATTAGGGATGGATACTGCTTGAGTGCGGTCGGAGAGGAAAGATTGGAACCAATGGATTGTACTATTGGAAAATTTTAAAGCTTTTAATTTGGAAAAAAGGATACAATGGTCAATGGAATCAAAAGCTTTGGAGAAATCTAGGAGTACCAGATCTAAAGGCAGTACCAGTAGTATCTAGAAGACGGTCAGTTTTTTTTTTTTTTCATCTATGGCAGCATGTATATCGTTTATGATTTTGGTTGGTACAGATTGTGTGGAATAACCAGGACGGTAATAAAAAACGGAATAACCAGATACCAAATACTTCGATTTTTGTCCATTTACGAAGCACTGTGCGGCGTTTCAAGACAATTTTCGTAAAATGGTAGTAGCGTACCGGCTCACCACTCGCATTTTCAAGTTGCGGTCTCTACTTGGATTCTATATCCTAAGTATTCTGTTCTGGTTTCGTTTCAGGGTCTACCTATCATTTCACTCATCTTCACTATCACTTTCGCGAGGAGTCCTCCAGGGATCTTTTCTTCCATCTACCATATTTTTTGTTTATATTAATGACTTGCCGAATTGCATCCACTACTCCCAATATCATCTTTATGCTGCAAATATATTTATCCTTTCATCCTTCAGACATACTAGAAGCGGCTCATAAGCTCCAGAAAGACATCGATAGCATGAATCTATGGGCAGTATATAATAAGTTGAGTCTGAATCCAAAGAAAACAAAGGCAATCCTCATTTGTTCAGAATCTCACCTAAATGTCCTTCCCTACTATCCAGTGCTTTTCCTCAAAAACCTTAAATTTCGTTTCCAAAATTCCATAAAAAACCTTGGAGTAATTTTTATCAACATCATACTTGGAATAATCATATTTCCCAAATCACGAGGAAACCTATTTTTATTCTTAAACAACTTTTACATTACCGCGATGCATTACCACTAAGTACTCGACAACTTTTGGTATCATCACTCATTTTTCCCTACTTTGACTACGGATGCATTGAATATAAAGGACTGTCAAGTGAGCTTGAAATGAGATGTAAAATTCTAATGAACTGTTCTATCAGATTTATTTTCGGGATCCCCAGACGTTCTCAGATATCTCACAGGTATTCTGAAATTGGGTGGCTTTAACCCAATTTCCGACGTCAATACTTTCTAGGTGCACTCATATTTTAATCCTTGAAAACAAAAAAAAAACCACCTATATCCATGAACTCCTTACTCTACGCTCCTCCATCCATCTCTTAAATACTAGAACCCAACCTATCAACCTGTACACTCCTGCGTACCGAACTGCATTCTTCGAAAAACCCTTTATTATCCGCGCTTTCTCTTTATGGAATTCATTGCCCATATTAATTCCTTTAAACGTCATATTTTTCTTTACATCCTGAGTTTTCAATATTCAGACGATTGCCCAGTGTATTGTACTCGATATGTTCTTATTGTACTCGATTCTTTATACTGGGGGACAAGAAGTTGTCCCAGAATAAAGTTTATTCATTTATTTATTGTATTCTTCTTTTACCGTGTCTCTTATCCAGGCTACTTTATTAATAATAAATAGTTCCGTCACTGCTTAATTTAAAAAAAAAAGTGTTTTTGTTATTTCGATGAAATTCTTTTATATCGTTGAAAATAAGCGTTTGGATCCACCCCACTCAAGTGTAGTGTATTATTAGCTTAGTAACGTCCATTGACTGAAAAGACGTCACTAAGGTCCAACCATGTCAAGGTTTTCCATTTATCTGCTATGCATTAGATATTTATTAATCCACCTTACAATGGCTTCCGGCAATACAGATACTGTCGTCATAATATCGATGCATTTATTAATTATATTTTTGAACTGACAGTCAGAAATCAACATATTTACTTACAACATATATCATAAAGGCTTCCTGGCAAAGTAAAAAGTTTTAGAAACCTGAAAATTAAACTAATAAAGTAAGTAATAATGTATATAAATATCTCGAATACACAAGACATTCCGAGTACTACTATAAATAAATAACTAACTGATTGTAGCGAAAACTTCATATGTGTTGTTTTTATATACCTATATGTCATCTGGTAAGTGAAATTCCAAAAATAGTAATTTATCAAAATAATTTGAATTCTGTTTAAAGTAACACAATCTGGTCTCTTGATGATGTTCTAATGATTGGGAAGAATTAGAATCATGTTCCTCGTAGGAAATCTAACAATGAAAGTTTTGGACATTTTTAAGGGTTACGGTTTTGACAACGCTTTTTATGGTAATGGCAACTAGATCGGTCTTCAACGTTAGAGTGCCTGGTGGAGTTAAGTTCATAAGAATATTCAGCAAAGCCTTTTTCAACATTAAATTTCGTATATACGTTCGCCATTGCTTTTGTTTTGTCTTTTTTTTAGTTCAGACATATTGCCAATTAACTTAATTTCATCTCCTCCTAAAAACGATAGTTTTTGGGTATCGCTATATCTTATGCTTAAAATAACAGAAAACACATATACGCACCTTCAGTGTTACAAATAATCTTAGAATGGCAGCAATGAGAAATATAATCAAAGGCTACCATTCTAGAGTTATGAATCAATATTATTTTAGAAAATAAAATTACCATGATAAAAACTATCAAATAAATATTAATGATTTATATGATTACATCATATCAAATCCATTACAGAAACGTCAGTCCCGCAACTAAATTTTCATTGTATAGTAGAAAATAGTACAAATAATGTGTTATGGTGCTGACAGATAAAAATGTACGAACCTGCTCGTTAATATCTTGAGATCGACGATAGGCACAAAAATAAGGAAAGTTGAAAACAATTTAAAAAATGAACAAGTGCCCTATTTTTAGCACTGCAGAAATTACAAGAAAGTTTCTCGTTTTGGCTAAGGTGCTAACATGAATGCCGTGGGACAAAATGTTTGATTTTTTAT
This sequence comes from Euschistus heros, assembly GCA_003667255.2. NCBI lineage: Eukaryota > Metazoa > Arthropoda > Insecta > Hemiptera > Pentatomidae > Euschistus > Euschistus heros. Next base: position 92,581 of record RCWM02000653.1, on the reverse strand, counting down.
TTTCAAAATTTATTCATGATTAGCCTAAAAACTAGTGATATACTTACATTACAGTTATATTAACTATTAATAAAAAAATGAATTATACTTTTTCAAAAATCAAGAACAGTTGTGATAAAAGATTACCAGAAGGAAGATTTTTTTCTCTCCTTACATAGCTCAACGATGTCAAAAGTCAAGGCCTCTTGCAACTTGGTCTGCCATTCATCTCTATTGGTTGCGATTGCTCTCAGTTGTAAAACAGTGGAAAATCCCTGTATTCTCTCTTCTACCCATCTCAACTGAGATATCACTCTTTTAATCGTATATATATTTTATTCAGAACCTGGAGAGGTATTTGATCTGATAATACATCCTTCATTATAAATATGAAAATATAACAAAATCTTGAATATATCATTCCCATTTATATTTTACTTAAATATTACTTTTTAGTAATATTATTCGACTGTCAAAGATAAATAAATTAATCACTTATAATAAATTAAGCCTGTTTTATCATAACAAAAACCGCATACATGTAAAGTTACAAGGAAATATTACAAATCACAAGCTGATAAAACTATAAAAAATATCTCGAAATAAAAACCAATATCAGATTCAAAAACTGCAAAGCCATCAGTTTCAATAAACCAATCAGTTCCTGGTTATTGAGATGGCATGTATTAGTCATTAATTTATGATGGAAAATTTTCTTCATCGGTCTTCTAAACAAACACTTAAGAGTTGCACGTGTAATCGAGACCTGGTCATGAAGGTACTTGTAAATGGAGGATCTTATTACTTTACTTTTGAAACGATATGGTTTGTTTGTAAATGAAGATTTGTAATTTGTTTGATTAGAATTGAAGCAAATTTTAGTTCATTCAAGGGTTTTCATATCAGATGGAATTCAAAATGGCGTGGAGAGGGGGGGGGGGAGGTTGCAATTAGAAATTAACCAAATAGAGTATCCAATTATGAGAGTTTCAGTTAGTAACACGTTTTTTTCAGAAAGTATTACGTTTTCGGAATTACTTTTTTAAATATGTGGATATTGGCGTTTTTAAGTTTTACTTTTGTCGAAGTTTTCCTAACTGTTAGCAAAATGGCGATTCATAAATTATTGCAAATAGATAACCACTTGTATACAAAGGTTCCTTTAATAACGATAAAAACACTATTTCTTACATTTACTCGTAGAGGTGTATTTTTTTATGTATTTCATTTTTTACTAAATGAATTTAATATTCAAGTGAAAATCATAAGAATTATATTAAACAATATAATTTACAGAATGAAATCTAATCTTCGCTTTTTAAATAGATAAAAGTGCCAACAAAAACATTATAATTAGTTTCTGTGAATAATACCACTAGTAATTAATGTAAACTTCTCTAATAAAGTCAATTGGAAACCCGTATAAAAAATTACAAACGTATAATTTTGAATCAAATTAAGTGTAGCAAAAGTAGAACAAATCGAATCTGAATTATTAAACATATTTTAATAAAATTTTTAAATTGTAAAATTATAATAACTTATTTTAATATAAAAAAATATTGCGGATTTAAGGATAATACGCTTCAAGGCCATTGTTCCATTGACCTTCCCATTTATCAAGACCTTGCTATTGAACCTTTCTTGATGAGATCAATACGTGGCTTAGTACTCAGTCAACGCAGCGATGGCGTTACACACGGCGACGTGGCCGTCGGATTCAAAAAAACATTTCTGTTAGTTAAATCGAGGAACTCTAGACCAAGGGTCAGCTGATAACAGTAACTTCTACTTCCACACAGCTCTTATGTAGCACACTACCTTAAACCTCCTGTTGTGAAAGTGCCTTAAACATCTCAGGATTACTTTTTTTACTTAATAATTTTTAGTCATAGGTAAGCACAATTTTATGAAATTCACCGTATTACATAACTGATTCTTAACAATTATATTTTAAACAAAATAATTCCATGGAGCAGCTATAGTAAATAATGGAACCGTGCCTTATAATTTAATAACAAATATTAGACACAATTTGATTATACCTAAATTCAGAAACATAATTTATTTTAATTCCTTAAATTTAATTTAATAATTTATTGTTCTAGTCAGTAGTATTGAAAGTTTTAAACTACATAGTAATAATAAATGTTTAAAAAAACATCTGTTCATAAAATATTAATTAGAGTTAATGAACATAGCTTTAATATAAGTTGTTTAGAATTTAAAAAAAAAAATTGAAAAAAAAAAATGCAAAATAATATATTTTCTTTAAAGTTTTTTAACTTTATGAATATGACCTAGATAAATAATTAGAAGAATAATTAAATTTACCATATAAGCAATTAAAAATCAAACAAAAAAAATTCCATTTACCCTTTTATAATAATAATAATTATTATAAATTAATTAATGTTTAAAGAGTATAAGAATAAAATAAATCAGTTGTAACTTATAAAAAAAATTAATTTTAAGTGTAACAAATAACTATATAACTAACAAGTCACAATAAATTAATGATTTTAAATATTAATTTTCCCATTTACAATAAAATTTGAATTAAATATAAATTTATTGACAGGGTTTAAATATTGCAACATGATAGTACGTAATACTAAATGTTATATTTACTTATTACTTGTTATTTTTTTTCCTCTCTAAAAATGAAAATGATAATGAATTACTGGTCTATATAAATTTGAAATACAATTTTGCATTTCATGAATATCAATTTAATAAACTATTTATTTTTTGTTGGTATATTACTAATTTATACAAAATACCACTAGTATACGCATGTATACTAATATATACACAATACATTATACATGCACACATTATACATATCAAGGATTCCTTGATATAATACACAACATTAAAACAGAGATAAATGAATTAACTTATCAACGAATTAGTTTTTACATATTTCATTTTAAATTACGTCTACTGTATTATCACATCAACCACATTAGTGTATAGTTCAAATTCAAAGGTAACATTATGTAAAATGATAAAAGTAAAAAAGAATAAGAAAAAAAAAAGAATAAAATAATCTCAAAATAAATACCAAAGTCTAATTTCTAAAACTGCTGTGTCATCAGTTTCAAGAAACCTGTCAGTAGCTGGATTGTTGAGATGTCAATTTAAAGAAACCCTCCAGTTTTTTGCTTGTAAAATATTTATAAATTTCTTTTATAAAAATAATTTGTAGGATTTATATATTTTTCCTTTAACCCACTTTTGTAATTTGTAACTTCAGTTCTTCCTACATACCTCCCATTTGCTAAGTACTACATAAGTTGTTTTTAAGTTATTGCTCTTCTATTTTTAAAGTTAAATATACAATTAAAAATTATCCACAACATTACTTAAATAGGTAAATACTAATTTATTTTATTAAAATATGTATGTATTCTGATTAGAGGAGTTAAAAAAGTTATTTATATTTAGAATCAAGAGAAATTTAAATAAACAATGATGTTTCTTCTGACATGTCTAATTATTTATAGATATTTTCATTTCTAGACTAAATACTTTTATATTTTTTATTGAATCCTAAGATAAAGAGATTTAGGGTATTTTTTCCATAAAAGTCAAATTTATAAATATATAGCATTTAACAGGCAGATGAAAATTATTAATCCTCATTTTAAAAAATAACTGCTCATATCTAATCACCAAAGAGTTACAAGATCACAAAAAAAAAATGGTATACATTTTGTTTCTTAGACCAGAAATAAACTGAAATATGTACTGCTGCCTGTTTAAGAGTTTTCAGTGTTACGTAATAAATACATAAAAAAAATGTATTCATTACTTAAAAATTCTAAAAAATAATAATTATTTATTTGAGCTATAAAATAAATTAATGACATCAATAATTATGTTTTGGCCTTCAATTTAATATATGACGAAGATAGAGTTCTTAAATACGACTGCAGTAGGGGTATTTATGTTTACTCAGGCACTTCTACCTCTTGTTAGTAGTGACTAAGTAAACAGAAATTTACATAAATTACCTTTCTATTCAAACATATACAGGATGGGTATTAATTAATTATTAGGTATTATAAAATGAAACAGTTCAAATTTAATTTTACAGACAAATAATTTTTATGGATGTCAATAGAATGTAAAAACTTTATACACTATCACTTTTTTATATAGATATTTATATATTAACATAGGTAACAAATTAATATATTTATATATAAACATCTCTTTAATTTAGTTTACAAAAAATACAATTAAAAAGAAAAAAAAACTCATATATATATATATATATATATATATATATATATATATATATATATATATATATATACATATACATAAAAAGATTTTGAGTCAATTTATAATGTATCTTTTTTTTAAATAACTTGTAATAATTATATAATTTATTTATATATAATATTCACTTATTTATTTATTTTTAATGAGATACAATATGGCCCATTGTATAATATCTGTAATGAAAAATATGCATATTTTCATAATTGTTGAACAAATGGGGTGTGTTTAATTAGATCCAGGAGATATCTGACATAAGTCTAGAATAGAAAAAAAATTTATTCTGGGACAAAATCCCTTAAAAAAAAGCATTTACATGACAGAAAATAAATCATATCTGGCCTACTTCAATGTGTATAAAAAATAAAAATGATTACATAAAATAACACAAGAACTTCAACAGAAAAACTTTTAAATTAAAGTTTATAAGTTTGTTTTTTTTTGTTTCAGAAAAAAACATGGCGTTTTTAGAAAAAATATTACATGTTATATTTCTTGGAATATACGTTTTTGTATCAAGCAGTTTCATTAGTAATGGAGAAAAAAAAATTTAAAGTCATCTGATCCCAATATAAAGATTATGGGAGAACTGAATTTCCGGTTTTTGACAAACTGGACTTATGTAAGTTTTTCTTGGTAATTTTCTTAATATATATACTGCATCGTTTCACATAAATTATATATAAATTAAATTATATATGTAAAATTATATAACTAACTATAAAATCTTAATCAAACAATAAAAATTATTACCATTATTTCAATGGTATTTCACTTTGCCTACATATTAAAAGAACTTCTAAATACTAAGTCTAATTGTTTCAAAGTCTAATTATTTTTTACCCTAGCAATAAACAAAATATGAATGAAACAAATAAAACAATAAATAACAAAAAAAAAACTATAGTAGAAAGTAATAAACAATAATTGCTTATTACTTTCTACTATTATTTTTTTTATTGTATATGTGATAATTATTATCACTTATACAAAAAAATAATAAAAATTTATACCGAAATTAACAAAACAAATACTTAAAAAATGAAATAATGAAAATATCAAAATAAACATAGCATTATATAATAATAATAAAAAATAAGAAACATTATAAGAGAACAGTAGTAAACTAAATAAAATGAACAAAAAAGACCTGATTTATAAAAATTAACTGTATGAATTGCAATAAACACATCAAAGAAGAAATAACACAAAATTTATTTAAAAGAATCAATCAACATAAGAATGATTGCAATAGAATTAATAAAAAAAGATAAAAACAAAACTACATTAATGTCCCACCCACAGAAATATGGACACAAATTTGATTTTGATAATACTGAAATACAAAATTATGAATACAAAACGTATAATAGGAAAATTTTAGAATCAATATATATATATATATATATATATATATATATATATATATATATATATATATATATATATATATATATATATAATATATATAATAAATAATGAATAAAGCTATTAATTTAAAAACAGATAAAGAAAAAATTGGAACCAATTATGCAGACATGATTGATAAATTAAAAATATAAATATTTGTTAAAGTTAATTTTAAAAAAAAGTTTTACAAAAAATATAATAAAGTAAGAATGAAATATCAGTAACAAAGTTCTTATAAAATATAATATATTAAGTAAAAATTTAAATAATTAAATCATTAGGGGACTCGATGGCAGAGCGAGTTGGGGAGAGGGTCTTAGCACGCTCGTAAGCAGAAGGTCATGGGTTCGTATCCCACCTGGGTGAGTCAAAATTTATTTCATGGCGGATCCACAAAATGAATCTTGACCTTACCACCCAGAATAGGTTGGTAACCTGTAAGATAACCCATCCTTCCTGCCCTAGTTGGAGTACATAAGGACGCGAAGCCCCAAGAAATAAACAACAACAAATCATTAGATATTGAATTAATAAAATTTAGTAGTACAAATTTGTAACAAATAATGTAAACAAGAATTATACTTTGAGACAATTAGACTTAGTATTTAGAAGTACTTTTAATATGTAGACTTTGAAATTTTCATAATTTCATTTTTGAAGTATTTGTTTTGTTAATTTGGGTATAAATTTAATTTTAGTATCATTTTTTTTTTTTTTTTTTTTTTTTTTTTTTTTTTTGTATATGTGATAATTGTTTATTACTTTCTACTATAGCTTTTTTTTTTGTTATTTATTATTTTATTTGTTTCATTCATTTTTGTTTGTTGCTAGGGTAAAAAAGAATTAGACTTTGAAACAATTAGACTCAGTATTTAGAAGTTCTTTTAATATGTAGGCAAAGTGAAATACCACTGAAATAATGTTAATTTTTATTGTTTGATTAAGATTGTTTCAAATGTAAGTTAAATAGTTGGTTTATAAGGAACTCTTTTTTAGAATAATCTGAAGATGGGATATGAATCCTGAAACATGTTGTTTATGTGAATAAAATTTAAAAATTATTATATGCCCGAATATTTTAATATTATGCTAATTATTTTAAAAAAAATCATAAATAAAATTTACATAAATATTTATAGATAGAAAGGCTATTATATATAAGTGGTTAAGCATTGGTTTAGCAAGGTGTTTAAATTTTGGAATTGCTGAGAGAGGTCCATTTATAGTATGTCCTCTTTTATAGAATACTATGTTGCCTAGGATCCCTAGGTAAATAACCCCCCCCCCCCCCCCCCTCCAGTCAACAGGCCTCACCAGGGTAAGAATGATAAATATACACCAAATAACAGAAATATTGTTTGAGAATGTCTGACCACTTGGAAATTTGGTTTAAATTCAAGACTTCTTGCAAACCCTTTTAATTGCTTAGATTGCTCTCTCTCCTAATTTTATCCCAAGTGCACATTTTTATATTTTTGCCTATTGCCCAATGTCTCAATAAAACAGTTGGTAACATCATCCTGAACAAGAAGGGAAATGTAACTGCATTTATTTTCAATAGTGGATCAGTGCTCACTTGTCTGGCATTGGCAAATCGCACATTAAAAAAAAAAAAAAAATTAAATTTTTGAATTTTGTTTTGTTTTTTCAACTATAAAATATTCAAATACTTTTCTTTTAGCTGTATAAATTCTGAAGCTCTGATGTCAATTTAACTAATATTAAATGTGCCTAATATTTTGTATCTAACAGAAGAATGCTATTGAAATAAGCCAACATAATTTAAGTTATTGCTATTCTATTTTTAAAGTTAAATATTAAATTAGAAATCATCCATAAAATTAGAAATATGGTGATATACTAATTCATTATATTGAAATATGATAATATCCTATGAATTTATTTTGATTAGAGAAGTGTAGAAAAGTTATTTATAAATTACATCTAGAATAAAGATGAATTTAAATAAACAATGATATATTTCAGACATGCCCAATTATTTATTTTCCTTTGAATGAGTATTATCTTATTTCAATTTAAATTACACAGAAATTGTTTTCATTTGTAGAATAATTTAATGCGAAGTGGGTTTGATTCTCTATTATTTTACATCATTATTCTCCATTATGTTAGTTAGTAATGTGTATTTAAATAACTAATATATTTATATTTATTGTTTTTTTTTGACTTCCTTTATTGGACACTTCTAACTAAATGGAATTCTCTTATTTAATAGTCTCTTATTAGTTAGGAGACAGTTCTAATTTCCCCATCCTCATACCATTTACTTTACATCACTTTTAGCTTCTATTGACTGGTTCTTCTAATGAACAGACATGTATACAGATTTAGCCCTTTATGTTTTGAAAACTCTGTCTAATTTAATGTGCAAAAAGTAGTTTCTTAGAACTTTATTCAGAAAAAAGACCAAAGAAGGGTTTTAACACATTATTGCTGCTTCAATCATTTTCCTATACCACTCCAGTTTTGAACATGTTTCTGTTTAAACTATTTTATTCATTTATCATAAAACCTTAAAAACAAAATACCTTACATTTTTTTTTTTTAGAACAATTAATTGAAATGGTACTTAAAAGAAAAAAAAAAAAAAAAAAAAAAAAAAAAAAAAAAAAAAAAAAAAAAAAAAAAAAAAAAAAAAGATTCAGGCTCTCGCTTATTGTTTTAATATGAAAACACAAGTGGTCTGATATACTTTATATAAGATTATAAGAAACAAGAAACAAAATTACTACTTAGTATAATCTCATAATTTCACATGGTAAAAGATTTTAATATTAAAACCAAGACTACCAGCATTGCATATATTTATAGTTTCAACACTTGTAGCAAGGAAGAAATCCGGACAGTAACTACTAAAAACTTCCAACTGTTCTAATACTTCATTAAAAGTTTATTAATGTTTTCAAAATGATAGTTTTGGTGTTTCTTATGTTAAATAAATACAAAGTTATTCCGAAGGGAAATGAGTTACTTATATAATAATTACACTTTCAGGGCATGCAACTTTTATACTATGTTATTGTAGTATTTTCACATCTGTTAGCAATAGTACCTGCTCTGGGCAAAGTAAGCAATAAAGTGCGCAATCTCGCTGATATTTTGTTCGCTACAATAGTTATACCATCTGGATTGGTAAGTTATAATTTTATTTTATTTTTTAGTTTATTTTTATCAAATTTGATTTAAAATTAGTTAAAGGAAAATTGAGATTGGTTGATTATAGCAAGAATTAGCTTTCTACATTCCTGAATCTTGAAAAAATCAGTTTCTTTAATTTATATTTTTATTTAATTAGCAGAGAAGTAAAACATTCTGAAAGAATTAAATAGTAAATGGCCCTTTAGTTGAAATGATTTCATGAAAAGATTAGTAATTCTTAAAAGAGGAAAATATTCCATCATCCTTGAAGATAACTATCTGCTTGTATCAAGTGATATGTTGATCTTTATTTTACTAAAAAAGGTAAATAAAAACAATGTATCTAAAGTATTTAACATTCTAAGCAACAATTGATATACTTTTTAAAAATTAGTTTTTCACACTATGAAAACATAAAGCTATTAAACAATTGTCTATCCAATTGGAATTCCTACACTTTCCACTGAATCTAAAATAAAATGTGCTAGGTAAAATTGTTATTAAACTACATATTGAAATCAATACAAATCGTTTAGGACCTAAGAGCTTTTGGAAGATTCTATGTTCTTATATTTATTCTCTGTGAAACCAGAGTTCACATATTAACAAAGAAATAATGTCACTGGAATTGGAACTAGATTCATTTATCATGGAAATTTAATGTTATCTGTTGAAATACCTTATTCCAAATTACAACTATATATGCTTTAACACTATCAAGACATCTATTTTAAGATTTAGACATGGAAAAAAAAAATGAATCTTGGTGCTCTATTTTTTATTGTTAACAATATCTATTATATATTTAATATATAAGAATACATTTAATAGTTTAATATTGAGAATAACTGATTGAGATACTTTTCATTCTTACAAAAGCACCTTACAAACTAGAATAACTTTTAAATTTTTTAAGATTTAGATGTTAAAGCAAAATTAATTTAAATTATTTTTTAGTCAGTTACTATTACTTTTTGGAGTTTGTACATGATCGACAGAGAACTAATTTACCCAAGTTGGGTAGATAAAGTCATACCATTGTGGATGAACCATGCATTACATACTTTTAACTCGGTTATCCCATTGATTGACTTAGTGGTTAGTAACCACAAATTCCCTTCATGGGCATTGTCTTCCTTATGCATTCTACTCTACTCATTGGCCTATGCTGTATGGTAAGTAATCACCTACATTTTTTTTTAATTTACAAACTACCTAGTTGAGCCTATATAATACTGTATTATTAAGTCAAAATTAACAAAAAATAGTCAGTTAACCAGATAAAATATCAGATAACATTAGCAACCAAGTGTTTTCTCTTCAATTTCTTTTTTATTCATACAAAACCACAAATACATATTTGCATGCGAAATATGCAATGAATATGTTGAGTTATAGTCAGAATTTTATTGTGAGTTCGAATAAAAATTTCATATCTTGATGCTTTGTATGTTCATAAAAAATTAATTACTTTTTTTTTATAAATAGTAGAAGCTTATATAAAGTTTAAATTTAGCATGGAGTTCTGGTGGGTTATTAAAAATATAATTAAAGTTTCAACCATTTGCATTGTTTTCATATGTTAGTTTATGAAATATATTACCTGTCTAATATGTCAGCAAAGTTCACAAGCTTGCGTAATTCTTAAACATTGGTGTATTTGAATAATAGTCTTAGAGGGTTTCCACAAAAAGGCTCAATTGTCACTTACAGATTCTATCAACAAAATATTGGTGGTGTTGAGAGTAAGGGTAGTTTGATAGTTAATCCTAGAACTATAATATAATATATAAATTATTCAGCACTGATACTAAGAGAGTTTAATGAACCATTAAATTTAATAGTATATTATTATTGTTTTCACTTATTTTAAAGAAAAAAAATAAGAGGTCAGAGAAGGACCAAATCAGTTATGACAAGGTGCATGTTTTCGGGCTTTTTCTCAATGATGATTTATTTATGAACATTCACTTATAAAGAAGAACTTTTTATTTCAGTTGTTACATTTTTAAATATAAAAAATTGATTTATAAAATATATATATTTCAAATACGTTTTCTAATACCAAAAAAGATGACCAATGGTCATTTTTAAAACCTAATTTTTATAAAATACAATTTTAAATAACCACGCAAAATCATATTAAACTTGATTAATATAATAATTACCATAATTGCTTACTTTTAGAGAAATGGGTTTTCAGAATCAGTTGTCTAATTGATGAAAAACTAAATCCAGAATTGTATGTAAAATGGCAGTTGTGCCACCTCTATGGAACGAAAATTATATTTTCACTGTCGATGAATTATAATCGATCTCAAATTTTGTATACATTCAGATTATAAACTCAAAATTAAATGAACACTTGATTGAGTAAATTAAATGAACCCTTAGTAATGAGGACGTTTTATTGAGTGAAGTAAAAGATAGAAATGGCAGAAGACGATTGTATAATGTACATGAATCGACACTAACGATGTATTCCTAGAAAGTGTGTTCAGATCGATGGACAAATATGCCTTGACTGAACGTATTAATTATTAATATGGAAATTAAATTTAAGGCAAAATGAGTAATAAAAGGTATAACCTTACGTTCTAACACCGATTATAGAATTGTATACTCATGCATTCTAAAAAACAAAACAGAAATGCCATATTTGATAAGCAAATATTCATAATTCTTTATATATATATATATATATATATATATATATATATATATATATATATATATATATATATTTTTTTTTTTTTTTTTTTTTTTTTTTTTTTTTTTTTTTTTTTTTTTTTTTTTTTTTTTTTTGTGTGAACTTATAAAGATATAAATAAAAATTAATTATATTTTTTACAGCTTCTTTGGAACTTATTACACACGTGGGGTGTGGGTGTATCCATTGTTTGATAAGCTAAGCAATGCTGAAATTGCTTATTTTGCAATAGGAAATACAGCTTTTGTTTACCTGATCCATGCATTGGCAAGAGGTTTCAATCACTTGATTTGGGGTAAAGGTAATATCAAGCAAGATTCAAAACCCAATTAAACTATTATAATAACAGATAATGCATAACTTACTTCAACAACCTAGAAATACTAAATTATAGTATTGAATTGTTTTTTCTTAGATAAACACATAAAAATATTATATTAGCAATTTATTTATAAAGATAAAATTTATTTTCAGGAGCTCCATCAGCAAAGAAAACAGCCTCGAAACAGTCGAAGAAAAGCAAACAAAAGACAAAAAAAGTTGCCTAATGTTATTGAAATTTTATAATAAAATTTATAAAATGTTTGTGATATTATTAAAATTTATTTAAATTGTTCTTTTGATCTCTTCTTCATCCTAAATTAAATTTAAAAAAAACTTATGATACTTAATATTCTAATCGTTCATTCATTCTTATATTATGTAAATACAGATATAAGTTCGAAAAACATTTCAAAATTGATTTTAATGTTTTTCAAAGTAATGTTTGTTGTTAAATAGTAAAAACATCATGGAAAAGGATTAAACTAAAAAAAGGGATCCTTTATTTCTTATTTCATTAAATGTGTAGTGTTCTTTTTAAGATTTAATATCCCTATTCTAAGTTCATTTCTTAAGAATTAGCAAGAAGATTCATATTAAGTTTGTAGCAATATTTTCATTAGTGTGAAAATTGTCAAACAAAACTAAGTAACTAATTTAGTGTTGTCCAATTAATTTAGGAATATAATTTTCATAATTGATATAGGAATCCAAAATATTAAAAAATAATAATAAAGTCAGAGGAAGAAAGTTTGTTCATAAATCTTAATATATATAAATTATGTGTCGCTGTTTTGGGGCAGGCTGACACCTAAACTACTGAACCGATTTTAATCAAATTTGCACACCCTATGCAGATTGATCCAACAAAAAAGATAGGATACCTTATATCATAATTTATAGTCGCAATATTATTTGTATATTATCTGTAAGTCACAATTATAAGTTAGTTCTATACGATTCTAACATATGGCGGTATAAGGTTATACTATTATATAAAAGGACAAGCAATTTTTCGTTTGTGTTCACTAACCGCCAAAAACTAATGAACCAATCTATCAAATTTTGACTACATCATCTTTATAGGATGGTTTAGCAATAGTAAAATCTAATGATTTTCAACTAATTCTTTATTGAAAAATGAATAATAAGTGGATAACAGTGAAGTTCAAAAATGGCGGCAATTGCCATCTACATGAAAGGTTAAAAGGTAGTGTTACATAGAGGTGAACATTGATAATAAAATTTACTTATTTTCAATTAAATTGTTATAAAAACAGCTACATATATGGAGTGAAATATACCAAATTTTAACTACATCATGTTCATAGTTCTAGGTTTAGCAACAATAAAAATTTAAATGTACTGTTGAGTGTTAGAAACGGGTTTTGCCACACTACCACATACTTTTATGGTTAGAAATTATAATCAAACCAGATCAAATCAATAAAATTATTTCTGTCGAATGAAAATTATTAAAAATCAAAATGCCGATCCCCAGCTGTTATATATTGTGTGTAAAAATATGAACTTTGAACCTTTAGTTGTAAGCACTGATAATGCAGTTTCTTAATAGTCCCTGTCCATCTGGATTACCAACTGATATATTAAAATTGAAAATTGGATGTCAAATTATGCTTTATGTTATCTTCAAACATCTAATCAATCTAAATTTAACCAAGTTAATTATGGCTGCTATGCGTGAAAATATCAAAAATATAATTTTCAATTGTTCACTTTAATACAAGATTTTTATCGATAAACAAAAAATCAATTATTAGTTAAAATTATCTAAGACCTTCACTTATGAGAGAGGGCGAAGCCTCGACGGGGGATGATGAAGTTATATATAAAAGGACAAGCCATTTCCGTTCGTGATCACTAACCGCGAAAACTATAGAACTATTCTGTACCAAATATAACTACATCATCTTTATAGTTCAAGGAAGGTTTAGCAATAATAAAATTTATATATTTTTTTTTTAAATTACTGTTTAAAAAGCGATAAATATGTGGTGTGTAGTAAAGCGAGCGCCTACATTAGGTGTTAAATATAGCTAGAAATTGTTAATAAAAGTACTAAATTAAATTAATTTGTTATACAAAAAGCTATAAATATGTGGTGTGATGTGTGGATTCCAGTGAAATTTAAACATCGAATATGTGGCAAGCGACAATAGCGTTTTAGTAAAACTAATGAACCTATCTGAACCAAATTTTAACTACATCATCTTCATAGTTCTTGAAAGATTTACAATTAGAAAATTTACTATAATAATAATTTATACTATTATATAAAAAGGGCAAGCCATTTTTCGTTTGTGATCACTAACCGCGAATATTACTGAACCAATCTGTACTAAATATTAACAACATCATCTTTATAGTTCTAAGAAGGTTTAGCAATATTAAAATCTACTGATTTTTAATTTATGTTTTATTAAAAAAAGTTAATATGTGGACAACAGTGAAGTTTGAAAATTGACCAATAGGTGGTGAGTGCCATTCTATACGAGAGGTTACAAAACAGCTTGAAATTGATGATAAAATTTACTTATGAAACTATCAAGAAAATTATTAAAAAAGATTTAAATATGGTGGGCAATATGTGGATCCCAGTGAAGCTTGAAAATCGACCGATTGTGTATAGCGCCATTCCACAATAGAGTTAACAATGGTAAACTGAACCTATCTGTGCCTAATTCTAGGAAGGTTTTGCAATGGTAAAATTTACAATAACTAACATTTAAATGTATAATGTTGAGAGGCAGGACCGAGGTTTGCCACACTGTCATATACTTTTATAGTTCGAAATCAACATCCAACCAGATGAAATCAATAAAGTTATTTCTGCCGAATACAAATTATTACTAAATCAAAATGTCGATCCTTTGGTTTTTTATATCGTGTGTAAAAATATGATCCACGGGCCTTTTGTCTTAAGCACTGATAATGCAGTTTATTTTCCCCAAGAGTTTCCTAATAGTCTTTATCCATGTTGATTACCAATTCATACATTAAAATAAAAAAATTATGTCTAATGGTGCTTTTAGGTAATCTTCAACCACCTAATCAGTGGAATTATAGCTAGATTAATAATTACTGTTATACCTGAAAAAATCACTGAAGAAATAATGCTCAACCACATGCTAAAATACAAGAATCTTATCGATAAACATATAAAACTTTAATTTTTAGTTGAAATTATCTTTACTTATGAGGGCAGGCAAAGCTGCGACAGGAATGCTAGTGATTATATAAATACTGGGAAAAATAGATTAGCACCACAGTTTTTGACAGTATAGCATAATAAACAATAGGTGGTTTAGCAGTTCTGCCAAATATCAAACAGGCAAAGCTCAATTAAGCCAAAGGTTTCTTTTGCAATTCTAATTTTTCTTTTTCCGTTAACTATGATTTTTACTCATTTTTCACTTTTAGAATCTATTATTTTTATTGCATGTTTCTTCTATCCCGAAAATAAAAATTATAGTAAATTTCTAGTGTATAATACGAGGGTGGTCTGAAAAGTTTCCGACCCAACAAAGATACAAGACATTTTTTTAATGTATATATACATTTTTCAAAATAGTGTCCTTGTAACTCAACACAATTCTCTCAGCAATGCTCCCATCTCTGTAACCTGTCCCAATAGTACTTGGCGTATTTCTCTGCAAAATAATTGTTTATCTTCACGTTGAGGTCGTAAACTTTTCAGACCACCCTTGTACATTAATATTTTTTTATTTTTCAAAAAGCAAAAATAAATCAAACTGCTATTCCATTTTATGTGCGTATGTGATACAGGTGTGTTAGGAGTGAGTTGTTATGTGTTCGTTTTTTTTATTCTTTGTCCTTATTGGTTATTTCTGTTATTGTTGTTTTTAAGTTGAGTTAAATAAATAACCATTCAGCAGTCTAGTGTCAGAGACTGTAGAAGACAGTATAGATCTGAAGCTATACTGATATTATACCGGGTAAAAACAAAGTAGAAAAGGAAAAGGATTATAAGGATGGATCAGCTTTTTATTTTTGAGTAATGAAATAGCTAGACTATTTTAAATGAAATAATCATTATCAGCACTTAAAATTAGCCCAGCAATTTAGACAAATTCTGAAATCAGTCACAGGCACCGCAAAGGACTGAAGTAATTGTTATGCCTTTAAATTGGTGAAGGGCCATTCCGACTGAAAAGTGTATTGAGATTTTACATTCCGTTCCACGATTGAAACCAGTTCCAGTTCTCGTTTCATTCCATGTCAGTTTGATTAACCTACTACATACCAGTGAAGTGCCGTTCTGAGTTAAAAGTGGAATCAGAATTTACAGTCTGTTTTAACTTTTCGTTCCACATCAGTTTTACTAACTAATAATACCTATGTAACATGCATTTCGGTACATATCTTTAAGTGACATCGAGCTGTAAACCTCTTCCTTCTATTTTATAATTAAAAATTTTATAGGTACTATAATATTAGGTAGGTTTAAATAGCTACGTATATTTAATAAAAAAATGTATACTATTAAAATAGTTTTATTCAATCAAGAACTTAATTTTTGGGGGACGGGGGAAATTAGCTCAAGTATAGTGCACAATTGAGCAAGAATTTTCCAACTAAATTGGTTCCAAAAAAAAGGAGTTATCAATTCTTGCAACTCTCCATTAGCTTTTAAACAAATAGCAAAAAAATCATTTAATTACACAAACAGTAAAACCTTGTGTGGTTCATTTCTCTGAATCCGAAAGAAGAAACTAAGCTCTGTCTGTAAAATAGAAAATTTAAAAGAAAGCGGTTTATTTTTTTATAAGCGGGGTGGCAGAGCGATGGGGAGGAGGGAGGAAATCAGCAATGGAAGGATCAATGCAACAAAGCAATCAGAACGACCTTGAGTGGAACGAAAAACTTGGGCGATTGGTTTCGTTCCAAACCAGTTCAATGCTGGAACCAGTTTCACGTTCTGTTCCACTCAGAACGACCCATCACTACTTTAATGGCCAAACATCAAAAAAAAGTTCTCTAATTATGTTCAACACCTCTGTTTGCAAATATAATAATTAGGCCTATTCCTCTGGAAATGTGACAGAAGGATTCAAATCATAAATCAGTTAGGGATGAATAATAATAATGAATAATATACGTTTAAAGTTTATTATTATACATATAATTACAAACTAAACCATCATTAATACCAGACTCAACTGGGAATGGAATTTATACAATTCATACTAAACTAATTTGATTACTTAAGTAAAGGTGATAACATTTAAGGCACATCATTTATTGGTGTAACAAAACAGTCAAAAGCGTTAATCAGATAAACAGATTAAGTCCCATGTATTCAATTAACAAGGCGTCTATTAAACTATTAACATTAAAACTATTATTTTTTAATTTAAAATTGCAGCTTATCAGTAATATATTTTATAATGGTGTCACGATTTGGTCAAGTAAGAAACAACAAAAGAATTCGTATTTTAACTATTTACAATCAATTAACTTATTTTAACTTTACAATTTCTTACTCAAAAGCACGACAATCATCATTTTAAAGATAAACGATTTCAAAAGTAATTCCTATATCAAGTGTTAGCGCAAGATGTAGTTGATCACTACTCGAAGGTACTTAGTAATATTTTAGTAAAAGCTACCGTAAGTACAGCACATAACAGAAGCAAAAATAAACAACAAAATGCTTCAATCAACACATACACTCTAAAAAAAAAAAAAAGTAATAATAAAAATATATATAATGAATAAAAACTGGTTTGAAAATAAGATATTACAATGCTATCTTTTTCCAAAGGCAGATTTTTGCCTATAATTTATGGCGAAGACTTTTAATAAATAATTTTTTTTTTCTTTTTCCCGATAAATTTACATCAGTAATGGCCATTGTAAAAAAGGTGTGATAAAGAAATTTAGAAGTTTGTTATTCTTCAATGGAAACTCCAATAGGAATAGATGTAGTAAAAGTAGGGGTCTCGAGTTCTTCATGTTTCTTCATTTTCATTCCCTAAACAACAAATTTATATTAGTATTTTTTATTGATAATAATCATTGTGATGGTTTTCCTGAATAGCAATTCATATGCATACTACAATATAATTTTATTTACAAAGGAAAAAAAAGAAAAGTCAGTTGACCAAAATATATTTTAGCCTGCATCCAGAAATACTTGATAACAAAGAGGGAAAAAATATTAATATAAGAAAATGGAGATGATGCTGAGCAGAAAATATTTGAATTTAATGTCTATATATTTATCATTTGGTTAATGTAATTATGTATAATGTGAAATGTCACATGCTTGAGTATACCAGTTTTGAGTATTTGAAAATATGTACAATTTTAGTTAACTTAATACCTCAAAAATAAATATTTATTATTATATTGTGAGAGATCTGAATTACCTGCTGAAGCTTATAATGGTTGATGATATCTTGGTCAGCGGGGCAACTCTGAGTAAAAGCATCCAGCTGATACATATTTAGCATATAGCGCCAAAGATGGTTAAAATCTTTAGGAATTTCAAAATCCCTAAAATATTTACCTAGAAACAAAAAGTAATGCTTATACAGGACATTGTTTAACATAGTGGCTAAAATAATAAACTTTGTTGTAAAGGTTACTTTGGATTAATTTAGTTCTGGTATACATAAAATCTGAGTCAAAACAAACCAATCTTCTCTACAGGTCCATAGATGTGTCTTAATATCTTCCTTTTGAACCTGTCAACACGTCCAGCTGATACTTTACGCTATGTCCAGGTTTCAGATACGTATGTCAGGACAGGTCGGACGAGCGTCTTATAAAGTCTGAGTTTGGGTGTACGACTAAGCAGTCTACTTCTGAATAGTTTAGACAGACTGAAATAAGATCGATTAGCTGCCATTATTCTGCATTTTATTTCTTCTTCTGAGAAAGAGCTTTATGCACTTTATAATGATCTGAGTGTTTCCCAATATGTAAGAATACAGCGAATTAAATGGCTGCGACACATAATCAGAATGGGCGAGGAGAGGACAGTCAGAAGACTGTATTACAGAAGCCCCGATAGAGTAAGGCCTCGTGGAAGATGGAAGGTCAGCTTCTTCGAGGATCTGAAGAAAACAGGAATATCCATTAGACGTTCCACCAAAAGGGAAGACTGGGGAATAGCCGTTGAGCTGGCCAAGGACCGCTTCATGCGTTTGTTGCGCTGAGAATGAATGAATACATAAAATCTTTACTTTCTTGTGTGCAATAAATTCTAATTCCTCTATATTTTGTAAAATTAAAGGTGCTGATCAAAAAAGAAAAAACTTCATTTTTATCTGGTTTTATTAAAAGAAATGTCAATTTTTGAAATGAAATTAAAAAACTAAAAGTGAATTTCGTTTGAAATTAAAGCATGGATTAATTATCAACTAAAGAATATTCATCCTATGATTGACATCATGGGCATTCCATTGAAATCTACAATGCTGGAAATTTAAAGTTCTTCCCATTGGTGATTATCAGAACCCCAACTAACTACTGATCGAGATGGACAAGAGTTTGTCGAATGATTTGACTGCGTGGCAGGAGATACAAGTAAATTGTGGGTTTGCAACTGGATTATGGCAGGTTCAAAGAGATATTCTAGGTGGCTGCTAACAGTGGAGGCATGGACAAGTCAAGGCACTGTAGCAATGACCTAACTAATAATATTCATAAGGTTAAAGAGTGAATCATTACCACCTTTCAAGATATTAAACTACTTTCCAAATTTATTTCCTTCCTGGCTCCTTCAACTGTTAGGTAATTATAATTAAAAAAATAAATTGAATACTTTCATTTTTTATGAAAACTATTAAGAAAAAAACTGAAATTTTACAAGACAATACAACCAGATATATAACATTCCATTCCTGAGTGAGACGGTTAAGTAAAAAGGAACACATTTCTTTCCAGGATAGATCAACGGTTTCTCAGCTGTGGATTTACTCAGGGGGGCACATTCAGCCCACATCACTTTCTATTATAATCAATAAAAAAAAACCTCATGGTCCAGTTACGTATTAATTTAATATATACTTTTAAATTACCTTGAGGACATTACAATTATAATAAGGACATTACAATTATTATAAGGACATTACAAGAATATAATAATAACACAAAAGTTTGCTAATGGATTTTAATAACTTTAGATATAACTGAAAGAAAAATATCATTTTGTCTGGTAGTTCAAGAACAAAAAATACATTTATGACCAGTCATAAACAAAAATTTATTTTAACTTTTATTAAAATGAATCCAGTATGTTGCCTATAATACCACCAGTATTATGAATAGAGCCCGGATTCTCGTGCAATTGCATCTTTTTATTGCAAGCTCGTAATCAGCCGGGGACAAATTATTTATACGAATTAGGATGTTTAGGCCAAATTTACCTAGTTTAATATTGCACAAAATTGCACATTTTGGGGGTTACTGCATAAAATTGCACATTCTGCAGTTTGAATGCATAAAATTGCACATTATGCAGTTTGAATGCATAAAATTGCACATTCTGCTGTTTTAATGCATAAAATTGCACATTCTGCAGTTTGAATGCACAAAATTCCTGCATTCAAATCGTAAATGCACAACACTTTCTTGTTTTTGAAAAAGTTGCAACTTTAATAAGAATGAATAATTTTATTTTTATATAGGTAATAATGTTTCTTTTTTAAGAGACATAAACTATTCGTAGTATAAAAATATAAAAAATCCAAGCGTGTTAAAATGAATACGCTTCTATAGTGTTCCTAGAAATGTTTAGAAGGACTTGAGCTAGGGAACATGGATCCCCACCTACCAAGAAATTTTGACTCTCCTTATAACTTTTTTCATCGGAATCAATAATTTTTTAGTTTCCGACTTCCCTCTACGAAGTAACGTTGTCTCCATTAAAATGCTTAAAATTTCAGCTAGAATCTGTGACATCCTGAGTCAGTATCCATGTGTCAGTGATCAGGTAACGATCGATCAGTCAAGTGTCAGTGACAGTTCAGTCAGTGAGTTAGTGACAGTGATTAACAGTGTCAGTGAGTGTAGGAACAGTCTCTGTGTGTCAGTGTAATAGATTCTTATGTATAATTGTAACATCTAGTATTAAGGTATTAAAGATAAGTATTGTGTAATATACATATTAGTGTAATTAGACCTACAATTGTTATTAGATTAAGTAGCTTAAGGGACCTATTTGTATTTATTAAGTAGTAAATAAATTAGTGTTTAGTATTTAAGTTGTGATTTGATTAGTCATACCCCCAGTGGCCCGTAACAATTTGGTGTCAGAAGTGGGATAGTCATATTGGTCTGCACATTTAACCCCTGGATGGCAAACGGCTACTACTTCGGAAAAAGCTCATCGCATCTAATTGCTCCAAACCGTGCTCTGGGGCAGAGCACTTTTAAGAAGGGGGCAGTGTTACGGTCTGGTAAGGTTGAGGGTACCCTGGGCGGCCCGGGGGCAGGTAGCTGGAAAGGCCGCCAGGGTGGCCTAGACTTGGTGGTGCCGTGGACATGGGCGAGCAGGTAGCTGAAAAGGGCGGCAAATGGCCTGGAAGGGTCAAGGCGGGCCAGAAGGCCCTAGATTTGTAACCTGGCCAGATCTAGAATGTTCGGCGTAGCTTTAAATAGGCCGACTTCCAGCCTAGTGAGTCAGTATTGAGGTGACAGTGGTCAGTGAGTGATCGGTCGGGCAAGTGTCAGTCAGGAGTCTGTGACATCCTGAGTCAGTATCCATGTGTCAGTGATCAAGTAGCGATCGATCAGTCAAGTGTCAGTGACAGTTCAGTCAGTGAGTTAGTGACAGTGATTAACAGTGTCAGTGAGTGTAGTAAGAGTCTCTGTGTGTCAGTGTAATAGATTCTTATGTATAATTGTAACATCTAGTATTAAGGTATTAAAGATAAGTATTTGTAATTGCAATATACATATTTATATTCTTAAGTAATATGTACACATAGCTTATATTATGCATGTACAATAAAGAGATGCGATTTGTTCTTATTGCGTTTTAGACAATCATTATTTAACTACTCCCTTACTAAGGACTGGATCAATAAATTTTAAGATATAAACCACTTTTTGGAGAGAAATGTAACTAGCGAATTGTTTGCTCAACATTTTTTATCATTTGCATTTTATTTTGCATGATTTTAAGTTTTTATTGCACGATTTAAAGTTTTTACTGCACATTTCAGAATTTTTCTTGCACGAAAATCCGGGCTTTAATTATGAATAATCGATCCTCTTAATAAACCTGTATTTATGTCAAATATTAATAATGACAATTGTCACTGGTCAATATGACAAATGCATTTGAATAAATTTTATTAGAACAAACCCCTTTCGCTAACAATATTATTAGTATCTAAATTTAATATATAATCTTATGTCATTACCAGCGACTCTGATATGTTGCAGTCGAGGCATAAGCTCACAATCGAAACAACACATGGTATCTCCTGTCAGGAACCTAGTTCCTTTCTTTCCTAAATGTTCGTTAATCTTACGAAGGTGACCAAGAAGAGCATTTGTTGAAACATCATCCTTCTTTAATAGCATTAGTTTTAGCCTCTGAAAAAAATGAAAATATAAATATTAGGAACTACGTATTTGATTGTACAGATATTATGAAATTGATAATACACTGAAAAACTAAAGTACGAGTAATAAAGATAAATCCTTACACTATATAAATTTTCAATAAGATTTTCGACTTCTTTGTCCTGTACAAATAAATTGTGACCTCCAGGGACATTCTTCATGATATGCCTTTCAATTTTTTCATTTTCAAGAACAGCTAAACCATTGTCAATCAATATTGGAGGTGGAGTTGCTTCAAAATTAGTCCTAAAATATATATAGAGATAGATATTAACACTTACTCTATCAAAATTCACTAATAGGTTATGATATGCAAATGAACAGGTAAGTAATTATTACTATTATTCATATCCAGAATAAAATAAATGATTTTAATAATCACTTGTGTGCAATTATTCATTCTAAACAAAAAAGTAAAATTATTGATATAAAATACAAAAATAAAATTACTTTATGAATTTAAATTATGTTAAGGTTAATTCAATACTGACTTTGATTTGAAAAGAGTAGATAATTATTTTTTCAAACTTTTTAAAAAGTGAAAAATATAAATTTAATGGATAAATAATTTACTGAAATTTAAAAAAGTTCTGTATCGGAATATAATTTCTAGTGTTTAATTGCATATTTTTTAATTGTCTATAGGAGATATTCTCCAAAACAGTCAATATTCAATCTATTCATATCTACTCTATATTTCAGTAAAAGCCAAAATAGAAGTTAAAATAGGTAACACTGTTACATAAAAAGCGATAAAATTTTAAAATCTGATAATAAAACAAAAACTAGGGCTAATCATACTAACCTAAAATCAGGAGGAGGTTTTTGCATATCCACTGTAGTAACTTTCAATGAAATTGTTTTCAATTCTGCCAAAAGATATAAATCCATAAAATATTCTTGGCAGAACAAGCATGCACCCTTCCTTCTTCCATCGATTGTCGATGCCTGTAAACAAATAAAAATGTTAGAAAAGTATAATAGTTTTTTTTATTAAGAAAAATAAGTTATTAACAGAAAAAATAATACAGAAATGTATTATGTACAAAAATAAATTAGACTAATAGAGAAAAAATATCTTGTGAACTTAAATATAAATCTATTGTAAAGATATACTGCCAAGTAGAAATAGCATTCCATTAAATAATTGTTTAATTCAAAATATTTCAAGCAAGACAAAAACAATTTTTTTTTAGTAATCAAAAAATATGTTTAACTTTACGCACTACCAATATTTAGGAACTTTCTCAAAATATTGAAAAAGTTCTCAAGTTTAGAAGGATGTAAAGTATGTTTCTTTAATAGTTGAATTTATTATCAGTTTATATTCATTATCATATTTGATATTCATAGGAACTATTTTCCTTTTGGCAAAGAGGCCCATACTAAAAATAAAACATTGTTGCCTTTTATTTAATTATATATATAATTCTTTATCAATGCAATCCCTAATGGAAAAAAAATATTAGGTAGAATGTCGGAGTGCTATAAAAGATAAATCCTTGTACTTAATCCAAAAAGCTTTTTTAGTCATAGAAAAAAGATTGGGTCTTATGCACTTGTTCCTAGCATTTCATTTTGAGCTTGTTATATGTTTAGGTTACTCGTAACCTTCGCAAACGTAATAACATGTCAATGAGAGATGGTTTAAATTGTTCCTATTATTTAATAATTAAATTTGAAAAAAATTATTATACGCGACAAGTCTTTGTTCGATTTAATTCGTCGAATAAATACAAAAGGAAAAGCGATAGAATTTCTTCACGAAAAAATATTTTACAGCGAATAACACTTAGTAAAATATTTAATAATAGGAACAATCAAACGATCCCTCATTGACATATAATAACATTCGGGTTACTCGTAACCTAAACATATGATGATAATAAACTCAAAATGTAATGCGGGGAACAAGTGCAAAAGACCCAAAAGATTTTTCAATGAACATCAATAAGTTATTTTTCGTCACCTTTATTAAAAAGAACTGCTGTGAAGCATTTCACAAGTGGAGCATGCTAAGCTAAGTTTTAGGAATACAAAGGCCTATAATTAGAAATAAAAATAAAATCCTAAACTTATTGTGAAAACAAACTGAAAAAAAAACTGTTTTTTTTTTTTTTGTTTTTTTAAATTATGGGAGATTTTTTGAATTTACAATATTAATCAGTAAAATGAATAGAGTGAAATTTCAGATTATTTAATGATTAATTAATTATCAAATACTAATTATCGTTGTTATAGTAATTGCTCAATTAATATTTAGAGTGGATTCGAAAATTAAGGTAATAGAATACACAAAATTAAAATTATTACCATAATAATTGAAAATTTATTTGAAGGTTGAATCTTGATAATATGTTTCGAAAAAAGAAATCGTTTTTACAACAATCGATTATCATTTGACTTTCGAGAAAGAATGATAACCTTGTTAACAATTAATTTTTCTTGGAAAGTGTGAACTAAAGATAACTAATCAAGAAAAAAAGTAATGTGTGAACCAATAACAAATATTTTCCCTTAAATGGTAAATATTAAAACATTTTATAGCTTTCGATGAAATAGAAAGAATGTATAGCGACAAGATTTAAGGTAGTGAAAGGTTTTTCATTATTTTTCTCTTATTACAACTTCTTAAAAAATTGCTCTATCCTTGCCGAGGACGAATTTCGCCATGATTACGGACATTAGATATTACTTATTCAATTGAATAATAATTAGACAGTTTTCTCCTCACCTTCCAACGAAAGACTATCTGTTGACCTCATCTGTCTTGTGTCACGGTCTTAGTCAAGAGAATGAATGGGTCATGATGTCACGCTGCGCTTTTTATGGTCGTACTCACTCAGTTCCCTGAGATCCTTTAGACAACACGAAAAGTTGGGAGCTGATACCGCGGAGTAAATGTTTATTTAACTTAGAGCGGCGCATAAAAGACAACAACAGTGTTCTCACATAGACTTTCACGAATACATTAAAGAGTAGTTTAAATAAAAAGGAAAGGACTTAGGAGGTACATTGCTCGATTGATTTCGAAGACAAGACCATCCTCATTTTACTTTTAACTTTGAAATAACATATGCAACTATCCATAGTATTGAATTTTGTTACATTGCGATGAAGTGTTCAACTGATCGATAGTCGACAATTAGAAGTCCCTTTCCAACAGATCACTCTCTGTAATTAGAATTTTTCCGCTACCTTGAAAAACGCTCGTACTAAAAAAATAAATCAATGCATTTCGGTCCTTTCGATTATTTTTAGTCAGACCTTCCCCTCAAACTATAATTTGTAGTACCATTTATGTAATTCGTTTGAATGTGCGCACACAGTCCTGTTGTATGTTTACCCTCCTCCCCCTGATTTGAACGAGATTAAATAAATTCGATTCTGGCGTCAGGAAGGACTTTATTTAACTGTTGTTATACAACCTTCGAAACTGATAAGATTTCATTCATGCTGAAAATGACATCGGTTTCCTAGGTGCCCAAACCAAAGCAGAACTGTTGTATTTGTTTCTTAAAATGAGAATGAGAAACATAAAGAAGAGAAACGTTTAACTCATCATTTTGAACGAAGCAGTAATGTTTGTACAATCTACTCCTGCGTCTTGAAGTCGGATACAAATGATTTTATCGTGAGACCTCTTATCACTTTCAAATTTTACTGCATAATACCGGATAGAAGTGACTCATTCGAAA
Source organism: Euschistus heros (assembly GCA_003667255.2). Lineage (NCBI taxonomy): Eukaryota > Metazoa > Arthropoda > Insecta > Hemiptera > Pentatomidae > Euschistus > Euschistus heros. Next base: position 66,391 of record RCWM02000653.1, on the reverse strand, counting down.
GGAAAATTACAGAATTTGTTTTTAAAACGATAATTTGTTTCCCTATTTGAATAAGTACCATTCCTGTGTATCATTTAGTCACATGTTAAAACCAGTATCACAATATAAACAATTATATTTCACATTTTTTCTATTTCTGTTTCTCTGACCCCTTGAGTTTCAAATTATCGAGATTGTCTAACCATTTTTAATGTTATATTTATTACAATAAAGTCAAATATCCCTTTTATTTATTTTCATCTTTCATTGGTAAAATGATTTTTTTTCAATTAAAATTGAAGTTTCTTTTTGATAAAACTATTTACAGGATAACTTTATTAACGAAAAAGAATGACTGCCCGAAGCTCTGAAAGAGACACCTTATATTGAAGTAAATATTTCATTTTTTAGTCTGTACTAGTAACTCATTACGTAGCTTCAATTAATGCTAATCACTCTTAGAATAACATAAATAAATAGCTTGAAGTTATTCATTTCGTGGCTTCCCTAAATATTTTTTTATCTCCACTGCAGTTTTTCCGCAAAAACAGACAAAGAACATGAACAATAACAGGTAATGTCAACTGAAACCCATAACAACTTCATAATTAACCTAACGAACAAACAACAGCCGCAAGTTTCCGCAATGGCTAAAACAATTTATTTCGAATAAACATTCATGCGGTAAAAACCCACAACAAAAGAAATCAAAGCCACAGGCTAAGAATGAGTTACTGACCACAGCTGGTATTCTCGATCGCGCATGCGCTGATAATTTTGACCTGAGTCCGAACAACGTTAAAATAACATTATTAAGTTTAAGAAAAGGAGAAAAAAAAAAAAAATAAAAGCAAGTTTATGTGAAGATTTGATATTTCAATATATTTTCATTATAAAGAATTTAAAATATTGTTTGATTTCTAAAAGGGCAAATCTTAAACGAAAAATGATGAAACAATCAGCAATTTTTCCGATAGAAACGTCATTATTTTTTTATTAAATAAGAGCCATAATTAGGACATTGATTCAGCCAAACAAGGAATTCCATTTATTGCAGCAGACGTTGTTCAATCAGAACATTAAATCTGTATTTCAACTGAATGAGAAGTTATACTGCAGTATTTCAGTATTGGTTCCGTAATTTAGTTTCAAGTCTTAATATTACTCATTTCAAATTTTTTTTCTCGTTTCCTAAGCAAAGAACTTTTAATTTTCAGGGGTACCAAACCAAAAAATAATGCATAAAAATGTATTAAAAATTTGAGTAATTTAAATGTTTTATATAAAAATTAAAAATTCTCCGATATACTATTGTTATTAACATCCACAGGTTAAAATATTTTGTTGCTAAAGCTCGATTCTAAGAAGTACGAAAGCCGTTACACGGTCCAAGATGTCTTCCTAATATTCTTCGCTTTCTTCACGACTCAACCAATGATCTGTAAACTTTGATCCTACAGGTTTCTTTATATATAGAGTACAACAGATAGACATTTTTTTAAATTTTACTTAGGAGTCAAAAAACTGCGTCGATCAACTAATGTTCGATCAACACATTTCATACTTAAGAACTAAGAGGTATAGAGGAGCTTATAATTCCACAAATTAGACAATCAACATTTACTTCAATGATTTGTCATCGTTCATTCATCGATTTATTACCTAATTACGGCAATCGATATTAAAAAAATAAAAAACAAATATGAAATAATGCGTGAGATGGGCCATTGGAACAAGGCTGTTAAGTGCGGATGACTTGGCAAGGCTGATGGCCTTGGTATTACGAAACTTCCTCCCCCTTTTCGAGGGGTCCCAGAGTTAAAAATAGAAATAAAACAACCACCATCACATGCGTATGTCGAAATATGTTGCTGTCATCCAGGACAGAATCGGCGGGCTCAACATTTTCATAAAAAGGTCTGCGGAGGTAAGGGGGTATAACCAACCACACCTATACAAATATCTAAAAAAAAAAAAAAAAAAAAATGAAATGAGAAATGAAATCTTCAGTGTGTAGTGGAAGATGGAAAGAATACAGCACTTAAATTAGGTAACATTGAGTATGAAAATATTGCAAGAGCGAATCCCGAGAATTTAGTGTGTTCGGTAAGAAGTAATTTCTATAGCTCTTCACTAAAGTGGCATTCATGAACGACCAATGTGGATTGAAGTAACAAAGGGTATCCCAACTTCAACATAATAATCACACTTAAAAAAAAAAAAAGATTCAAAAAGCTTATTTTCACGACATGGAACAGGTAGTTCATAAAAAGGCCTCAACAAAAATCATAAACAGATCCTAAAAAATAAATACTAAAAAACGCCAGATGACTAAATAGTCCCGTTCCGAAGTTACACACACACCAGCATAGGCAAGCAATATTGAAAACTTCCAGACAAAAAGTTTTAACTGTAGAAATTCTTCATTTACCCAACGAAATATAAATCGATTGTGTGAATGCGGTCTTTTGATCGATTAGAACACATTATTTTCAAAGCATAAGGTTTTGAAGTAGTCTTATTTATTACCCCACCAAAGAGAATACGTTAGGGTTTATCTGTTGTGCGGGCGGAAGTCTACAGTTGTGATCTGCCTGATAATTGCAGTAATTATTCAAATATAGAATCATCCTAGAAGACAAAATTCCTTACTTTATAGGTTGTAATACATGAATTATATATATATATATATATATATATATATATATATATATATATATATATATATAATTTCTTAAACTAACATCTTGTTATTTCAATTAGTAAATCAACTACAGTAAGATTACTTTGCCTAATGAACATGTCGCTGGTCCCAATCGATTGTAATATCGTAGTCAAATGATCGATTTTAGGCCGAAAACAACGGAATAGTAATCATTTTTTACTATTTTTCAATAATATTGTCATTGAACGTTAGTAAACATAGCCAGCTTGTTGTCTTGGCATTTATTTATAAGGAAACAGCCAATTTCTTTCAATTTAATCAAAGATGGTGGAAGCTGAGTCAAATGAAAGTCTGTAAGGCAAGAGAGAAGGGGAAAGTGCTGGGCCTGATCTCCCTCCTGCTAGGGTCGGGTCAGCTTTCATCATTTACTCTCCTCCAATCCTTTTTTAGTTTAAATTTATTCATTTCACTATTAAACAGTCACTTTTACTATCACAATTCAAATATAAATAAAGAGAACGAAAATTTAGATATAAAGCAGTTATTACATCATCGGAATATACTAAAATAAACCTTTCAATCTCAAACAGGAATAAATAATAGGCCAAAATTTAGCCAATTTACCAGACAAACCTAATAGAGAAAATACAAAAAAGAATATAGACAGGTATAATAATACAAAATAAAAATGAAAACAGAAATAACTTTTTAAACGGCCATTTTGTTTTATAAAAAGATATTGCGTTATTACAGGTGAAAAACTACAGTCAACACTATGTATCTTTTGATTTCCTGCTGATGTGTCCACTAGTGAAACTCACCTCTTAAAAGTATATAATAAAAATAAAATTAAAATTAAGAATAATTTTTAACGATGATTTTTTAAAACTTTAAATCGAATCAAAATATTTCGGAGTAGATCTAGTGTAATTTTTGGTCCCCGATGAGGACACGTGAATTCTGAGCTTACATGTAAGATACATATAATCATATCTAAATTTTATCAGGAATGTTTTCAAATTATAATTTTAAAATAAATTGGAGTCATTGTAACGGGGTGAGTTACATTTCACAACGGTTAAGTGATACAAATATCGATCTTGCTTCGGTGAAATTTGAGCAAAAAAAGTACAAAAAAATATATTAACCAATAAATATATAGATATTTTTTAATTTAAGATTAAATACACAGTATAAATGACAGGATGAGGCCACGTTTATAAAACAGAAGGCGTAAACAGTTATTTAAATGTAAATTTTTAACGCTAACGAGAATAAATTTAGCTCATTATTAACTCATTGCATTGGAAATTCATTAAAACTAAGTAGGATTTGATCTTTAAAATACACTGGGTAGTAGAATACAAGACCTTTGGTGTGTCTGTGGAAAGATAAAAAAAATTACATAAAACATTTCTTTGTCTATCATAAATTTACATATTTATATTAAGACCTAGGTTATCCATGGATCTGCAATTATTTGAAAAAGATTGATATAGTTTGATCAAAGGTATAATCCAAAAGAGATTACTTCCGGGAACAGTTCATCAAATACACCGTATAACGGTTTTCATATCGATCTCACTCGAGAAATGACTATATGCTACTGGGGCATTTCTAGATGTAGACTAATCACGAAATCACCTTGGTACGTTTCAAACCACACACTTCACACTGATTTAGAAATACCCACAGTAAAGGAACATATACATGACCTTTATAGACGATTTCATGACAGACTTCATGGACATAACAACATACTCATTAATGACATGGCTACGACTGACATACCTGGAAATACTCTCAAAAGGCTTAAAAGAAGCTGGATGAGAGATTTGCTCAAATAAATCTCTTTAACCCATGCCAGGAGGAGGTACTGTTGAGTACTAGTCTCCCACACGAATACAAGGCCTGTAGTATTCAATTTCACATCACATTCACTGATTGCTACCCTAATAACAGGTGTGAATTAAAATATGAAAGAGGAAAAAAAAAGAAAAAGTTTTTATATTCTTTTATTTTAGTGTTCCAATTGTCCTTTTATCACACTAATTTATCGTGTTTTTTTTTTTTTTAAATGTAATGATCATATTTTTTTCTACGCTAGTTAGTTAAAAAACAATAAATTACTTGTTTAACTAAAATATAAACAAAAATTAAAAAACAAGCAATTCATGTATTATATATACATAACGCATGAAATACGATAAACTATAGTTCAATAGGATAGCTGTAAAAAGTAACACAGTAAACAAAAAACGAATAAACGAGAAAAAGTTTAAAACGGTAATCAAGATAGTAACATTTTTTTTGTAAAACAATCCTAAGAACATATTTTTACTCTCATATTTTTATTATTCTGTCATAAAAAAATTATGAACATTCCATAATTAGACGAAGAGCAATAAGTAATTATTAAAGCAGTTAATAAAACGAATGCGAACACTGACAAAATGAAAAAAAAAAAATTGTAATAAGGTTTGCTATTGATCAGAACACAATGAACTAGCAAATAGTATTAAATTATAAGGAAGAACCGATGAGGGTAAAAAAGAAGAAGTTGGAAGTGGTGTGATTCAGACCCAATATGCAAATTAGAGGTTCGAATAAACCACAAATTATCTCAATTACAAACGTGGCTATTAAAGCTTTTAATGACGCAGATTTTTATTTACTAATCAAATTTAAAAATATAGCTCGAACAGTTTGTGTTTTGGTCTAAATTTAAACTGAAATTTATTTATGTAAATTTTAGAATTGTCAAAATTTTCTATTGCAGAAAACAAGTTTGGAACATCTTTCAAAGCTTTCTTAACTTTATTATGTATATAGTTATCTGTCCCTTAGCAATTCGTAACTAACAAGCTATGTTTTGTTTTTATTGAATTGAGATTAATCCTATAAATATCCTTGCTGTCAATTAAATTTGAAATATCCCTTTTAGAAAAAAAATTAGGTTTCAACATAAATTATAAAAACTTTATTTACACTTATATTTGTATCTAACATCAGCAACAATAAACTATATTAATCATAAACACATCCTACCATAACGAAACTTTGGTCGGTGTAAAAAAAAAAAAATGTTTTTCCAACTACTTGTTAATTCTGAGTGTAAATTTCTTATCAACTTTCTCTTGAAAATATGATTTCAACAGAGGATTCAAGAAAAAGCCTCAATTTTTGTGTCACATTCAAAATGAAGTTTTAAAAAATTAAAATTATGTATAGCGATAAATCAAAGAAAAGAATTTCCCATAACTAATAAATTAGTTTCAATAATTGTTCCTCAGTTAAAAAATGTTAAGCAGTTCAAGGGTAAGTGTTTTAATTCAGTCCCCCTCCTTATGATTATACATACTCCTTTACACAGTAAATTGATTTTTTTTTTTTTTTAACTAATCACAATCTCTACTATTTATAGCTAAAGAGATGAAAACTATTATAGACAACATTAATTTTATAGATTAAAAATAAAACACAAAGTTATAGTGTAATTTGTTTGCCCTCGTACTAATATTTAGAATGGGGAATCGCCTATTATAATTTTATTTTACTTATCCTTTTAAATACGAATACACTCCAATGAATATCAGGTGAAAACAGATAATTTTTTTCTATCGTTCTTATCTCAAGTTTGATAAAATATGTATTTTAGTAACAATAAAACATTAAATTAATTGTATTTTAAAATGTATATCATAAAGAAATATATTTATAAAATAAACCAATTACATAACAACATTAATAAAACCTGAACAGGAAAGGTTTTCATTACATATACGAACAATTTTAGAAATCTAGTTAGCAGTGGATACAGCTGACTAATTGGGAGCTTTCCTTAGATCACCAACTCACTGAATTTAACAGTTGCAATTTCGAAACTTTTACATTAATGGAATTCGAAACTGGACTTGAAACTTGAAGCATTTGAAATGAATGTTTCTGATCACATCCAGATATCATACTCTCACTTTTGAAGCCAAAGTGTTTTTATAAAAGTAGATTACGAATTTAGATCAATGCACTGTCAACGAATATTAATTTCAACTTAAGCTATAATTTTTTACATATCTAATTCGCATATGTTTCAATAATATGAAACCACTAATGAATAACGCAAACATTTTTTTAGTTATATGATGATGGTAAATATTTTTTTACAAAAATAACCCATACATTTTTTAAACAAGTCCATTTATTTTAAAGCCAGATAAAATGGAAACGTAAGGAATTATGTACGCAAATAAAAATTTATTTGTTAAATAATTATTTTTTAAATACTTTAGAGAGGAGTCTTACAAAAATGTTGATGTCATATTAATCTAAAACGACCAAAAATATACTTTTATATCAAAGAGATAAATGATAATTGAAAGGAGATAGAGTTAAAAATCTTTTTTTTTTTATCACCATCATTTCTCGACTTTAAAACTAGGTTATAATTTTTTTTTTTTTTTTTTTCATTTATTGATATTTACAACTGTAAAAAATAATATACATCAAGTAAATGTGTTCATAATGAATACAGTGGCATGTAAATAACTTGTGAAGAACTACTCACTAGTAGCACTTCAATAAAATCTACACTAAAAGGTCTCTAGGCCATCTTCTTTTCAGACGCCTCGGAGGATTATCAGGGATGGAGGAGGAAGCAAGTTGGGAGACTAGTGGATTGGAGTGGTTATGGAGCTTACTATGGAAGGATAGGTGTCTGGTTTGGGCTAAACAGAAACATATGGACCATTAAGATCTTTATGGATAAGTTTATTGGTCACATAGTAAGGAGCATTGAGGATTTTTCGAAGGATTTTGAATAGCAAAGATTGGATACGAGATGAATTGGATGGTTTAGTAGAGCCCCAAAGCTCAACTCCGTACGTCCAAGTAGGTCTAATTGCACTGTCACTGTCATGTAAATGAGTCTTTTGTAATTAATTGGGAGCTTTGAACGTTTGTCTAGTAAATGTTGAAGTAGTCTGTAACGACGGGCAGTTTCTTGTTGTTTTAGTCTTGTATGTGGATTCCAAGTAAGACGTTTGTCCAAGTGGAGTTCTAGGTAGCGGATCTGTTCAACAGGGATTAGTGGAATATCAAGGTTATAATTGAATATGACAACGATATCTCTTAAAATTAAAGACTCCATCTTTTATAAAAACGAAAAAAAAACATGGTTAGGAATAACGTAGACATATATCCACCTAAAATATTCAACATTTTATTACATTACTTTGAATTTTCGAAGAGCTCTTTTCAAGGACAAACGAAGCTGGTTGAACTTAAATAAAAAAACATGTAATTCTTTCTATTCAGTGAACAGTATAAGAGCTTTTCTTTGCGGCATTGTATTATTTCTTCAAGGTTCCGTGAAAACTTGGGTTTCGTTTCAGAAGACGAAAGAGTATTTTTAAGATGAAAAATCGCATAAATTTGAAGATATTAATACACAGAACAATGCGGAGGAACATAAAAAGTAACATGAATATCCTGTTTTGTTGAAAGAGTAGAATGGATCGAAACGAGCTGTCAGCAACACATAGCCCACTTCATCTTCATACACCATTACCCTCAATTAAAGAAAATTAAGAGTGTTCTGAGATCACGTGAAGGGAATGTACTGGGTTGTATTTATGGGAACAGATTTTTTTTTTTTTTTGTTGTTGCGTGTTAATTTGGAAAACTATTACACAGAGTCTATCAATAAAGTAGAAGCAAAAAAAAAAAAATCATAATAATAATAAATTAATATTCATATTATAACAAAAATTAACCGCATACAAAACGAAAAACTCCAATATTAGTTTGTTTGTTTTTTTCTTTGGACTCTCTCTAATCGAGGAAAACATTTTTAAAAAATTGGTCATATCATGAGAAATATGTGTTGTCTTTATATTCCAACGGGATAAGAGTCCCTAAGGAGAAAATAAAATTGTCGATGTTACCATGTGGTCTTATTTTTAATTTTGAAGTCCACATAGTCTTGTAAAACATGAAATAATAGAATGTTCAGTCAGCTATGAATTTTTGCTCTTACTGATGAAGGGCATCAGGCAAATCGTGCCAACTACCAATACACTTGAATACTGGCTATGTGCCAACCTATGAGAAAATAGCGGATTTAAAAAAAAAAAAAAAAAATGTAAATTTTACTCTAGGTATGTACATAGATTTCTATATATTTGAAACAAATTAAAAAAAATAGATGTGGACAAAATAATAACAACCGCTCTTCTGAAAATCTTTGGATCTGTATGTAAAAATATTTTGGGCAAGAATTGTATCTTCAATGCAAGTCTAAACGTTTTGGCGACATGCTTTCTCAATAACTGTTTCACATTATTCAAAAATATTTATGCGATTTCTACAAACGTCTCAAGGAAATCAGATGGAAGTACATTTGCAGTATAGAAAGTAATCGGGGAACGGGCAGCTTTCTAATGCAGAGGGCAAGGCTACGACACTGCACAGGGAATACATTAAGTCCAAGAGAACTCTCTAAACCTCTCTCACGTTTAAGATTTAAATTTATTTATTGTTAAATTTAACATAATTATTAATACTTAAAAGCGTTCATCAAAGACAAAGTAAGAAGCATGGAAGAAAAATTAGAAGACACAAACGAAAAAGATCATAATTCCGAGTAGAACTTATAGTCGTCTTAGCATAAGTTGAGAGAAGAAAAATATGTAGTTTTTTTTTTTATATTTATTTTTTTGTTATTTGAGTGCTGAATCCGAATTTTAACTTTGACTCCTAGAAAAGCATGAGAGTGCGCATGAATAAAAAAAGAAAAATGTACAAAAATAAAAATTCCTACAAATAGTTTAGTACCGGTGTTTCTTTTTTTCAAATCTACTTCATTGACGCTAGTGCACATTGAAAAATATAGTTAATGAAATCAGATTGTAAAATAAATGAAAACTAAATTCTATATTTCTTTCCTGGATTCATTCATATATTTCTGTTGGTAAATGGTTAATTAAAACATTAAAAAACAATTATAGTTTAAAAAACTAAAAAAAAAATACTTTAATAGCAAACCAAACTGAACCTATCATAGACAAAATCTAATGATTTAAAACCCTTAGTATATAACATTTTTTGATTGAATTGGCATTTCTGTCTTATAGACTCTTAAACATGACCAAAACTAACTTCTTGAGAAAGTTGGCGTAATTCGTCGATTTTTGACAATCGATTGTGGCTAAACGCCGAATCAAATTTTTTTTAGACCCACAATTTAATAACTTTAATTTTGCAAATAACACATTTTTCGATTTAAAGAGTTTTCGTTGTTTTTTTTTTTTTTTTTTAAATCTGAAAAAAGTGCGAAAATGTTGGTTTTTTTTGCATCCCAAAAATTTTCTTCTTATAAAATGTAGTCACATTTTTGATATTTTATTCTCAGGACCCATCTAGACCATGTAAAAACATAAAACCTACTACTCCACCTTTCGCATAGAGACCCCCATTTTGGGGGTATTTCGACTGGACTAAGTAAGAATATCAAAACAAAGTTGTGAAATTATTGTATTGCCATTGGTCCTTGACAGGTGTGTAAATTTTCAAGATAGTCAAATAGTTGTAAAATTGGTGAAAATTACGATGCAAGATTCCGTTACATACAGGTAAAGTTAATAAAAGCGTATTAAAAATATTTATAACACTCTTTTTTTTATTACAACAAAATAAGTTCAATTCACATAAATATAAAACATTTCTTAATTGTATTCACAGGGAATAACTCCGTCAGCACTTTCGTTTTGGAGCTTTCAGCGCATTCTATCATGATTTGGTTAAATTAAAATTTATGTAAATTTTCAACTACATGTATGAATATTTGAATAATTATGTTCGAACACGTCAAAACTATTCAGTGTTTCATTCGTCTGTCTTATTTTCTATCAGTATCTGAGAGAGGTCTATTTCACACTGATTGTATTTATTAAAAAAATAATTATTACGAAGAATAAAAATCATTTAATTTACGACAGGTTTCAGGTTCATTTCGAATGAAAGAGGACGTAACCATTTAACGATTTAAGAACTGGGGTCACCTGTGGTGCAGTGGTTAGCATGGCAACCTTCTAAACCCAAGATCGCGGGTTCGCAGCCCGGCAGATGACCTTAGGATTTTATAAAGGGAGTAAAAAATCCTTAGCTATGCCGTCCTTCGGAAGCGACGTAAAATGGGGGTCCCGAGCCTGTGCGATGTCAGGTACTCGTTAAAGATCCCTATCCTAATTATACCTGAATAGGCAAAATTTAGGACTCCCACCGTAGCATCGTCCGATTAGCCATAGCAGCATAAAAGTGACGTTAAACGAAATAAACAACGATTTAAGAACTAATATGTATTCCGTAGTAGATTGGTAACATCAAGATGTTTCATGAATTCCCCAGAAAACTTAACAGAAATTTATGCCTTATTGTTCATGATACGTTGTCCTAGCAAAAAATCATTCATGCACCAATGAGTTAAGAATGAAATCGATTTTCAGTGCGGAACTTTAAAACTATTTAAAAAACAATGTGAATGAAGCTATTTAAAAAAAAAAAAAAAAGTATTGTCAATAAAGATGCAATTACATAACTTATGTTGCGTTTATAATTTATTAGCTGAAATAACCCTGCTCCGCTACGGTTTAATATCATTAGGATTAAGGAGAAATTAGATTAGAAAAAGTTAAGCTTAGCGTTGATAATTATTATTACTTAAATAAACCTAAAGAATTCCAATATAGTAACCTTTCCATTGAACATCTTTCATCGTGTTTTGTCACAGCTACACGTTTTTTTTTTTTTTTGAAGACTTCTATGGATTTCAGGAAAGGTTTTCTTATACTTCTGTACAGTCCCTCTAAGTACAGTTGGGTGATTCTCAGAATATGAGTATACAGCATATCCTTTAACTTCGGGTTGGATTTCTTTATGTTTGTTAACCACTTTTCTGCCAATTTCGGGGTGATTTGTCATGTATTTCTTAACAGCGTCCCTGTTGACCTCTACATGTGCTTGAATATATTTGGCAGCCGAGTTCCTTAGTTGTTTGTTGCGAACTGAATCTGTGGATCATTTCCTACGTTGTTTACTTTTAGATTGATGGGTTTACTTCAATGTTGCAATAGACTCATCTGAACTGAGAAAAGGGTATACTCTAGGTTCAAGGAATGAAATTCGGAAATGCTAGGTACAACTTGTAAAATACAAATTGTGCCTGGTTGAGAAAAGCCGATTATCTTGTGACCGGTAAACTGAACGAAGAGTAGTTGGGGACGAAGCTACTGGTGAAGCAATGTTGGTGGGTTGCTCGTAAGGAATATGTACATCAAACTGGCCTTACATGTCATCACCAGAGAACATAAGTCTTTTAACCTCCTCTCTAACATAAGTCTTTTAATAGCTTCTCGTCACGAAACTTGTAAGGGTACACCTCTGCAGCCGCCATGAGTTCACAGAAAGCACCATATTATAAGGTTTCGACATCGATGGTATTATAGTTTGTTTACAACTGTAAGGAACTTAATTTGAGGTCAAAGTGTGCGGCTTAAACATCTAACCTATTTCTTAACTTAGGTTATCTCCATATACCATATGACAATTAATCTATTATTATTCATCCAATAAAAATTGTAATCGCATTTTTCGCGAATTAGCCGCGATCCAGGCCGATTTTTTAAAATTCCTTTCTTAGCGAGCACCTTCGGCCCTAGAGGAAGCTATAAATCGAATTTCATTCCAATCCGTTAGCTGGTTTCTGAGACTTCGTGTTAAGTGAGTGAGTGGTATTTGACAAATATATAGTAGATTATCTATTTTGTAACTTATTACCTGTGACCACATATTTTATTTAAAAAACTTTTTTAGTTTTATTTTAAATGTAAATGTTTATTCTACTTTTATATTTCATAATCGTAGTTGACTTCAATCCGTCCATCACTAAATAATTTAAGTGGTAACAAAATTTCTATAAATATTTTTATTTAAATTGGAGAATATTTTTATTGTACGTAAAAATTTCAAAATTAGATCATTTGAAAAAAAGAAAAAGAAAAAGCAATGGTTTATTGTTTTCATATTATCAAAATTAATCTATCGAAAATTCTGTCTAATAAGGAATAATACATTCACCAGCAAAAACCAATAACTAACAAAAAATAAGATGATTACCAAGGCACTAACGAACAAGATGTATGGTATTGTTCCAGAGAACACTAAATAATTAATAAAGCATTAAGAAGAATGATTGTTTATTAATTAAATTAAAATGTAACAAACAATTCTTCTGAAACACTTTTAAAAATATAAAAAAACAAAACTGTGGTAGATGAGGTAATAATTTTAAAAGGTTACACGTGCAGCTAATTTTCGTGTCTGACAACATTTTACAGTTTTACAAGAATGGCGCGCAACTAAAAAAAAAATTCAACAACGCCCTACATATTTTTTTTTTTTTTTTTTTTTTTTTTTTTTTTAAACTCTGTTTTTATTGATTAAATATTACAGTATTTCTCGTAATGAATCCATCCATACTACATTTACAACAACAAAATAATTTAAAAACCCTATATGAAACAAAATAAATATGTTTAGAACACATTATGGTAATCCGTTGGCTGAAATGCAATATATATATAATATCTTTGAGAGTTGGTAGAACTTTATCAGATCGCTTAAATTAGTAAAACATACATAATTTCTTCCCTAATTTTTTTACTAATCATATTCGCTTTTATTTTAACATAAGGTCCTGTGTCGGCTCAGTAAGACTAATCAAAAGACTAATAGAAACTTTTTTTTTTCCATTTTGTCTAATAGGTGCTGCGAAAAACAATAAAACATGAAAATTTTATTTTATAGCTCCATTTTAAAAAATGATACTCGCATGGTTCTTTCGCTGAAACATTTCTATTTCAGATTATATTAAGTGGAAAAAAATTAAATTAAAAAAAAAATATATAGTTTAAAAAACTAAAAAATCAAGGTTGTGTGGTGAACAACAGTCAGATCTTTTAATTTTTTGAGTTCAAGGTTCGAAACTAATTTTCCTGTACTATTCATAATTTTTTTTGCAACTTAAACACAGTTTATCCAAAACCAACCACATATCTCTGAGTAAGAATGGGCAAATTTTTACTTTAACAATCCTATCTTGCACAAAATGTAATGATGATGAGTATATAACATTTTTTGATTGGATTAACCATTTCTGTGTTATGGACTTTTAAACATGACCAAAAATAACTTTTTTTTTAAAGTGTGCAAAATTCTTCGATGCTTGGCAATCGATTGCAGCTGAACGCCTGAATCAAATTCAGCTTAAGGAATGTCTTTAGACGCACAATTTAACTTTAGTTTTGGAAATATAACATTTTTCTATTTTTTTTTTTTTTCAAAAATCTTTTTTTGCCCTCATCAAACTTAGTTTCGTTTTTGATATGTTATTCTCAGGACCCACCTGGTCCATATAAAAACATAAAACCAACGACTACACATTTTGCAAGGCAGACCCCCTATTTTGGGCGTAATTTAACTTGACTAAATGAGAATATTAGAACAAATTTGTGCAATTATTGTATTATCATTGGTCCTTGAAACGTGTCCAAATTTTCACGTTAATCAGATAGCTGGAAATTGGTGAAAATTAAGATGCAAGATTCCGTTACATACAGGTGAAGTTAATAAAAGCGTATTAAAAAATAAATAAAGATATTTAATCGTATTTTTCAGAATTAATACTCGAAATTTTAAATATTCGAGTAAACAGCTTGCAGATATTTCGTACAAAAAATATCAGTTTTTGATTAAACAAATAAAAAAACCCTTATGTGTAAGTGATTATCGGGAACAAAAATTTTTTTTTATATAGCTGACATGAATTTAAGTTTCATTTTGAGGCTCTTAGATTAAAGTTTTGAGACACTTCAGGACTAAACCCGAAATAGATTTTTATTTAGATTAAAAATTATTTTGTATTTGGGATTGATGAATCAAAACTGATTGCCACTTCTATTGGAATTATTTTTATCCAACATCGCTATACATTTAAATGAAAATATATATAAATTCAATAGAGACCCGGGGAGTGAAGCTAAAACAACAAGTAGAAAATAGCATAGAATTTAATAATTATAAATCATCAGAACCAGATTGTTGTCACATGATAAGAGACGTGTGGATTAAACAAATAAAGAGAGAAAAAAAAAAATCATAAATAATAAAATCGTTCAAAACCAATCCAGATTTTTTTTGTGACCAGATAAATATTTTCAATAGTCTCACTTTAAATTAGATTTCAAAAGAACAAACTAACCAGTCATAGGGAAAACCCAAAGGTTTAACCAACCTGGCGCTTTCATCTTACCCTTCTTAGATTTATTATCTTACATTTTTAAAAACTCTAATAGATATAATCTACGTAACAATGTAATAATGTGTTGAAATTTTGTATGTAATAGAAATGATGAATGTTTAACATTCTAAACTAGTTTTCGAATAAAATAATTCCAATGTAAATGGCAATCAATCCTAATTGTGTTAATCCGTTATTTTATGTATTTAGTAATTATTCTATGTATAAGTAATTAGAAGTAATGTTTAGCGAGAAAAATTAAATCTTAACATGTTTATCAATTGAATAAACAACAAATGCATAAATTATTCGTTACTATTCATCAGTTGTTCATAATAGCTTGGACCCAACAATGAATTGAAGAAACAGGAAATTCAAAATGTTATCTCGGGTACCAAACGGTTGGGAATCCCAAATGAATGAAAAATGTATGCTTCTAGAAATCGGCATCAACACTCATAAAAAGATTAAATTCCCACAGTCCAGGAACTATTATGTCATACAAACTTATAGATAGCAAATATTAACTTTAATAGATTAGTAAAAAAACAAAAACGTCAAAAGTAAAAAGAAGAAATGACGCTAGAGGATGGCTGATTTTAAACTCAAGAGTATACATTAAAGGGGGCGACCAAACAGGTCTTGGAGTGACTCAGTTCGCATGACGTCATCTTGAGTCTCCGCCCGGCTATTTCACAATACTCTCTACCAAAGCAGTATCTCCTGTTAAATGTTATTTTAGAAATTTGGATTCGATAACAATATCAAACGTAGTTATATAGTATGATACCGTGGACGCAAAAATAAATGTAAAAATTGCAAACTAAAGTGACAGGTCACCAGTTTCTTTTCACTAACAAGATTGGTTGCTTCTGTAGAAGTAGAAGAATAATGCATAAAGCAAGGATCCATTGTTATTAAATTAGTAGCTATTATTCTATTCTTAGTAGTATAAATCTAAACTATTATATAACAAATTTCAACTATGTGCATTATTTTCATAGTTCTAGGAAGGTTTATCAGTATTACAATTTACAATTATGATCTTATATAATCTTCAACCAGCTAATAGTAACAGGGGTTAAAAATTACAGCTGTGCGTGAAAATATCATTAAGGGAATAATTCTCAATTGCATAAATTAATAAGAGACTTTTATCGATAAACAAATAAAAATTTAATTATTAGTTTAAAGTTCTCCTCATATATGAGCGGGCGAAGGGGATGCTAGTTCATAAATAAGTCGAACAAAATCTACCGTCCCAAGCCAAGTACATTACACGTAAATTTCACTTTTATAAGTCGATTTCAGGTTAAAAACGTAAAAAAAAAAAAAAAGTGTAAATAAGTTGGTCTGAAAATAGTGGACTTCTAGGACTTCCACCTCTATGAATCGAACGATAGAAAGTCATATCAAAGAATTTCATAGGTAATTTGTTTTCTGTTTTGTCATTGTTGTTTAACTCATCAGTTCTTAGGTACCAATCACTTATTGGTTATTCACTAGATTGGTTTTACTTTTATTTTGGTTTGTCTCCGCAAAAATTGAAAATTCTTCCAATTAACGAAAAGTCAAAACTGATTCGCGAAGTAAAGAATGGAGACAGAACTTGAAGACGCTAAGTCTACTTTTAGGTACCTCAGGTGATGTACGATTAGTGATGTTGAAAGTTGTACTATTAAGTGGTTCCGGGTATTTAATTTTCCGTTTCAATGCCTTTATATGTCTGTACAAACAACATACATATACCAATTAGTAAAAATATACGTAATGATTTTGTGGTTATTTTTCCCATTTACATGAAGATAATGGAAATAATAACCTCGTTAAGTCGTTGTTCAATAAGTCGAACAACTAAAAATAAAAATAATTTTTAGAAAAAAACAAAAAGTAAAAAATATTTTAATTACTTCGAAAGAGCATTAAAGGACAATTAACGAAATTATCGATAATTATATACCTATTCACAATTTATGATAAGTTATTTTTGGAGTCAGCGCCAGTCAAAACAACCAAGAAAAAAATATGGTAATTTTAAAATCTCCCAACTATTTCATCACCGCCACACTGTTGTGTTATTCGAAAGTTTGTTGCAAAGGCAGGACTAAGCTGCCACCGGCTTCATGGCTTCCACCGACTCCAAAAATAACTGATCATAAATTGTGAATAGGTATATATGTATCGATAATTTCGTTGATTGTCTTTCAATATCCTTTGTTTTGAAGTAATTAAAATATTATTTATTACTTTTTAGTTCAAAATTGAACATGTAGGTTTAATCTTGAAGTCAGTTTTTTTTTTTTTTTAATTATTTTTTGATTGAATTATTTCTCACTTCCTTTAGATTTTTTTTTATTCGAAGACTAGTTTCAAATGTTAAACATTCATCATAAGATCTAAAAACATATGAAAAAATCAACACCAGCACTTCGCTACACAGATTATATATATAAAATTTAAAAAATGTAAGACAAGAAATCAAACGTTGATACTCGACTAAGAGGCGAAATGGAAGGGCTTCTAAACGTTAGCAGGACTTATAGTAGTAGAATTAGTGAAAAGAGAAGGAAGAAGTTGGGTAGTAGTTAAATACGTTTTGAACCAAAACATTTTTTAAAATTTATTTATTCTTTTTATCATAGCTATTTATAATGGTACAAAACATGTCTTGAATAATTATGTGTTCAAAAAGCATCGAGCCACGAGGACATTTTTTTTAGGTTAAGGGTTATAATGAATTGTTTAAGAGACAAGGCTACTGTTGAAGGAGCATGCGAATATGAAGGTTCCTCCTCATCAAGTACATTGAAGGGCAGATTTCCGTTCCACATAAAGGCTGTTGACTGAAAAGTTGATACGTCACAAAATAAGCAGCATTGTAAATTTAACTTAGTGTTATTAAATATTATAGTTAAAAAATCTCATTTCATGGGACAATTTTGTGTGGGAAAAAAAAGAAAGATTCTTGTCAAAATACAACCTGCCATTATGAGGTTTCCAAGAATAGACTTTTGTAGCATTACAGAATAAAAATCTTTAACTGTACCAAGAATCCATAGTTAAATATAAACCTAGATCGTTCGGTCTTATCTGGAACAATCCATCAAAAATTATCTTGTCGTTTGAGACATGTTTGAACTCAGCAGATTTTTAGGATGTACAAGGGCTGTATTATTAATGACTTTATCACAAATGGCATTCCACAGGGAGTATAAGCATATATTTCAGGCTGTTTGAAAAGTAAGAGAGTAAACATTATATTCGAACAAATAAAAATAAAGGATATCATGTCTATGAACTGCATGAAAAGTTGTAAAGATTGAAAACATTATATTTCGAAAAGCAATGCTTATTAAAAAGTTGCGGATAGAACGATTCTTCTACAAATAAATCCTACGTAAGAATCCATCGAATAAAACAAAACCCTTTCGAGACGAAAATTAAAGACAGTGCACTTCACGTGGGAAGAAATCCTTGGAGTGGGCTGAAAATAATAAAAAATAAGTATTCTTGAAATACCTACAACTAAGTCGTGGGTTTCCAATAGGGAAGGGTTTCTGAGAGAATAACAACATGGACGACTGCATGAACACTTAAACTCGACGAAATGAAATTTCTTCCTTAGGGAAATAACTCGATTAATTTTGAACAAAACAAGCAAACTAAAGTTTTTAATATAAATATCAAACTTAAATCCGTAACATTTATACGTTAATATGCTAACAACGGAATTCCTATTCAAAATAACGAAAGCTGTAGTATTAAGTAAAAAATATTTCACAGTCGAAACTCAAAATTCTTGATCAAATGAGCACCACTATAGTTGGGTATTGAAGCTAAAATTATCACTTGCGTATATGTGGTAGATATCAATAAAACGGGGAGAAACGGTCCAATTCAGATTACTTTATAAATATTTGCATACATTAATATAAAAAGGAATTTATTTAAATAATAATTTTAATATAATTACTTAAGCAACAATAAATATATACATAACAAGATGTGCACTAAAATGAAGGATGCAACGTTGTAAAGCGTTAATCCAAAGGACGAATTTCAAATTAGTTGAGAAATAAAACGGAAGGTAGTAAGTGAAAAATATTCAAAATTATTCTTAGAAATATATTTTATTTTTCTCGTTATTTTTAATTTATACTAGTTCTAACGAGCACAACTTAAAGATACATAATATGCATACAGGGTGAGTACCTCTTAGTATAAAAAATCCTAAATAATAATAATAATAATAAATAAACAAATGAAATAACATGATCCTTTGATCTGGTGTCGCTTTATTAACAGTTTTCCTTTATTTTCTATTAAAAAATAATTTCTTTCACTGACTTTTATTCCAATGAATAGTTCATTGTGTTTAAAATGTACATTTACATTAAGGGATTATCATAATGTTTTATTTACACAAGTAACTGATTTTTATACCAAATGAGAACACCATGTTTTCTCGGTTTTAAAAGTAAATTTCTCCATTAAATCGAAACATATTCATCAATTTTAACATATCATTCGAAAGCTGATTAAATTTGCAAGTTTTTGTGAGATTTGCAGTTTTGTGGATAGTTTTATCGAGCATCGGCGAGCGTTGAAGTAATATAAGACATGGTAACTTCCCTAAATAAGGTGAAGATCAAGCTGTTCTCTGCTCATAGAAAATTCTTTAATGCTAAATCTGAAAATGCGGTCAATGTTAGAAAAATATTTAAACAAAATCGAGATATTACAGCTTTTAAGGTAAAAAACGTGGTTTCCTCAAAAATTTCTTTGATTAATCATAGATCTGCAAAGGATTAGAATAGAAAGGTGAGGTCTGCGGCATTTTTCTACATTTTCACTCTAGTTTCACCCAATTTTTTTTTACACTAAGAGGTACTCACTATGTATAATGTGGTTTGAAAGACAGACAGGTATCCCCCCCATAGATTCCTCCCAGACCTGACATAACGCCGAAGAATGGAGAGACAATATGAACTAAATAATAATAATAATGAAAATAATAAGTCACTAGGGGATCGGTGAGTCCTGCTTTTTGTAAACAGATTCTGTTTATGAACGATTTTTTTTTTTTTTTTTTATATATAAAATAACTAATATTTTAAATTATATTTCTATGGTTATAATGCAAAGTGGACAATTAAGTTCAATATAAGGACAATTTTAATCAGGTTCGAAGTTCATTGGGTTTTTAAACATATCGTTAAATTCCTACAAGAAATAATAATTACTTATAAAATCACTATACTAGGTTGTTCTTTCCGAAAATTCTTTGAAACCTAAATTAAAGTTGGGCTTAGAAGAGAATAGACATTGCAGATTAAGTGATAATGACTTGGTGCCAGACCTCACGAAAAAGGAGGGTGCGGCAGAACATCTACATGACGTAGCAATTCCAAGACGACGAGTAGGAAAAGAATGTCATGTTCGAAAAAAGTCCACTTTTTTTTTTTTATATTTTATTTTGGTTACTGAGTTTAAGTTTCCATAAATATTATGAGAGTGGACAATTGGATTACTTGATTATAAACCATTATCCTATATAAAAGGACATTTTTCGTTCGTGATTACTAACCACGAAAACTACAATACCAATCTGTATCAAATTTTAACTACATCGTCTTCATAGTCCAAGGAAGGTTAAGCAATAATAAAATTTACTGATTTTTAATTACATTTTAATTAAAAATGCAATTAATATGTGGATCCCAGTGAAGTTCGAAAATCAACTTATACATTTTAAATTAAAAATTGGATGTCCAATTTTGTTTTAACGTGATCTTCAACCATATAATCTGTGCAACGGCACCAATTAAAAATTATTGCTGTCCGTGAAAATATCATTGAGGTTATAGTTCTCACTGGAACAGCGACTAGATAATTCGAATTTTATCCTAGAATCCAAATGATTCCTACTGATGTATTAAATCAGTTCAAAGACTACCATTTTCAATTAAAGTTTGTAAAAAAAACCTTAACTTAACTAAATATAAAAACTTAAATCGTAATCCTTAGCGGAAACTATTTTCTTTGACTGTTGAAATGTTATTGTAGGTGTTATATTATATAATATTATTTATGGTATTTTGCAATTGAGCACATTAAAATTTAAAATTAAAAAATTAAAAAATAAGTGTGATAAACTTCAAAAAATAAAAATATATAAAAAACTAATTCATGTAGTATCGGTGAATATGTGGTTAACTCAAATTTCAGAAAAACTAAGTAGGCAGTTTGGGTATACGCCTATGGAAGGCGATAGGGTATACTCTTCATTTCGTATTGTTTCTTAGGATTCTCTAATTGAGAATTGTTATACCATAAATAGGATAAAGCATCCACCAACAAAATGGTAATATTATAAGAGAAATACTTTATAATTGTTAGAGGGAAAAAAAAGCGAGGAAAGGAATAAAAGGGAAATCCCAGCTAATGTTATAAATATAATATTCAAAACCGCAATATTGGTTTTGTTTTCCCTCTGCGACCAAGATGTTCTCCGTTATATAATGCGTTTATCTAACTAGACTTTAAATGGAGGAACATAACAGGATAAAAGGGGTAAACATAAAGACGTTTAAAAAAAAAAAAAAAAAAAAAAAGTACACTATATTATTTATTTTGAAATATTTAGAGCAGGTTTTTTATTTGAAGATAAAATTGTATTTGCTAAAGGTTTCACAATGCCATACATGTTCTGACAGAATTATAAGATTAAGCACTGAAATCGACTTACATAATCTGAAAAATACGGCGTTTACTTACATTGTGGAGATATATGGATTTCGAATTTGCATGTGTTAATAAGAAATTATTTAAACGAAACAGGTCAACCATTATCTTAAAATAATAAGTCAAGGAGGTTAAGATAGAGAAGTAGTTCAACTTCAACTGATAGAGTCATCACTACAAACCTATCTGTAAAACTAGATTTAAGGTTAAACGTACTTAGGTACTCTAAATAATTTATTAATAAAAAGTACGCGGATCTTCCTACAAGTGACCAATATACTAATCTGAGTGAAAACATCGAAATTTTCAATTAACCGGTTCAAACTGGATTTGAAATATCGAAATATAAGTGCCTCAATAATAGTTAACACTGGTTAAAATCACGGCCATACAAATACTAATTAGCAAATAGACTAAAATAAGCAAATGGAAATCAGGATACATTTACTAATGTAATTAAGTTTATAACTTTTTATAGCAGCTGATGTGTCCTTAATATTTAAATAAGTGAAACATGGTAAATCGAAATTTAGAAAAATATTAACTGTTTGAAAAAAATAGCCAAAAATGAAATGTCTTAGATTGAATAAAATAACATTCAGACAGATATTTACTTTCCTTTCATTTATATTTTGAAATCAAATTAGATAAATTAAAACCAATTTCTAAATGAATTGCTTCTTTTTTTTTTTTGGATAGAAATGCGACGATCCACCTTGAGACAATTTAGTATTTTATACAAAAAAGATAAAAAAAAAAAAAAGATAAAAGTTTTTCAAAATGCTAATTGATTTAGTAAGCAACAGATTAAATTTTACAAAGGCTGTCTCTGTGTACTTAAATGTTTAATAATGTTTCCAAGGTTAAATTCAAAATATGCAAATTTAGACCTTAGTATTTCTTAAGCTTTATTTATAGAATTGTAATACTTAAAATATGTTTCAACAGCAGTTTTTAGTTTGTTTATAAATAGCATAGATCGAAAGCAATTCCGGTTTGCGTGAGATTGCGTATATAATTGGGGAAGTCTAAATAGTAATGCCTTTTTTAATTTTACTTAGTAATTATTTATATTTATATTATTTTGTCATCATTTAAATGTAAATCTTCTTTGTGCATCACATTTTAGCTGCTACAAGAACATTTTTGTTTGAACCACTGAAATGTTATAATAATATAAATAAAATGTAAAATTATTTCAAAGATGACAACAAGGCAAATTAGTTTATGTTTTAACTTCTTTGATTACACACAAAAAAAATAAATAAATAAAAATAAAAAGTGTATATTTTAACTTATAGAATTATACGATTTTATTTATAGAAAAAATATATAAACTTCTGTACTATTAGTACTGGTATTGGTGGGGAGATCAAAGGCCCAACTATTTGTATTAAGAAAACTATGTAATTTATAGTTATATAATTTCTTATAACTACAAGGTAATTATATGATAATTTAATACTAATAAAACTATACAATTGCATTGACGTCACTAATTTCAGGGACATCCATTAATTAGGTTAGTTGTATTTCTTTTAGTCAGGATCCCTCCCTCCCTCCACTCGTGATTAAATAATATTTTAAATAATTAAATTTGTCTTCATGTAACTTGATACCACTAAATACATAACCGCTAATACATTTTCATAATAAAAACCTATATTACATACATATCTTTTTCGAATTAATTGGTTTAGTGATAAGTTATGATTGCCATTTCACAGTGGGAATTTTACATATATCATCTATTTTTTTTTTTTTTTTTTATGAACCACAATGACATTAACACTTCAGAAATTTAATAGTTAATAAATTAAAGTAAAAAAGGAAATAAACTTTTAAAAAAGGATTCCTTGAGAGATTTTCCTTACATGAATCAAGATGAACCGTTCATTGATGTAGCCTCGAGAAAAAAGATATTAGTTTATTTTTATAACGGTAAATGTTCTCATGACTTTGGTAATGTTTCGACTGTTTGCTTTGTGAACACACGTAATAAGCTATGGCTTCCGAGGTCAGGAAAGTCTTTAAATAACTGAAGGTAAATGCAACATCTGGCTTCATTTATTATTAAAATAAAATGTAAGAGGATATACGTTTGAAAATATTACGTAAATTAAATGATATTTTTCTAGGCTTATTTACTAATTAATATTTTCAATATCATTATGTTAGCATTCGTAATTTAAAGTAATATATGGGCTAACCAAAGGTTCCATAATTTAAAAATATAATACAAATTAAAAATAATAATGTGCTCATGTACATTATAAATTATAGTTTTGATGTTTTAATTTTATCTGTATATTTATCATTTGCATATGTAATATCCCTCAGATATTTTCTATACCAACATAAAAAAAAAAAAAAAAAAAAAAAAAAAAAAAAAAAAAAAAAAAAAAAAAAAAAAAAAAAAAAAAAAAAAAAAAAAAAAAAAAAAAAAAAAAAAAAAAAAAAATTCATACATACTATATCTAAATATAATTATATTTAGTATTAATATATATATTTTTAAAATTAGTAATATTATAATATGCAAATACCAACATAATTAAAGAACAAAACTTATTTAACAATTTAAAAAGAAAAATGCTTTCGAACACCAATTTAACATCTCATTTAAGGTCCAGGATAAGAAAACATTATTTAACAATTTTCAGAACATTTTTTTTTCCAGCATTTATCACTCATCGATAATAATTTATCGCGTTTTTATAGGAATGAAATTAGAAATTGTCTAAAATAAAAAAATAAAAACTTTATACAACGATTTTTTCTACAGTAAAAAAACATTCTAATCGTCTTCATCTATTCTTTTATAGCAAAATAATCGTATTAAGATTTTTATAAAACAGAAACTAATGAGGAATCCATAAAATATTTTTCGAACACAAGCTAAATATTGCAAAAAATGATGTTTTATGGAGTTTTATTAGCAAAACAGGATGACGTAATTTCGCTAAAAAAATATTGGAAAAAAAAATTAGAATAATATGTTTGAAAATAAGGGTATTATAAAAAAAAAATTTATATAAGCATAAGGTTCCTGCAAAAAATAAGTGGTATCTTACACACAGAAACTACTAACTTATATTTCAAAAAAACTTAACTATAATTACATCGAAGCTTAGTTAAAGAAGTAACATAACCTAGTATAAGGACTTCAGACATACTAGAAGACAGTTGAAAAAGAGTTGGACGAGATCCATCTTTGATTAAAATTAAATGTATTAATAAAGAATGATTGAGATACAACTGGGTAATTACATCAAGTCTCTCATTTACTCGCGTTTAAATAAAAAGTATTTGATAGTTGTCATTTTAACAGTTCTGAATTTAAACAATAAAGATAGGGGACAAAATTAAAAATAAAAATAATTATCTTATTTCAATTCAAAAACTGAATAACTTAAAGGAGAAAAAAAGATAATAGGTTACGGGTGTTATAATAGGTTAGTATTAAGTAACACATATTTTACAAACATTTTAATCAAACTGAATATGTGCTTGAGAATAAACAGTACTCGTGAGCATAAATAAATAAATTAATATTTAATTACTACATTATACGTCATTAGTTGTTTCCAAAACTTTTTACGAATAATTTTAACAACAGACGTCACGATACAAGTGTCACAGAAAACCAGATATTATAAAGAAGCTTAAAAAACTTAAATCACAATAAATGCTAAACAATATGTTTGGATTATCATCATACCGAATGAAGATTCTGATTTTTAAACCGGTCATTAACAAATATGATACATTATTTAAAAAAAAAAAAAAAACTTCAAACAATTCAAATCTATCAGGTGGGATCAACGATCAAATTTCTCAAACACTAAGACCGATAAATCCACGGCTTATATATTTCGAAATGCCTTCTAAATAATAATAATAATAAAAAGAAATCTTACAACCGAAAAAGGAGCTTTGTTATTTTTTATTTCGCAAAATAATAGAATTATTTCGAAATAATTGGACGAATTCCTGAGATACGGTACCAGCTGCTTATTTAAAATACTTTCTCTGGTTTCGAAATCTTGAAACATAGTACACAATAAAAACACTTTTAACTTAATTAATATAATTCAATAGTTGTATAACATCAATTATTAAAAATTAATATAATAATCTCTATTTTGTAAATTGAAAGCAATTTATGCAGTGTTATTTTAATTTTATTCCTAACACAGACCATTTTTTTTTTTTTTTTTTTTATACTTTATAAGAATAAAAATCATTTATTAGTCTCACGTAATAGATTGTTTTAAAAACAATAAAATGTTTTTACGAATAATATTGTGATATAATATATTTAATGATATAACCAGATTAAATGGTTATTGAAAGGTTTATTAGGTTTTTATTCGATTTTTTATTATATTTTTTTTTTTTTATTAATTCGAGAATCTTATACTAACTAATTATAGTTTAGTATTTTTTGCATAGCTATTATATAAAAATAAATGACATATTAAAGTCAGGATTAAAATGATATATATGTATATATACATAAATAAAAATAACAGAAACTACATTTACGTGAATTCAATCTAAGATTTCTCTAGCCTCAAAAACTTACCAGCTTACTTCAAAGTACTTTAAAAAGTCTATATGGAATAATTACTAAATAAGTAGCTTTCATAAGTAATATAATATATACTATTTTAATTTATCTACATGTTTTAAACGGTTTTCTCTTATATTTTTGAATTTATTGACATTAATACATTAGTTTTATAGTAATTTACTTTAATGCGTGATTCTATTCAGACAAATCATAATTGAAGGTACTTAAGGTCTCAGAATAAATAAAGAACATTTTATTTATTTAACATTTTAATCTTAGTCCTAAATTTAGGATTATAGAATAAACCAAAGTTCCGACACCCTTAAGGCAATACAGATACTATCTATTCAAGAATAAATATTAAAAACAGTTCTATCAAGTTGAAATTTACAGATGATTTTCTTGGGTTACTCTAATTTAACCTGAATAAAAGTTCACAACAATGATCACTGA
The DNA here is from genome assembly GCA_003667255.2 of Euschistus heros. Lineage (NCBI taxonomy): Eukaryota > Metazoa > Arthropoda > Insecta > Hemiptera > Pentatomidae > Euschistus > Euschistus heros. The sequence goes on along the minus strand of RCWM02000653.1, from coordinate 39,622 downwards.
AAAGTACTTGATAAGACATTGAGAATAAACAAAGGAAAATTATTTGTCACCCTGTGGATATCTTAAGAGCGTGTACTACTCATTTCGTAAAAATCTTTATTAGGAGCAAAAAAAAAATGAGGTATTAAATAAAGCGTTGCATAGATGTTTTTAGAACGGCGTTTCAGGTCAACTTTTGTAAAATGGTGGTAGCGTACCGGCTCACCGCCTTCTCAATCAGATAGTTTCTGACTACTTCAACATTGTCTGATAAAGGTCATTTGCATTGAGTATACGGAGTTGAGCTCTACTAAATTATCACATTCCCTTGTATTCACACCTGACAGAAAATCTTCAATAATCTTTTAATAAAACAAATAAAATTACCCGTAATAACGTTGTGATACAAAGTTCAAATCATGAACTAAGTTCACCTAACTTTTTATTATTGTGGGAAAGGAATGATCTATTAAATAATCTCTCTTATATTCTAGAAATCGTGAGCATCTGATCCATTGAATTAAATGAAAACAACTTTATCTTTACTTAATTTTTAACTTAGTGTAGATTTGCTGAAAGTTTTTTTTTTTTCGTTTATTTTTCTTTCATTATAAATTATGATTACATTACATATATTTAAGTTGATTATTAGCATTATATTTTAAGTTGAGTCTGGTATATTTCTTGGTACAGCATATAATTTTGTGAATTGTAAATACTACTTATATAAGAAATAAAGAAAAAAAAAAAAAAAAAAAAAAAAAAAAAAAAAAAAAAAAAAAAACTTGGTGTAGATATCCGTGGTGGTTATAGTTATGGTAAGTAATGCCATACAATGCTTTCTAAATTATTGTATAAGGGCCGTGGTACATGAAAAACAGAGAGGGGTTTCCTAAATTCTTCTGGATTTCACTTAAGTAATAACATTCCCAAAACATTATTGAAGAAAAGGAAATAAATAATATTGATTTAGACCACGCCCAACTCCACGAATCAATAAGAAAAAAAAAGAAGATAAAATAATAGATCATTTCAAGATAACATTATTCATATCCTAGGTAGTGAATATACTATCAAAATTAATAAAAAATATTTTCGAATAGTAAGTTTCTAACAGCGATTATGCTTACAAGGTATGTAAAAACAGCCGTGACTAAAAAGACAGGCAAAACAGCGTCCGCCACACTATCACGAAGAGAAACTAAAAAACCCGCTTAGTTTAAGGCTAAATATACCCCTTTCAGTCAAGCGTTGGAAACAGAAGAATTTATTTCCGCAATTTCTCCGGAACGGAATGTCCGATTTTCAATCTGTAAAATTCTTTGGGTATTTGGTAAACACAGAATTCACGCTACGAAGCGTTTTTTCTATAAATTCAATAATTAAGAAAATAGAACGTAAAAATAGGTGTTAAATATATATTTTTAAAAATATGAGGTTATAATCAGTTGTAGAAACATTTTTTGAAACGAATGACATATTTCAACTAATCATAGCATGCATATTGCGATCGTAATGTGAAAAATACGAATTTTGTTTACAACCGGATGGAATTGGGTCAACGGCTGAGACGGTCTCTTCCTTACCGAAATCACTCTCACATAGGTATTCCTCGATTTGTGAAGAGCTAAGGAAATATTGTATGATTTTGTTTTCTTGTTATTATTATTTTTTATGTGTTGTTAGATTCAGTCTATTAACAATTTATCATTTTTTGAAGTAAGAATAAGGCAATTAAAATAAATTTTTCGAATTGACAAAAGCTGAATTAAAGTTTTAATATATATTTTGATGAATTTATCAAATGTGTTATTTGTCTATTTATAACCAAATTATAAAAAATTAAATTTTGTTTATGCAATCCTTATTTTATTGCGGTATCTATACCAAACACTGGCCCTTTTCAATGACTAATTATTAGGGACAAACAGGCCTAGTTGCAGTAATTTGTAAACTTTTATTTTCACTTGAAGCGTTTGACGGTCCAACAGATTGAATGCCAACCATGATAATTACAATTTCAACAAAAAAAAAAACTATTACTGTAATGTGTTGTACTCTAATTTGAAGATCAATCAAAAATTCGAAAAATCATGAGCTGATAATAGCTGCGTAGCTGTTATAGTTGTGATAAATATGTATTTTTATAAAGTCAACAAAGGAGTCATTGTCTATTTATTTTCAAATAGAGAAAAAGATTCGTTTACTTACTGCAGGAAATTACACTGACCCTTCTCACCTGCAAAGTATTAGGGACAAATAACATAAAATAGTCTAAATTAATTTCATATAGTTATCTAAGCGATAGGTATTTAGGTAACTATAATATGTTACCTATGTATCAATATGTATAACCTATAAGTAACTATAATATGCTACCTATGTATCAATATGTATAACCTATATAGACTAAAGTAACTATAGATATAAATATAATAATTTAGTTGGCATGTCGGTATATGAAATCAAGCCCATAGTATAGAAACCAGGTAAAAGATATTCAGGAAAACCCAGTAACAATTGAAAATATTACCTGTTCAGACCAAATTGTATTTTTGTTCAATTTCTATCGTTGTAAAGATGGAGCATAACGAAGAAGAACAATTTATTGGACGTAGAAATTTACATAGAAATAGATCTAAATCCAAAAAGAATTTCCACCTATCTGCTAGACGAAGAAGAACTGCACTAAAAAGAAGAGATAATGATAATGATATAAAGTAAGTACCTACATAATATTTATTATAATGTAATCTGAATGTATAGTGTTGTCGGTTCGCTGAGTTGTGAAAATTCGACTTTGTATGGATACTTTTGTACTAATTGTCCGTAAACATCGTAAATATAATCAAAAAACAAAAAATAAATAAAATGAACATCATTAAAATGGCTAACCTCTTGGAAATGTTTTAGAATTATCGTACTATAAAGAGTTGGGCAAAATTAATCTAAAAAATCGACTGAAATATTTAAATTCCAAGAAGTTAGTTGTCAAATATTTAGTTGTTTATTTATTTTATTCCCCCAATTCTGCTATATAGTAATTTCATTGTTCCCAAGGCTCGTGTATATGAACGGTTTCTTTTCATTCGGTACATCAACAATCCTGATTCTTTGTTGTTGTTTTTTCAATTGAAAACGGAGAAAATGATTATATTCAAATGAAAAGATGATGATATTCCTTGGAAATAGACTGGTCAGGCTTCAAGTACTTTTGCAATAATGTGTTCTACACTACTTTAATAAATCAAAAATATGAAAAAGCGTTTGATAAATGCAAGAAATGAGAGGACAGTCCATTTATTTCCAAATAAATAAAAATAATTTCTTTAGCTACTGCTGGAAATCACATACTATCTAGCCTTTTTCACCGGCTAAGTATTTGATACAAACAATCCAAATAAAATTCATTTAGTTTCTGCGAGAAAACAAAAAAAAAAAAAAAAAAAAAAAAAGCAAGCAGACGCGATTAGTAAGCCAACTAACAAAGAAAAGGAAACAATCGCTCTAAATATATCCTAAAACGATGTTCTACAATTCATGGTAATTGACAATTCCATGGAACTTCCAACTGATCTAATGCTGCAGATAACTCAATCAATTTGCCTTTTATTTAGATTTGGTTCTTCCTTTTTTGTATGTAGACACACCTTGAATGGCATTTGTTTTATTATTGTGTTATTATATATACCACTAGCATCCCTGTCGCGGCTTCGCCCGCCCTCCATAAGTAAAGCTAATTTCAACTAAAAATTAATTAAGTTTTATTTCTTTATCGATAAGATTCTTGTATTTTAGCATGTGGTTCAGCATTATTTCTTCAATGATTTTTTCACGCATAGCAGTAATTATTAATCTAGTTATAATCGCACTGATTAGGCAGTTGGAGATTGCGTAAAAGCACCATTAGACATAAAATTTTTAATTTTAATGTATGAATTGGTAATCAAGTTGGATAAAGACTAAGAAACGTTTGCGGAAAATAAACTGCATTATCAGTGCTTACGACAGAAGGCCCATGGATCATATTTTTACACACAATATAAAAAAGTAAAGGATCGACATTTTGATTTAGTGATAATTTGTATTCGGCAGAAATAACTTTATTGATTTCATCTGGTTGGATGTTGATTTCGAACTATAAAAGTATATGACAGTGTGGCAAACCTCAGTCCTGCCTCTCAACATTGTACATTTAAATTTTAGTTATTGTAAATTTTACCATTGCAAAACCTTCCTAGAATTATAAAAATTATTTATTTAGATGTCGGTACAGATAGGTTCAGTTTACCATTGTTAACTCTATTGTGGGATGGTGCTATACACAATCGTTCGATTTTCAAGCTTCACTGGGATCCACATATCGCACACCATATTTAAATCTTTTTTAATAATTTTCTTTATAATTTAATAAGTAAATTTTATCATCGATTTCAAGCTCTTTTGTAACCTCTCGCGTAGAACCTCTCCACCTATCGGTCAATTTTCAAACTTCACTGTTGTCCACATATTTCTTTTTTTAATAAAAAATAAATGAAAAATCAGAAGATTTTAATATTGCTAAACCTTCTTGGAACTATGAAGATGATGTAGTTAATATTTAGCACAGATTGGTTCAGTAGTATTCGTGGTTAGTGATCACAAACGTAAAATGGCTTGTCCTTTTATATAATAGTATAAGTTATTATTATGGTGAACTTTCTAATTTTAAATCTTTCAAGAACTATGAAGATGATGTAGTTAAAATTTGGTTCAGATAGGTTCATTAGTTTTACTAAAACGCTATTGTCGCTTGCCACATATTTATAGCTTTTTGGATAACAATTTAATTGAATTAAGTAACTTTATTATCAATTTCTAGCTATATTTAACACCGGATCATTGTAACCTCTCTTAAATGGCGCTCGCTTTACTGCACTCCACATATTTATCGCTTTTTAAACAGTTATTTAATAGAAAATATATAAATTTTATTATTGCTAAACCTTCCTTGAACTATGAAGATGATATAGATATATTTGGTAAAGAATAGTTCTATAGTTTTCGCGGTTAGTGATAACGAACGAAAATGGCTTGTCCTTTTATATATAACTTCATTATCCCCCGTCGAGGCTTCGCCCGCTCTCATAAGTGAAGATCTTGGATAATTTTAACTAATAATTAATTTTTTTTAAATATTTATCGATAAAAATCTTGTATTAAAGTGAAGAATTGAAAATTTTATTTTTGATGATATTTTCACGCATAGCAGCCATTATTAACTGGGTTAAATTTAGATTGATTAGGTGTTTGAAGATAACATAAAGCATAATTAGACATCCAATTTTCAATTTTAATATATGAGTTGGTAATCCAGATGAACAGAGACTATTAAGAAACTGCATTATCAGTGCTCACAACTAAAGGTTCAAAGTTCATATTTTTACATACAATATTTAACAGCTGAGGATCGGCATTTTGATTTTTAATAATTTTCGTTCGACAGAAATAATTTTATTGATTTGATCTGGTTGGATTTTAATTTCTAACCATAAAAGTATGTCATAGTGTGGCAAAACCCGTTTCTAACACTCAACATTGTACATTTAAATTTTTATTGTTGCTAAACCTAGAATTATGAACATGATGTAGTTAAACTTTGGTATATTTCACTCCATATACCTGTTTCATTTTAACCTTTCATGTAGATTGCAATTGCCGCCATTTTTGAACTTCACTGTTATCCACTTATTATTCATTTTTCAATAAAGAATTAGTTGAAAATCATTAGATTTTACTATTGCTAAACCATCCTATAAAGATGATGTAGTCAAAATTTGGTAGAGATTGGTTCAGTAGTTTTTGGCGGTTAGTGAACACAAAACGAAAAATTGCTTGTCCTTTTATATAATAGTATAACCTTATACCGCCATATGTTAGAATCGTATAGAGCTAACAGATAATTGTGACTTGCAGAAAATATACAAATAATATTGCGACTATAAATTAAGATATAAGGTATCCTATCTTTTTTGTTGGATCAAACTGCACACGGTGTGTAAATTTGATTAAAATCGGTTTCAGTAGTTTAGGTGTTAGCCGGCCCCTAGGCGGCGACACGTAATTTATATATATTAAGATAAGATGATTCATTTTTTCTTCAACTTTAGTTCCTTAGTTTTGTATGTAGATAGACACCTAAATCACATATATTTTCTGTTTGAATGGCATAAAAACCACGGTTCTTATGGCTTATAAAAGAAAAAAAAATTAGAAACCAGCACAGACACCTCTTTGTGGTATTTCTCGGGTTGTGATCAAAGCTGTACAACAAATTTACTGTTTTATATTTTATAATCATAGTCAAAGCACAAGTGATTTCATAAGTTTTCATTTGTGGTTAGCCTGAAATGTGGCGCAATACAATAATGAATTAATTACCGACGGTCATTAATTCTTAATTTTTTTTTTAAATTTTCTCCAACAGTTTATTTAGGGAGGCAGTTTTCGTTTTGCTGCACGCGCCTTTTTTTTTTTTTTCGATCATAAGGGTTTACAAGAACATTCATAACTAGCAGTTTAATTACCTATCATTCCTATTATTACCTATCATTTTCGTTCACCAGCTATGGAGTACGGAGCCGAAAATGAGGAAGTAGCTATTCGACAATTTAAAGAAAAGACCGGACTGAAAGTGGAACCTTGTGGACTTTTCGTTCACTGCACATATGGCTTCCTTGGTGCATCCCCAGATGGTTGATTGGAACAGACTCTATAATCGAAGTGAAGTATCCTAAATCCGCTCATAATATGACAATTAGTGGAGCCTGCCTGAAACTTAAATATTTTAATATAGAAAATAATGTACTGCAACTAAAAAAAAACAGCGATTATTACTTACAAGTTCAGGGCCAACTCCAAATTTCAGGTAGGAACAAGTGCTATTTTGTAGTGTGGACTTCTAAAGATATGCTGTATGAAATTATACACTGAGACGATGATGTTTGGAAAACGAAAATGCTTAGAAAATTAATATTTTGCTATAAGGAGGTGATTCTCCCCGAATGATTAGATCCCAGGTTGGTCAGGTCATTGCCTATTAGGGAACCCGACATTTCTAAGCTGTGATATGCAATATAGCTGTTTATAGATGGTGTATATATATGTAAGATGTGTGTGTGTGTGTGTGTGTGTGTGTGTATACTAACAATAATTTAATTTTATATATGTTTTTATAAAATATTCTCATTTTTGATTGATTTGTTGTATTCTCTGTTTTGTCCATTTGTTTTTTTAAGAACTATACCCAAACACACCTGGAATCCTGACACTCTAATTCTTCTCCTACTCTAATTTATAGAATATCTATACTTAAAAAAAAAAAATATATATATATATTTAATTATTTACAGAAAAGAATATTCTTGCCAGATCTCGAATTATTTATTGATTTTTTTTTTTTTCAAAAGAGTTCAAATATACGTACTGAATGAAGATTAAATTCAAAAGAGGATTTGCATAAAAGTTTTAGTTCCTGCTACAACTAACATTTGGGCTTAAAATTATTTACTGTTTTAATATTAGAATCAAAAAGCTTTAGTCCTTTTGTTGATTCCATACAAAATTGATTAGTTCAAAAATGATAAAATTTGCTACAAGATCATAATATTGTACAGATTAGAAATCTGATGAATTCTATTATATAGAAAATTTTTACAATGTAATGTAATGTAGGTACATGTTTTATCGTCAACTTAAATTATTATTATATTTGTTATTTTAATTGTATTATATTTTTTTATAAATAATTGTCATGGATCGAATAAAACAGATCTTACCGGTAAAAGTAAAATTATACTTAATTATAGACTTACGTAGACCAATAAAAAACGTTTTCTATTTTAATTCTATGGTGAAGTAGTTAGTCCAGGACTCTTATTTTCCAAATAATTTCTATTTACATTATAAAGTTTTAATGAATAATTAGGTTAATTTTAGGTTTTTAGCAATGTAAAATATAAATATTATGTTCTCCTAATATGTATGTTGTTTTTTATTTTGAAATTCTTAGTAGATACGAAAGAAACTTGATAATCAAATTTTATAAATATTAGCTGTTACATTCTATATTTTAAATGTGTTTTGAAGTTGAAGGGTTCAATGAAACAGTACTTAGAAATTCATAAATTATTAATAGTTATATATTTCTTAGTTAACTGTTATCAATAAAATTAAAAATTTCACTTGTATAAATATACAGTAATAGTTTACTTATATTGAATTATTTGTAATCTCTATTTATTTATCTTTTTATAATTATATGTTTTATTTTTTTTAATCGATCCACTTATTTGACGTAAAACTGTTGTGATAAAAGTATAGTTGACTGGTATGATGAATGGAGAAGAAGATGATCAGGGATGCAGTCAAAGAGGAACACCACGTCTAAGAAGAAATTCTAAGAATTTCCTCAAAGTTCCTCTTTGACTGTATTCCTGATCATCTTCTTCTCCATAACTGTTGTATTCAGTGAAAAGAAAATAAGTTTGAGTTTGCTTTTAACAAAATATAAGTTTACAGATTGTTGTAAACATAATTAACATGAGGATTTGAAATTTTTATTTTTTTAATAGGAAACTAGTTGGTTCCTTTTGTGATTTTTAAATTTCAGTGGTCCTTCTGGTCACTGCACTCATTTTATATACAGCAAGTGGGAAATTACACCATTCGGTTTCTGTTGTGCTTCATTCTATAGGTAAACAGGCCAACTTTTCCCTCAATTAGTGACAGGTATATAGAGTATAACAAAATATAAAAAAATGAAACTTCAAAAGGAGTGCTGTGGTGGGACTTCCCACCGGAAATATACGGAATGAATGTGGTGATAGACCAAAAAAGACCACCCTGTTCTATGATATATAAATAATATATGAAATTTTGATTGAATTTTGAAGTAGGCTATGTAAATATCTATTGGATAAATTGCAGTTGTTACTAGATAACGATTTGATGAACGTAGTAGTAGAAAAAACGCTAGATTTTTAGTTAGTATGAATCTCAGACTTAGGAATTTTATAATAATTTTTCTTGGTGACGTATTAGATAATTTTATTTTTTATATTCAAATACAATCTTTTATTCATTTAAATATTCTTATAAAATTAAAATCAAAATTTATAACTTAAGAAATATAAAAAACAATACAAAATGATATTCTGTTCGATAAATCACGAAGGAAGAAAAATGTTTTGATCCTTTGAATGTTTCATTTTTGAATTTTTCGCTTAAAACTCGAAAACGGTGCGTTCTATTGAAAAAGTTTTTAGCATAAAATTTTAAATTACAATAGTACAAACTTGTTGCAAATTTAATAAGCTTTAATTTTGTACTAAAAAACTTTTTTAATAAAACGCACCATTTTCGAGTTATAAGCGGAAAACTTAAAAAAAGGATGTTGGTTTATCCACTATTGGGGAGACTTTAGATCGGTAGCTGACTGGGAGCTGGGTCCTCACAGCCCTTCCCTACTACAACAACAGCAGGTAGCTTACTAATCTAATCACCCGCTATTGTTATATCGTATTTTTCAAATTACGATCAACCTATGCAACCAAAAATGAATCTGTTTGCATAATTGTGTTCAATTGACTTATGTCCAAGTGATTATAACCAGCTTTTTTTAAAAAAATCAATAGTTCGCCAGATAATTTTTTTAAATTCTAAAATAATTGACAAAAAAAAAAAATTCGGAAAACGTAGCGTGAATTTAATGGGATTTTTACTACTAAATCCGTTTGCAGATCTAATATTGATGATTCTGTTCACAAATGAGAGCGAAAATAAATTCGCCCCAAAAGTGCTGCCATCTCTTGAAAAAAAATCTTACTAAAAATCGGGATGTTTAGCCTTAACACAGAAAAAGTAAATTGCTTAAAAGAAAAAATTAGGCTACATCTCAAAAAATATAGGTTTCAAGCATGTTTTCGATCTCTCAAATATGTGTCGGCTGTTCCGAATTCAATAGTGGGAAAAGTACGGAGTCATTCAGTTTTCATTTAGAAAACAAAAAAATCCTGACCACACTTTTTTTTCTTATGTTCCCAGTGAGAACAGATCCACATGGTTGGAAATAAAGTCTAAAAATAATAGGAATGCTTAATTCTGGACACTGCTGACACAAATACATGAGTCCGATATACACATACAACACACAACGTTGCATGTCAACGAGATTAGTGCGGTTAGCAGAACACCAACTTGGAGTAACTCCAAGATGAAAGCACTATTGACACCAATTCTCTTCCTTATCAATGGATTTCGAATGAATTCAGAGCAGTGAGGATTATATAAGATTGAGGCTAAAATTCTTTAAATCTAAAATCCAATTATCTGGAAAGTATACTGTTATAAATTAGGACGATTGTGTAACCTTTGGTCTAATGATATAACTAAGAGTAATACGGGAGTACGACATTTAATCTTATACAATCGAAATAATTATCAAATATATTCCCTTAACATTATTAACATAAACTAGGCTATCTATGTTTTAGTAATCCTTTCAGAGATTACTTCAGGAATTCAGATGAATAATTTGAGATGACTTAAATTAAAAAAAAAATTTTTTTTTTTTTTTGTTGTATTAGTTGAAGAAATAAAATACTATAATTTGATGGTCTTGGGTGTTCTACGATATGGAAATAATAATTTTTTCTTTAATATTTATCATACATTTATCCTTAAAGTAGTTAAAGATTTACGCTATTTAATTGTATGAAATTAAATAATAAAGAAAGTCAAAGCATCAAGGCAATTTGTTAATTAACCAAACGTTATGCAATAATTTAAATAGCCGCCAAGAGGTAACAATACTAGCATAACATACAGAACAATGGCAACCGAGACACGAGGAAGTCGAGAACATAACTCCAACCTCTTCCGTGGTTTAAATATAATTTACGTAATTCAAAAAACAATCCTTCATCTACCATTTTCTCAGCTTTCTCCTTAACATTTATGTTTACTTACATATATTACAAGCTTATGTTGTACAAAATTTACACTAAATTAGTTCGAAATAGCAAGCGATGATTACAATAGTTCTAAGTATAGTTTCATTTCCTGGGACGTAGGGCAAATGAATAATCAAAACAAATCATGGAATAAGTGACCCGAGAACTGGATCAAAGCCAAAAATAGTCCACCATAAAAACAAACGGGTAAAAAAAAATAGATTCGAATTTCCAAAGCTACAAGAAGCATCTTGTGAATCGTGACGGAATAGAAGCTGATTCGCATAAATTAGCAATTCAAAAAACAACACCTTAAAAAAAGTTTCAAAGACATCAAATGACGTAAGCTGGCCTTCAAATGTTCCTAAATGAATTAATAAACATCCCATTTATCATTACAAAAATCAATAACGAATCTTCAATGGATTTAAAAATTTAAACTTAGATAGCTTTTAGAAACATTAAGATCCTAGAAAGAAAATCTATTGAAAAGAAAATAACAAATATCAGACTGTCAAAACAATTCAATTTTAGAATTCCTTGTTTTCTGAACCATTGGCCAATTTACAAATACAAAATGCATTTTACTTTAAATAACCCCCCCCCCCCAAAAAAAATTTAAAGTTACAAATACATACATTTTATATAAAAGTAATTATTTAAAAAAATTACTTTATACATGCGATATATCGGTGACCAAAATATATATCGTTATTGTTTTTATAAAATGTCATTAAAAATAATCCTATTACAATGATATTTCTGTATATTTTATAATTCTAATAAATTTATTTAGAAAAATATGGATAAAAAAATCATGGACTGTCAAAGAAAAATATCGACATTTTTTGTGTATCGTTTATATGATACCCTATCCCTACTTAAAGACAAATTAATTTCTTTTAGCAAATAGTGATTGTAAGAGAAAATTTTCATTATATAAAGGATGAATTTACAAAAACACTATTTTTCATATTATATAAATAAAATTCGGCTGAAAAAGAGAATGATATTTTTTAATTTATTTTTAGAAACTAGTAATTTTTATTTCACACCCAACACAATAAAAAATTTACCATCAGTGAATTTTCAACTGCAAAGGTAGGCAGGGCGAGGAGCACTCTACGCCACTTCCTGTTTTGATAATAAGATAATCAATAATTTAATATATTTGTTTACCAGATTTTTTTTTGTTAACTTTCTGCTTTCTTATTTTTAAAACATAGTATATTAAAAAAGAACGGTTTATAAGCAATTATTTATTTTAAGTGATTTTACGCTGATGGTAATAGACAAAAAAGTATATAAATAGATGTCCTCTAAGAATAAAGAGTGCAATACATAAGACAATCGTCTGGCTATGACAATTGTATAATAATTACGTTGTAAATTATAAAATAAATGAAGAAGCTGGTAAAAAATTACAGCTTTTTATACCTTTAAATAGTAACATTATAAAAATATAATTACACACTAGGAATATTTAAATGTAATTTTAAACAATTTCTCATTGCAGTAGATTTAAAGTATTTTTTACAACATCAATTAAAAGTATTCATAACTGAAATAGTAAACAGTATTTTTTTTTCAATAGAGCATTATTGAAAGTATAAGCTTGAAAAATTAACAAATATTATAACATCACATTCAACCACAAAAAAAGTTGTATAAATATGAAACTAAAGTCTAAGTTTAGTTCCAAGATTATTGAAACCTGAATAATGTTTCGGAGAATGTTATGCAACCGTTTAAGGTCATTTTCTTATTCTTTTCTTCTTCTTTTTTATTAACCTTTAACTATCGATTTGAATTTACCTCGCTTGGTTTTCACAGCCTTTTAAATCGAGGCAATAAGCTCAAATAGAATCATGCGCCAGCATAAATATAAATTTACTGAATTATAATCTGTTTACAGGAAGACCCTGGTGCAGAATAAGTGTGAAAAATATTCCAATATTAACATATTCCATTTTATTAAAATATAATATAAATACAACAGAAAAATACTACACACCTTCCCCTTCTTTTATCACTTCTCAATACTAAATAACACAGCAGTCAAGCAGAGCAATAAATTGAAAGGAGAATTAAGCCATAAAGAAAAAACAAACAATACAACACCTTGTAAAAGGCTTAATTGCATTTAATGGATTTTTAATTTTTCCATCTAGAGCTATTATTTTATTTTTAAACTGTTTTTTTTTTTGTTGGTATTTTTCATGATATCAATTTAAAAAAATTCATTCCAGGTATTTTTTTCCCTGCAGTACTGAAATAACCTCATAAGAAATAAGAATACCTAAGATTTTAAAAAGAAATTACTTCAGTATTTCCAATATATATTTTTTTTAAATAATATCAGCCTATATAAAAAAAGATAAACAGACAATAATTCTCATTTGATCAAAATTTATTTTTAGAGTAATTATGATAATTGTTTCAATTTATAATTCATATAAATCATATCATTAATTAATAATCACTCTTAATAACATAGTTATTGTATCATAATCGTCATAATAAAAAAATAAAATTAAATTAAAATTGTGAAGGCAGTGGCATAAGGTGCATATTCAAACTGGTGAATAAAAATTAATTCTTGCAGTTGCACGATTTATTTTTTAAAGCTGACCACAGAAAATCAACCAAGTGCAATAACAATCTGTGGATAATCGACAGTCTTGGTCCATTCCATTAAGACATTAAAGGCTGTTGAGAACGATCATTATCAAAGGATCTAAACACCATTTTTTTTTTTTTTTTTTTCAACAGAAATAAAAAATCTCTAATTGGTTTAGTAAACAAGTTGTAACCATCAGTTGAGGTACGCATGATGGTTAATAACGATCAATATAAATAGTAATTAATGAATTACTTATATTGGTATTTTTTTCACTAAAAGGCTTCGAATGGTCAACATATATCATCAGTTCTAAAAACATACAATTGCTGATGTTATTAATTTCCGTATGTTTTTAGAACTGTCGAATATTTTCACAGCCGAAACTAATCTTGAAATAAAAAATACCAATAAAAGAGGCTAGGTCTTACATCTCAATCTTTTAATCTATTTTTACCTACATCCAATATAATTTTTAATAATTCTTCAAGATTTTTCCACAGCTATAATTTTTGTAGTAAAGCATTCATAAACATTTCATTTAAACAGTAAACTATTACATTGTGCTCTATTAATAATTTCTTTGAAAAACATATCTATAGCAGAGTAATTAACAATAAGAATGTTATAAACTAAAAAGGTAATTTTATTGGAGATTACCATTATTTAAAACCCCAACAATCAGTCATGTGAATTCAATTTTAATTTAATCAAGATGGCATCTTATTACTTCATATAATTAAAGTTCCTCCAACCTTATATCAGCTGAATTTTAACTTAAAATTTTTAATAACTCTATTAAAGTTAATTGTACATTTTCATTTTAATTAAATAATAAATAGCAGTTCTCTGCAATTAAGACATGGGTTTATGAATGAATGAAATGAATGAAAAAATAAACTTTATTCTGGGACTTATTGTCCCCTAAGAATAAAAATAATGCACAATTAAGAGTACAATTGTCTGGCCAATTATTTACAAATTAGATGTTCCAGTAATTAAAGCATACATTTTTTACAGGAAAAAAAAAAAAAAAAAAATTAAATTGAATAAAAAATAAAAATAAATTAATATATGAAATAATAATTATAACATAAAATACAATCGTATGTATATATATATATTCAGTATATATATATATATACATACATATATATATATATATATATATATATATATATATATATATATAATCAAGTATTCATTTGATTATTGACATCTTTGCGGAAGATTGATTGTCTAAAAGGTACTGGAATAGGTTATTTTTAAAGGAGGTTATGGAAGCTGCTTTACGAATAGAAGTGGGGTAAGGAATTCCAGAAGGAGGTAGCACGAATGATGAAGGATTTGTCAAAGGAAGCGGTTTTATGTGAGGGTATATATAGGTTAAAAGGTTGGGATCTAGTGTTTAGGTGGTGGATGGAAGAACGCAGAGTTAATAAATCAAGGATATAGGAAGGGTTTTTGGTTTTTAGGCATTGGTATATGAAGGTACCCAGAAAGTATTGCCGTCGAAATTTAGGAAATAGCCACCCAAGCTCAGAGTATCGGCAAGTAACGTGTGACCGCCTAGGGATCCCGAAGATAAACCTAATGAAACAGTTCATCAGTCTCCTCAGCCTCATCTCGAGATCCCAGACAGTCCCCCATAAACCAAACAACAGTAATCAAAGCAAGGGAAAACAAGAGAGGACACTAAAAGTTGACGGGTACTCTGGGAAAAGAAATCTCGGGATCTATACAGTTGTTTAAGGATTATGATGGATTTTTTGGAAATTTGGGCGATATGGTTATTCCAGGAAAGGTGATGATCAAAGGTAACTCCTAAATTTTTAATGGAGTTTTGGAACTGAATAGGAAGGTTATTAAGGTAAAGCAATGGGTAGTAAGGAAGGGTATGGAGGATGGGTTTTGAACCGATGAGGATAGCCTTAGTTTTCTTTGGATTCAGATATAACTTATTCTTCACTGCCCAACGGTTGATGTTATCAATGTCTTCCTGAAGTTTACGAGATGCCTCGAGCATATCTGAAGGATGGAAAGATAGGTAGATTTGAAGGTCGTCTGCATATAGGTGATAATTGGAATTGTGGATAAAGCTGGGTAAGTCATTGATATAGATAGAAAATAGGGTTGGTGACAGGGAGGATCCTTGTGGAACACCTTGGGTTAAAGGTAGGGAAGATGAAGGAGGACTGTTGGGTATGATGACTGACTGGGAACGATGTGATAAGAAGGAGTGGAACCAATTTAGGGCACTATTAGATAGGGAGAAATTTTGAAGTTTAGATAGGAGAATTGAATGGTCAACACAATCGAAAGCTTTTGAGAAATCAAACATGACAAGGATCGTAATTTGTTGTTGATCCATGGAGTAATAAAGGTCCTGTGTGATTTTCAACAAAGCTGACTGAGTGGAATAGCCGGAACGGAAACCTGATTGGAACGGATTAAGGAGGTTATTATGCTCTAGGAAGGAGGTAATTTGGGCATTGACCAATCTTTCGAGTGGCTTTGATAAATTTGAGAGGATGGAAATAGGCCTAAAGTCTGATGCGTTGGATGGAGAAGGGATTTTATTAACGGGCGGACTAAGGCCTTTCTCCAGGCTATAGGAAAAATGGAGTTTTGTAAGGAAAAATTATATATGTGAAGAAGGGCCGGAAGAATAGCTGGAAGACAGAGTTTGATTATTTTTATCGGGATTTGATATTTTTATCGGGGGTTTATAATTAACTATAAATAGAAATTTATGAATAATTTCAACAAGATGGCGTACAGAAATAGGAAACGGTTAAAAGCAATTAAACAACAATAGCGAGGAGACAACAAAACAATATAGAAGCCTTTGGAATCAGAAAAAAAACTAAACCTTAGGTCTTTTATATAATTTTAAAATTATATTTTTTATTATATTAATTATATTTTTATTTACAGAAAAATAAAAATCGTGGATGAACATAAAATATTTTACAATACATTAAAAAAAAAAGTACAATAAATATATAGAACAATTAAAAATATAAAAATCAATAATCATTATTATCAAAGGAAATATAAAAAATTAATTCTTCAATGGGTCAATAAAGAAAATATTTATTTATTTTTTGTTGTTCTTATAAACAGAACTGTTTCAAAAAGTATAAACACAATTTTCAAAGAGTTTATCACACAAATAACACGCAGAATGGATGAGGCAAAACTTACTTACTTACTACTTTGTCCCAGCATTTCAATAAATTTTGATAATTAATGAACTTCAAAATCATATCATTCAAAATGTTTATTTGGAATATTTTTTTTTAAATTTAAATATTTTCAATCAAATTTGATGTTACATAATTTTACTCAACAGATATTTTATGGTTCATATAAACTTACAGTATTAGAATTAATAAAATTATTAACCTAGTTCTTAATGTTAGAAGAACATTTTTGCTTGGAGATCTTACACCAAGAATATTTAAATTATTTTAAAAAAACACCTATTGCTCAACTAAAATTATAGAATTATTTAATAATTAAATTTCGTTCCAAATATTACGGGGGTTCTTACTTATTTCAGGTTGTGTGCGTTGTGTCATACACGTGGGTAAAACTCAGAACAAAATTCATTGCGGAAGTTTGCTGTTTGTTATCTAATAAATTCTTATATAATTCAATAAATAATAACTTATGTATTTACATAATTCAGTAGACTCATTATTAACAACATAAGAACATAAGAAATTTATTTCACAGTTAAATGTAAAACGAAACTTAAGATAGCTTAAAAGTCCTTGCCATTAAAGGGCACACCAAACTCCTCAAAATGTAAAACATGAATTAGTTGTTATATAACTAATGAATAAAGGAAAAAAAAAACTTATATTATTTCATTTAAATTCATTACCTAGAAGAAAACAAAGTAATAGAAAATAAGGGAATTCAATCATGGTGAAATATCTGAATATCAGTTAATTTATTGGCTTTATATAGGTTGCTATACGATGATGTTATGGAAAAAACTTGTGTACCAGCCAAGTATTAATACATAAATCACATATTAGTCAATTCATACGAGTAATTTTTATTTATTTAAAAAATCTTTTTTAAATACAATTCAATCGATTTTTAATGCTTACCGGTTACTCGGGTGATTAATTGAACAGCCACACAACGAAATCGAAACCAACTTGTGGTTCAAGTGAGCGGAAATAATTAAGAGACTATGACACAATAACATCGCGTGATAATCGTGATCGAAATTTATTGCCAGTTTCGAGAAGGAAAGAAGATTCTTACAGGATGAATCACTAACACGAGAACGAAACATGAAGTATATCCGACAATATATCTTCTTTCCTGTGTCGTTACATTCAAATTTTTCGAAGGCCAGTCATTCACTCCCCTAGTATGTTTACGAAACCATCGCTTATTTGAAAAAGAAATTTGTCATCGAAACAACTTTATATCCAAAGTATCTTTATGGCGGTTTCCTCACAGTCATTTGAAATTCCCGGCATACATTGAAACATATAACTCTGATAAGAAGAATTGAAAACTAGTAAATGGCCGGTGTGGGCAAAACCCCGGCTTTATAGGAAAGTTTTAGCTCTTTTTTTTTTTCATGACTCATCGCTCAACAAATATTAATGGACATTCATTGATGATAATTCATCAATCAAGGTTTTACTGAATGTGTGGTTATCTCATACGATTTGTATTTCCAGGACAAAGATATATATCTAAAGAACTACTGAGGAAGTTTTAGCCGTACCTCTTTCATATATATATATATATATGAATGGTGCTTATATAATAAGTCCTTTTATATAATTATATAAAAGGACAAGCCATTTTTAGTTTGTGAACACTATGGTAACCGCGAATACTACTGAACCAATATGTACCAATTTTTAACCACATCATCTTCATAGTTCAAGAAAGGTTTAGCAATAATAAAATTTACATGTTCTCTATTAAATTCCTGTTAAAAAAGCGATGAATATGTGGGGCGCAGTGAGGTTTGAAAATTGACCGATAGGTGGCGAGCGTCATTCAAGAGAGGTTATAAGGATACGATGTTCTATAAAGATATAAATATATTAAAAAAATTACTCAATTCAATTAAATTGTTATAAAAAAAACTATATATAAGTCTTATGTCGTGTGGAATCCAGTGAAGTTTAAAAATCAAAAATATGTGTTGGCTAGCACTCTTTTGCATCAGGGTTTTAGTAAAACTATCGAACCCATCTCAACCAAATTTTAACTACACCTTCATAGTTCTAGGAAGATTTAAGATGTTAAAATTTACTATAGTAATAATATAAATGTACAGTGTTAATTGAGAGAAAAGAGGTTTGTCTTAAAAAGCTTTTAAGGTTATAAATTAAAATTCAACCTGACGAAATCGATAAAATTATTTTCTGCCGAATAAAAATATTACCAAATCAAAATGTCGACTATTTGCATTTTGATATTGTGAGTAAAAATATGATTCATGAGCCTTTAGTTGCACTGATAATGCAGTCCATTATCCATCTGGATTACTAATTTATACATTGAAATTAAAATTTGGATGTATAATTACGCTTTTATGTAATCTTCAAACACCTAACCAGAGCAATTTTAACCAGGTTAAAAATTACTACTATGGGTAAAAATATTATTGAAAAAATAATGCTCAATTGCATTGTTCAATACAAGATTTTTATCTATAAAAAAATAATACTTCAATTATTAGTAAAAATTATAAAGTTCTTTAATTATGAGAGAGGCGAGGCCGTAACGGGGGATGCTAATATATATATATATATATATATATATATATATATATATATATATATATAGAGAGAGAGAGAGAGAGAGAGAGAGAGAGACAGAGATGGTTTATTTGGAAGCAGCATTGCCCAAATTCTTTGGATCGTTACTCACACGGGATAACAATCAGTCCATCGAAAATAAACATAAAATCCATACAAGAAGACTAGCCACTTTTCGTTTGTGTTCACTAACCAAGAAAACTACTGAACCAATATGTACCAAATTTTAACTACGTCATCGTCGTTATTATTAGAAAAGAGATAAATATGCAGTGAGACTTGTGGAGTTTGAAAATCGAACAATATATCGCTAATGATAAAGACGTCCAATTATGTTCTTGCGTGACCTTCGACCATCTTACCTAACCAGGTTAAAAAGTACAGCTATGCGTGGAAATATAATTGAGGCTATAATTCTCACTGTAACGGCAACTGCAGAAATCTCACTTATTCCTAGAATCCAAATGATTCTGAATAATTCACCATTTCAATTAAAATTATTATAATTTCTAATAATTATTTCTTTTGCTCCAACAATTAACAAATCGTAAGGCCAGGCTTACAAAAACGTTGCAGTAGATCTTCGACTGTTTCTCTCACGGTCAATTATATGTACTACTTTCCAGAACTGGAAACCCTTAATAATCAAATCATTCTCATAACATCGGTAGACAACACTCGAAATGTAATTTATTTGGTATTATAAATTCATTTTTCCCTTTTTTCATGCTATATAAAATACATGACTTTTATCGATAAATAAATAAAACTTAAATTAAATTTATCTTTTTAATATGTTACTTACTAATAATTAAAAATGTAGTAAATTTCATTTTATTTGTTACGGGCACGTATAGTGTTAATTTATTTTTATAAATTTTAACATACACTGTAAGAATTTTCCTCTGTGAGCGCCGGTAAATGGTGAAACACCGGATAAGAGAGTTTACTGTATTCACATTTAAAAAAAAAATTATAATAATAAGATACCATTATAACCTATTTCAGAAAAAAAATCAGAATATTAATCAATAGGAAAAATGAAAAAAGGATCATGTCAAAAAAAATTATTTTCAGTTACCTAGAGCATGAGAGAAAACACCTGGGAAAAATGGCTGTTAATGACAGATTTCTGATTTTCCTATTAAAAAAATGTTTATAATTAAAATTTCCCAACCGTTTTCCATGAAAATCGATATTTTTTTATACAACAACTAGATGTATAGTTAACTGGAAATCAACTATACATCAAATATTAATGAACCAGAGAAATTTGCTCTCTGTATGCTAAGAGAAAATATGGTAGAAAAAAACATCTAAAATAAACTTCTAGACTACTGGAAAGAGGTCCAGTTAGTCTACGAATGGAAATATAATTTTCAGGGATCGGGTAGTCGAATATTACTTCTTTCCCATATATTCTGACCTGAAATCCATTTCTTCCAGGTCTCTTCTAGTCGTTTTAGGTCTTACAGGTGTTTTCAAAATCGGGATTTGCTTTCATTGCTATCTTTCTGTCCGGTATTTTTAGGTCAGCATTAACTTTTCTCATCTCTAACTATCTAGGATATAGAGATAGAAGCTCGGCGAGAGAAAATTCTTGGCCATCCCGATCGGCCCTTAACTTCTAGCCTTTCGTTTTTTTAATACGTTTTATTATGTATTGGACCGTTGAACGAGGTATATAAATTTTTGAATTAATCTAGACGTAGGAACATAGCTGTTATCTGAGGAAAAGTACATGTAACTGCTGTTGAATAGAGGTATTCTGGATGTCGGATCTTTTTATACAAATAGTTTGAGTAGAAACTGATCAGAACATAGCTAGAAATAGACAGGATTAATAACTAGATAGCTTCTCTACAACATACCTTAGGGGTATTTAAGGGATAAAATGAGATAACTTTATGCTGTACGAAAAATTTTGCTGCAGTCAGTTTACACTAGTTTTTATTTACAGAATAAATACATAAATATTATCCATATTATGGAGTTTTTAATTATTAGGAGCGTTTCTCAGGTGAATGAGGAAGAATATAAAATTGTTAAAAAAATTATTTTTCGACAAGTAATAGTAATCATATTTTAGTGATTGTTGTAGGTGTAAAAAAACTTTTGCTGCTTAATGTATTAATGTTTCCATATTTTTTTTTAATTCAAAGATTTAAAATCAAGAAAGTTTTTTTTAAATATAAGTGTAGAATTATTTTAAAATTTCTTACAAGGTTGCTTTTTATAATTTATTGAGTGTAAATTAGCTGACGACACCGCGCTACACTTACTTCTCATAAAGATCCCACGATTGCCTCACTTGCCCTATGAGCACATCTGTTCAACTCAAACTGGTTCCTACAGGCCAAGAACAACCAACGTGGTATTCACTGCAATCGGTTCGACAACAAACAAAATAAGATATTTTATATATTATTAAAACATAATATATACTTGCATATAAAAACTAATATTCTTGTATCCCTATACAAGACGATCAACTTTCAAAGCAGAACTTGGAGAAAAAACATCTTACACTAATTCATGCAATATCTGATATTGTTTTCAAAATGTTTAATAGTTCATATTAAAATTAAAGCGATGTTAACGATATTATTATTCTCCAATAATCCGGAAATCAAAAACGCAGGCAACAAATGTATTTGTATCAGGAATTAAAAACGTAAAAATACAAACCATCATAACACACGGGAACCAAAAAAAAAGATATAAATTAATATAAAATTAATTTTTA
Organism: Euschistus heros; assembly: GCA_003667255.2. NCBI lineage: Eukaryota > Metazoa > Arthropoda > Insecta > Hemiptera > Pentatomidae > Euschistus > Euschistus heros. The sequence goes on along the minus strand of RCWM02000653.1, from coordinate 17,479 downwards.
CTAAGGACTTTAAAAAAAATCAAATCCAAATATCAAAAATTTATACAATATCTCGTATAAATATAATAATAAAAAAAAAAAAAAATGGATTTTATGACCGTTTATTCGCCATGTATTTAATTGTATCCATATTAATTTCTCTGTGGTATAGCTATTGGTAAGATGAAATAAGGAAATCATAAATACTCGCATTTTGAAGTACAATAAAATAAATAAATTTCAAAACAAAAAAAAGTCGTTAATATTAAATAATATACAAATAATATACATATAATATAACCTATATAATATAATTAACCTTTTTCGCAGTCATGTTAGAAGCAGGATAAAGTTTAGTTAGAACATCGCTCATTTCAGTGGAAGCATACATTTTATTTAGCTTGAAATGCTTTTAGCGTCTATTATCGATATTTTGTATAAATGTTTTTTTTTAAATTTACTTCGAAAGGTTCCCTTGTATTTACTGGACTTTCAACAACTAAAACATTTTATTTTTATTATCCACATTAAATTTTTCTCACAAGGAGACTTTTATATAAAGGGACCTATAATATTGCAAAACTGGAGTTATAGCCGCCAATGGGCATTGGGAGCCAAAAACCAACATTAAAATCCCGTTTTATTTTTTTCTCAGCTCTCAGTCCTAGAAATAATTTCTTCACGTAAAACTGTAGTTTTATATGCTATCTCTTTACCACAACCAAAACCTGATAAATAAATCTCTTTAGTAAATATATCAGTTTTTGGTTTAAACATGAAATCCTGCAATAAGTTTCGGATAACGAGTTTTTGGTTGTGCTAAAGAGATATCATACAAAACTACAATTCTACGTGAAAAAAAATATATCTCTCTATATTGAATGAGAGCTTAGAAAAATAAAATAAAAATAAAACGTGATTTTCATACATTTTTCTTTCTTTTTTTTTTCTCGGCTCCTAATGCTCATTGGCGGCTATAACTCTATTTTTGCACTATTATAGGTACCTGCTACCCACACATAAATCGGCTTTCAAATCTGAGTTACAAGTCAAAACGTCTCCTTGTCATTGAAGTACAAAAAATAACTAATTATAATAAAAAATATTTAGAAATATTTCATTCATTTAATTAAACATATTTCTACCAAAAGTTATATATATTTTTGTTAAGGATCTGTTCGATGCGATTTATTTTTTAAAAATTACTAATAATTTATCAATTATATTTTCATGGATGGATTATTCTAACAAATTAAATGGAAGTATGCTTGCGATTTAGATAAGAAGTTCAGCAGAAAAAAAGAGGAAAAAAAAGCCGTGAGAAAGGGAGAACATACAAGCTCAGTATGCCACATCTGGGTCAATGCTAAACACTCCAACAAGCGGGCAGCATACGCTATGTCCTTCACATGTCTGCTACATTGTCAGCTTAGAAAGCCAAAACGGAGAGTACCTGGCATTATGTACGAAGTATGAATGAGTAAATATAATAAAATTGGTTCAAAAATAATGGTTCATTATAGTGTTGATTTTAGATTCGACCAATACTTGAGGAAAGAATCGGCATCGAGAAACGATGATTTAAAGTCGATTCCTAGGTAAAGATAAAATATATTTGTTAATCTTTAATAATAGAGAATTTTTTATGTTGTTGATCAATAATGCTTAGTACAAATAAAAAAAATTATCTTCAAAAATCAAGCATTGCTATCACAAACCAAACGACTAACTGGTGAAGATATGATATATCTGACAATTCGCTTTTAAGAAAAGAAGAACAGAAATACTATTTCAAATTACAAAAGGTTATACTTCTCGGTTATTCTCAGAATTTCGTTATTCCTCCATAAAAGATTTTTTTTAAATTCACTACGTGTTCATACTGATTTTAAACCTTAATAAACTATTAAAACAACAGCCAGAAAAATATCTATGCATCTACGTATCTTCAGTGTTTAGTAACAGGTTTTAGAAACAATGCGATAAATACTAAATAAAACCCAGAACCTTAGGAATATTTTTGTTCTTAAATAAAAAATTTGTAAAATGGATTATTAATTTTTTTTTTTGTTTTACTATTTCTAGTGACTTGCCATTTTAGCTGCCATATGAATTATTTTTGTAATTGTAAACTGAAGCGTAGAATTCAAAAACCAGCCAAGTCCATTTTTACAAGTTTTTTGACTGGACTACCTTATTTTTTTTTGTATGGCCTTTTTTAATGTGATTTAACTACTTTTAGGAGAAAACTTTTCACCTAAAGATATCTAGTAGTAACAAACACAAATAGATCCGTGACTCATATAATCTTTATTAATTTCAAAACCTGAACGAATGAATTGATATGAGTGAACAAACGCAATAAGATCAGAGAATAGGAACCGATGTCATCCCTCGTATATAGAATAGGTCACAATCGAGAATATTCTGGGAAGTAATGTTTCCACTGATACTGAAATTATGTCGGAGATATTTTTTTTATCGGTTTCCGTCATAATGCAATGTGGCCAAACTAGCGTATCAGGATAGTTTTAACGTCAGCTGGAAGTGAGATGAGTCTGAAAACGAGAACTATTCCATAGTATACTATTTCCAGCTCAATTTACTAGAAATAAATCTAACATGGAAGAAAAGTATAAAATAAAAAATAAAAACTAAGGGAAAAAATTAGAGATGGGCACTTCGTTTATCTTATATTTTTTCTAGTCAGCAATTTAGTTTACTAACCCAAGATACTTAAATATGAAAACTGTAATTTAATCATGCCAAAAAAGATACCGTGTTTTGGACTTACACGTAATTGTAAAAATATCATAAATGTAATTGTAAATAAAAAGTATATAAATTACTGAAACAGTAGTTTCCTTTTCGTATTGCAACCTTTATATTCCATTACCATTAAGAATTAATATTTTCCAATTAAGACACGAAACCAAAACTGTGATTTTAAAAAAAATAGTTACTAAGTTCTTTCTTCATTATTTTAGAAGTTATCAATTTTTTTTTTTTTTTTTAATGTCAATAATTTGTAACAAAAAAAAAGTAATAAGAACAAACTGTAAAGATGAATCTAAAATAAAAATTATAATGAATAAAGGCCAAGTTTCCATTACAATCAACCAACTTTTAAGTATAGACATATAAATGAATAAAATGGCCGACTAGTCTAGAAAAAATCAAAGGCTGTGAGCGAAGGAAGCCGGAAGGAAAAATAATTACAAACATTCTGTTATACTTTCGTAAGTAATTAGAATATTCCTCATTATTAACACATCCTAATAAATACATCTACTTACATTAAAACAAGGACTTATTAAATTTATTATATATTTTATCACAACAAATTCAAATCTAGAAGGAAAAATATGATGACTGGATCCATTCATGCAATACTTGTGGTTTTAAGAAAACTATCTTAAAATAACTAAATAAATAAAAACCATAGCAAAATCAAATTAAAACGAAAATCTAAACATATAGTCATCCGATTTAGAAAATTAAAATTTTCATTAGTAACCAATTACAGTGTTTATTTTATAATTTTTTTTTTTTTTTTCACTTTTTGAGAAATGTTAATAACTAACTGAAATAACATTTAAGTTTCGTTCAAATTCAAACATTTTTTTCTCTAAGTTATTATTTTTTTTTTTTTTAACAAACTTATTTCTGCGAGGTAAAACCGCTAATTGAAACTAACAGCGTTGCCGCTCACTAAAATAAAACGCTCCTGAACCAAGAAGATTTATGTTTAAAAATGACGAGAGTAAAATATTCATATTAGAAACCCTGAGTGCAGAAAATAATTAAAAAGTTTTTTTCCTACTGTTAATCGAACCATTTGCACTAATTTATGCTTAGTAACCAATGTTAACGATACCATGAGCTGACGAAGCGGAGTGGTGCCTTTCAGCGTCTTCCACGTGGAGTTTACAAAAACAACTATATCATATTCAGTATAGTTTTAATTAAAACAAAAAATTAAATTAATTTTAGAAAAATATTTTTTAGTTTCTATACCAATAAAAAAAAAAAAAATTATAATAAGGTACACAAGGGATTACAAACAAGCATATAAATTATGAAAAATTAAAATATAATGAAATAAAGCTAGATTTGAGATAAAAACATTAGTTCAGAATTGTCAATCAATTTGATTTAATTATAGACAAAGATACACTTTATCCAGGATATAGGATAGGATTTTAAATCGACGTTGACAAATTTATAAAAGGTAACTTTTAAATACTGAGATTCAATTAAAAACGTATAGAAATAAATTAATCGATTATTAATGAACCAATCAAAAGTCGATACCCGCGGTCGGTAAACCATGAACGCACGGTAGATGGTGCCCACTCTCTCCAGAGCTATGTCAGCAATCATTGTGGCCAATCATGGAAGTTGCAATATTCCAAGTGAAACCAGGGCAGGGTCTAAATTAAAGTTCAGTATCCAAGAATAAACTTTAATTTTCGGTCTGATTAAGATGAATGAGCATTTTCTTCTGGAGCAACAAAACGATGTACAGGTGGAACGGAGATAATTCTTTTTAAGGGATGTGTATTCATACCCTATATATCAAAAATATCAATATTTTAATATCGATGGTAACTTTCCTAATTTTATTTAACTTGGGTTGGAAATATGTTGCTACAGTTGCCAATTCAGTGACAACAGATCATCTTACACACACGGAATAAATTAAGGGGGAAAATTATTGGGGGTAACTTTTCCAATAATTTATTGAAAACGAATCGTGAGAGTAAAATTGTTTACCTCATAATATTGATACCTGTTTAAGTACCTACTGCCTTCTATTTAATTCATTATAAACTCATTATATCCATATTTATGGTCACCAATAAATATATGTTGAGCTAAAATATATGTTGATATGGAATGTCGATGTTTTTCTTAAGATAACCATCCCTAAACGTTATTAATTTAAATTTTATTCTAAACCATCTAAATAAAAATAAAAAATATTGAACTCGGAAAAAAACATGTTTCTGAACGGAGGTACAGCCATTTTAAGTGTTCTTAATAAATGTACTGCCTTCTTGATTATTTTTTTTAGGTTTTGAGTTGTTTTCTTCTTTATTTATTTAAACAAATCATTATTTATTTTAAATATGATATTGAACTATTGCTTTTGAATATAAATTAAAGTCAACAAGGAATATACTCGTATAAACAGATATTAAATATATCATCTAAGTAGGTATTTTTTAAATAAAGAAACAAATAATTTTTTTAACCATGTTATTACAATACATTAAAGAAATAGAAGTTTTTTTTTTTAGTTTTTTTATTTTTTAAATTGAGATCTCTAACCTTTGTAATCTACATGAAAAATGACACCAACAAATTAAAAATCACAAAAATATTTTCATACTTAAATTTCGTCAGCAATGTCCAACGCCAATACAATCTCAACAAATTCATAATTAATTTTGTTATTGATATTTTTATGATAAATAAAAACAATTCCAGACCAAATTTGATGTTTTTAAGTTTTTTAAAATAACCATTTATTCATGATTGATTTTTTTTTCGACATAAAAGTATGAAATCTTTGATTCAAGAAAAGTTAGTGGCCTTTGTAACGGAAATCTCAAGTCATATGTCAACTGTGGCTTAAAATGGCGCTGGCATTTATTGCAATGAAGGAATCTTTTTAGGAAGGGTAAGGTACTGCTTTTTTATAGTTAATACAATATATATATATATATATTTGTAATATACAACAAATAAAATGTTTTTTCTTTTATGTTTTCTGGGGTTCGAAATTCGATCAGGTCATTAAAAGAATATATTACGAATGAAAACATTTTTTTCAGTGTAGAAATGCTGAGTGAACAGCTACTAAATAAAGTGTTGAACATTCTTGAAAGTATTAATTATGACCTTATTGATAATCCTCCCACTAATTACAAAATGTTTTATTCACAGCAAATGCCTCCTGAATTATTACTTGCCGATCAGCGCATGCCTAAAATATTTATCAACGCAACCCAAAATAAAAACCGCCACCTCCCCTACAATCACTTGAGCCCAAGGCCCCTCCCACTGATGCCCTTGAAGTAGAAGTAGGAACGTCACTTAGATATATGAACAATACACAGTTTTATCCAAGTTAAACAACAAAAACTAAAACAAATGTCAAACCTTTTTTTTTAAGCTATATATAAAATCTCTCTTAAAAAGTAAAATTTGTTAATTTTAAATAAACTATACAGATTAACATAACTACCATTATATCGCTGCACACACAATAAAATAATAAGTTATAATATCAACTATTTTATTTTAGTAGCCAACGTAACGTAAGGGCCACTATTTTTACAATATTTGTTCTATAAAGGATATTTTTTAGGATTTACAGCAATAAAATTGTAAATTTTATTGTTACATAAAATTTGAATAATCTGAAATCTGAAAAAGAACAGTACAACCTATAACTTTTTATGTGTTAAAAAATGTTTTTCAAATATTAGATTAAAGTTGAGAACTGATTTGAGAATGTAGTTATTCAAGGGATAAAAAATGATGCTTTATAATAATACAAGATTAATTAGGAGGGAAGAAAATAAATATCACTGGATAAATAATTTAAAATAAATTAAATTCACTTTCAGTTAATAAAAATAAAATGTAGGGAAGACGCGCCTTCAGAAAGCGAGTGAGAGTGTACTACTCATTTCGTACTCAATCTTTATTTAGAAAAAATAATTCAGTAAATTTGCTGAGCTGATAAAGAAAGCATTGCATAAATGTTTTTAGAACAGCGTTTCAAGTAAACTTTTGTAAAATAGTAGTAGCCTACCGGCTTATCGCCTCGCCTTCTCTAACAAATAGTAAATCAGCAATGAACTTTCAAATTTGACTAAAGATACAAAACTATAAGAATTATTACACTCAATATTAAGAAGATAAATAAGGCAGTTCGTGTGATAAATAAAAAAAAACATGGCTAATCTAATTTAATTGAGGAAAGAAATCAAATACAATCATGTCTCCAATTTTCAAAACTTCCTAACCTGAAAGGAATAATTTAATTTATTATTTCTTCCATAACACAAAAAATCAAATACAGATGTTAAAAAATATTGTAGACACCAACAAAATAAGACTCTATTTTAATATCACGAATCTTACTAGAATAATTCCATTTAAGCTAAGTGATTAAAGAGACATTTTTTTTCTTATCCCGATCCTAGATTGTTTACATTCTCTTATTATTAATTATTTACTTAAAGCAATATTATCTTATCAGCATTTATAAACAAATACTGAATATTAAAATCAATAGCCTAGATTTCGATAATTATTTAACAATGGGGTCAATCAATCAAGCTTATAAACAATACAAAAATAATGTATCATTAATTAAAATTAAAATATATTTTTCTATGAATTTCTATTATCTAGTAACTGAAGAAACGCAGCTGAAATTCCTTAAAATATTTACAATTCATTGATAAACTAATTGCTATGTTATTTTTGACAAAAGTGAGTGATAAAGTTGAACAAATAAAAAAAAAAAAAAAAATTATGAAATCATCAAGGCAGTGCATTTTAAGAGATCGACGAGTTCTAAGTAACTTCCTAATATTCACGACACATAGTTTTACACTAACTTCGTAATAACAAGCGTCTAATTTATTTGTTAATATTATTACATATTAATACTAAATTATTATTAAACTATGTCCTCAGATAATTGTATGCATATGATAGACATCCCGAGTATTATAAATCAAAGGAATTATCGAGGAAACATCACAGTGAACGCCAATTCGAACATGCTACTTAATTGTTCATAGAAGTTAAAACCCACGCAGTCCTCACAGTGTAACTGTGATTAGAGTTCAAGTTGATTGAATTCAAGTTTCACAGAAAAAAAAAAATTATTCACCAAATCTGTAATTAACAAATTGTTTATAATATTTCTACATTATTAATCAAGCGTAATGTATTCAGAATTTTCAGGACAATGAGCAACATGAAAAGATTTTCCAAATTTTTAGATATGGTAGTAATAATATTTCCTCAGAACTTAAATTTAAATTTATTAAATAAAAATAGTATTTAATGTTTATCATTTTTATATATTTACTAACAACATACACAAGTGTACTGAATAATATCCAATAATTAATTTATAATTTACGGTAAGTTGTTTTTTTAAACAAATAAATTTATTGAAAATGTTTTCTAAAATGAAATAAAAAGCAACGATGAAGATTTGCAATGTTCGTACACGTGATATTTTTAACATAAAACCCAACCTCAATGTTTTTTAATTTATTTTTAATTTATTTTTTTTTTTTACTATTGGTATGTTTGTACTATATATAATATTTGATTTTTTTTATACTCCGTTTTCCCTAATGAAACGAGAGCTCCGCACCGATTGCGCCAGATAAGAGGGAGTCTATTGTACCTTCAACAATACCGTTTATCAGATAAAATAATCACTCGAGATGGGCCAAGATTAACCTAGCACATTCTTCATCACGGACCTAGGATAAAATTTTATTCAAAATTTTTTATTTTGCTGGTTATTATTATAAATATTAAAATCATTCATCGCAAATAAACAATAACTCCAGCAAATTAACTCATTGCCTGTTTAAATTAAATTCAATTGCAAAACTACAAAAAAATTTCGATAGTTACGTAACATTTGAAGAAATTTTTAATTTATTAAAGTTAATTCACTGTTAAATAATATATTAAAGTAAACACGTTGGATACACTATTTACACACGGTAACAGTAGAGAAGATACGAGGAATGTTAATATCCGATCATTGAAATAATTGCTGTTTTCTAATTAATATGTGAAAGTTGAAGGCCGACTGTAAGGTCTAATTGCATCGGTTATAGCGTACGGATATTGTTGGATGGAAAGGGAAAACACGAAGTTTTACTATATGCGTACATAATAGCGATAAATACAAAGAAAAAATAAATCACATGCTTGTTTATTTTATGGGGGTTATAAGCATTTTTTTTTTTTAAATTAACAATATATTATCTGAGTATGTTGTCTGAGATTTTTTTTTAGAAATACAAATTAATTCAAACAGCCAAAACTGAACAAGATCTATGTTCTTGTATATTTTACACAAGATTGCCGATTGGGTAGAAATTTCCTCCCCTCAGGGGAAGTTTCAGAAGACTGCACCCCAAAAGGGAAATTGTTTTTTTTAAAGGAGAATTTAGAGTTTTTTTGTTTTTTTTTTGGTGCCTACAAATATCAGTCAATAAAGAAAATATGTAATAATAACGCACTTAACATGTGATTTTATTTTTCAATCGAGAAAAAACAAAACATTTAACACCAAAAAATAATAAAGTTCTTCTCTGTTCATGGAAACCAAAGACATAGAGAACTTTGAACACTAACTAAATTATGTCATAATAATAAATATTTAAAAAAAAAGTATTTATTTTTATTTTTAAACATTTCTCAGAGCAAAGTGTACTACAATACACCATAATTTGATAGATAGTTTGGAGGGGCCCTATCATTCAAAAACATTTATGAGGTTAAAAAACAAAAAATTTGTAATAAATAAAAGTAATTTTTTTTATATATAGATTTATTCAGTATTCGACCAATAAAAAGGGAAAAAAATCAGTGAATTTAAATCAGTTACACAAGTAACTGATTTGTATGCCAAATGAGAACACCATGTTTTTTCGGTTTTAAAAGTAAATTTCTCCATGAAATCGAAACAGAATCATTACTTTTAGCCTATCATTCGAAAGCTGATTCAATTTGCAAGTTTTTGTGAGATTTGCAGTTGTGTGGATAGTTTTTTCGAAAAACAGTGAGCGTTGAAGTAATATAAGACATTGTTACTTCCCCAAATAAGGTGAAGATCAAGCTGGTCTTTAGATCACAAGTTTGTAAAATTCAAGGTCACTTGTACTCTGCTCTTATAGAAAATTTAATGCTAAATTCGAAAATGTAGTCAAAATTTGAAAAATATTTAAACAAAATGGGGATATTACAGCTTTTGTGATAACAAACGTTATTTTATTTTTTCAAAAAGTGTTTGAATTATACATCTGCAACGGATTGGATAGAAAGGTAAGATTTGCGGCATTTTTCATCATTTTTGATCTAGTTTCAACCGATTTTTTTTTTTTTTTACACTAAGAGGTACTCACCCTGTATATTGAGATATAATTCGAGTTATGGCAAAAAAAGACTTAAATAACTGATTCCTCTTTAAAATGCAAGCAATAAAACATTTACCTAGAAATTAATACACTGTATACAAAAACTTCGATTGGACAGTAATAGGCATTATAGCAAAAAAAAGGGGGGCTCAGAAGGAATTTGTGCAATACTTTTTATTTGCTCAACCGTTATGTTTTATAATGTCGCTGAACACGAATTTAAAGTCTGAGGGCAAAAACTTTGCCCGAAACTTTGTTTATACAGGGTGAGTATCTCTTAGCGTAAAAAAAAAAATTGGGTGAAACTAGATCAAAAGTGTAGCCAAATGCCGCAGACCTCACCTTTCTATTCCAATCCGTTGCAGATATATGGTAAATAAACGATTTTTTGGAGGAAAGCATGTTTTTTACGATAAAGCTGTAATATCTCCCATTTTGTTTAAATATTTTTCAAATATTGATCACATTTTCGGATTTAGCAATAAATTTCCTATAAGATCGGAGTAATTTAACCTTGAATTTTACAAACTTGGGACCTAAAAAAATATCTTTATCTTCACCTAATTTAGGGAAGTTACAATTTCTTATAATACTTCAGCGCTCACTGCTTTTCATAAAAACAATCCACAAAACTGCAAAGCTCTCAAAAACTTACAAATTTAATAAGCTTTCAAATGATATGTTAAAAGTAATGATTTTGTTTTAATTTCATGGAGAAATTTACTTTTGAAACCGAAAAAACATGGTGTTCTCATTTAGCATACAAATCAGGTACTTTGGTAAATAAGACATTATGATAATCGCTTGATGAAAATCTGTATTTTAAATAAAAGAAACACTTCATTAGAATAAAAAGCAAAGAAAAAATTTGTTAATTTGAAAATAAAAGAATCACTGTCAATAAAGCGCCGCCAGAGTCCGTTATTTTATTAAATTTTCAAAATGTCCTCCATTATTTCGAATGCAGCTTCTTGCTCTCTTTCTCACAGCCCCTACGGTCACTGCTAAAGTCAGACGCTGTTGCAATTTGGCTCCGGCCTCCAGAATTCTCGTCTTTAGGACCTCAATGCTGGTCACTTCTCTGGCATATACCTCGCTTTTTATGTAGCCCCACACATAAAAGTCCATTGGAGCTAAGTCAGGTGACCTAGCTGGCCAATGTATCACACCATTTCTACCTATCCAGGTCGAATATCGTTGGTTCAGCCATTCCCGTACTGCTGCCGAATGATGTGGAGGAGCACCATCGTGTTGGAATATTATGTTTTGCTGAACATCAAGTGGAATGTCGTGAATAAGTTGTGGTAGAATATTTTGTAAAAAATCCAAATAACTTTCTCCATTCAATCTGCTGGGCAAAAAATGTGGCCCAATGAGTCGGTCCCCTATTATCCCAGCCCACACATTCACTGTAAAACGATGCTGGAAAGATGCTTCTTGAACCATATGTGGGTTTTCAGCTGCCCAGTAGTGCCGGTTGTGGACGTTAAAAATTCCTTCCCTTGTAAAAAGAGACTCATCTGTCCATAAAATTTTCCTCAGAAACTGGTGTTCTTGAATGTCTCTATTTAAAAGCCAGCGGCAAAATTGTATTCTATGTACATGATCATTAGGTTCTAGCCCTTGTACTTGTGTGAAATGATATGGGTGAAAAATGTTCTCGGTGCAAAATGTTGATAACTGACCTTTGGGAGATACCAATTTCACGGGCCAAGTCTCTTGATGAAACACTGGGATTTTCATTTACTATATCAATAATTTCCTCTTCGAGTTCAACATCATGAGGAACTTGTCCCAATTCTTGACGTAACTTATGAACGGAACCTGTTTCAGATAAACGTTGATGAGTTCGTGAAAACACTATCGTAGAGGGGAGGCGCCTATCTGGAAACCTAAGTTTGGTACTCCCGCCGCGCTGCACTCGCGTTTCCATTACAAAAACCATACAAAAAATGTATGTCAGCGTACTCACCATTTGTGAACGTTGCCATCTTCGCAGGTGTATTGCCAAACAGAAAAAAATAATCCCAATAAATAAAATGGGCCCTCAAGCTAAGGATAAGCAATATTAGCAAGGGTCTTTCTAATGATAGTGACACTTTTATCTCTGTAGCTTCTTAATTTCCAAATCAAACTTTCAATCATTATATCAAAATAAAAATAAAATAATAAACAATAATCCCCTCCCATTTCAAAATAAACAGGAAAATAACTATGAAATAGCGATAATGTGCTTAGTACTGAGAGAGGTCAAAGTCGCTGTTGTTATTATGAATACCTGAACTGGCCTAAAATTTATGTCAATAAATATTATATATTTTTTTCTTTGCTTTTTATTCTAATGAAGTGTTTCTTTTATTTAAAATACAGATTTTCATCAAGCGATTATCATAATGTCTTATTTACCAAAGTACCTGATTTGTATGCTAAATGAGAACACCACCATGTTTTTTTTTCGGTTTCAAAAGTAAATTTCTCCATGAAATTAAAACAAAATCATTACGTTTAACATATCATTTGAAAGCTTATTAAATTTGTAAGTTTTTGAGAGCTTTGCAGTTTTGTGGATTGTTTTTATGAAAAGCAGTGAGCGCTGAAGTATTATAAGAAATTGTAACTTCCCTAAATTAGGTGAAGATAAAGATATTTTTTAGGTCCCAAGTTTGTAAAATTCAAGGTTAAATTACTCCGATCTTATAGGAAATTTATTGCTAAATCCGAAAATGTGATCAATATTTGAAAAATATTTAAAAAAAATGGAGATATTACAGCTTTTATCGTAAAAAACATGCTTTCCTCCAAAAAATCGTTTATTTACCATATATCTGCAACGGATTGGAATAGAAAGGTGAGGTCTGCGGCATTTGGCTACACTTTTGATCTAGTTTCACCCAATTTTTTTTTTTACGCTAAGAGATACTCACCCTGTATAAAATTAGACATCCTAGGGCCCAGGATTCCTCACATCCCGATACTTTTCTTTAATCCTAAAAACTTCATTTTCAGAATAATGCTTCCTGTTCCTATGTAGCAATGCCACAGCATGACACGTCGCTTAGAATTCTTAAAAAAATCCTAGTAGATGCAGCACTTTCGTTGAAACTCGGACTCTTCCCACCAAGGTGAAAGGCAGGTTCCTACTCTCATGTTTTAAGATGCCGCAGTTCGTTTACCCCACTACAATTTTTAAGATTGATTTCCCAACCTTTTGAAACCCTCATTTGCTTAGTTCAGCAAATTAAATGTAGTGTAGCCTAAAATAAAATATACCATAAATAATTCCAACCGCGAGCAAACGCCTAAATAAAGTAAGAAATTAAAAATAACTTAATTTCCCTATAGAAAAATCACACAACCTTTTACAAGAATCCTTAACTCAAAAATAACTTAAAAGACGTTAGGGCATTAATCTACTCTACTGATACTAAAAATTATTTGAGCAGTCTTAACACTTCTGCTAGAAGTTCTGATAAAAAATTGGTACAAAAATAGAGATTTCGCAGATTTTTAAAACGATCTTCTTGGAACATATTAATTCCACTTTTAAGATTAAAGAGAAATTGCCACTTCCAGTCAGTGTATGCTTTCAAATATTTATGTGAAAATTATCTGAAATGTCAAAGTATTTTATTTCATACTTTCTATAGGCCGAATTAAGTATCTCAATAATTTAGTAACCATTCAAGAGATAGTCAATTCTATTTGTCTTGGATAACAAGAAGACGATGCAAGAACGGAACAAGACTATCTAAAGCTTATGAAAAATTTAATTATTGAAAAGAAATCCGCAAATCCAAAAATATCAATTTTTCCCTGACTGGGAAAAAACAATAGATCATGGAAATGTATATGTAAAATAAGGCTCTTCTCAAAATAAACTTTAGAAGAATTGGTATAAAATGTTTCAATGATTACAATAACCCAATCGTCAACCTCAACTGTATCGATTGGTTCCCTATGAATCGACTTTGGATCATCGATTCTTTTCTCAAGGATGAGTGGAACCAAGCACCAACATTTGGAATTGTCCTATTACTAACAAATTGGTAGCAATAAAATGAATTTCATGGTTAAAGTTGTACAATACAATACAACAGACATAAATTCAATAACTTCTCAGCTGAAGTTATCAGGAGTTATAATTTATTTATTGCAAAAAACTGCACTGTCTAGTTATCTTTCTTAGAATACTGTTTATAACCCATCCACGAATAACTCAGTTCTCTATAAGAATGGAGCCGAACATATTTTCAGGAGAATATGGATAGCAGATGACACCATATCCTACAAATTTTAACTGTCTATTCATGAGTCTTTTTGTACGGTTTCACTCTCTAACTACAGAGCTCCTTTACTGGTATCCTTCATTGTCTCTTTAACTTTTAAAAACAATCACAATTCCCACAGTTCATCAGGACGAACTTTCACATCCGTAAGTTTCACGTTGCTATTCCCTGCAAATGGAGTTCCTTATTTTAAAGGAATTCATTCAACTCATTATTATTATTAAAGTAAAAAAAAAAAATAAAGATTGTAAACTATATTAAAATAATTGTCATCTGCATTTAATTATACACCAGCCAAAGAATAAACAAATTGAAAGTTAATTTCAACTGAAAGTGACGCAATAATTAACAATTGATATTAAAAATGTATATATTTATTTTATTAAATTACTATCCGATAGTAAATTTATAATTATTTGAATATTTGATTATATGTCTCAAAGAGCTATTGAGATAACAGGTTCAATATTTTTCTCTAGTAATTGTTTATTAAAAAAGGAATATTGTTTAATCATATCGTAGGCACTATGTAAAACTAAAGAATGTGAAAAAAAGGCTTTTTTTTTATTCCGTTCGTTTAATATTGTTTTCTACAAGGCCTTATGGTGAAATTTCGAATCTAATCGGCACTTGAAAAGACCGAAGTCATTGTTACGAATTTCTAGCATTTTACCTCAGGCGACCTTGTAGAGTACAACGGTAAACAAACGAAATAAAAAATGCGTTTTTTCACATTCGTCAGTTCTGCATAGTAGTGACGATATGTTCCAGTGTAATGAGGTGATTGCACATGAGAATTTTAGCCATTTAAGAATACGTAAGGCTGTGTACCCCATAGTAGTCTCCCGAAACCCTGGGTCGGTCCAACAGAATAAATATTTATCTACTTAAGTCGGTTTTGAACCTAGATTAAATTTTGGAAGTATGTACCCTTTGGGATTTAGTGTGTTTTGAGAACACGAACAGCTTCAGTATTGGGACAGGACGATTACCTGCAAAAATCGTAAAATGAAGGATGCGGGTAATTTCCGACAGAAACGACTAGCGACATAGATCACAAGAACAGTTTTCTTTTGTAAATAATTTAACTTTTCAGATATTTTCTTTCATTTTCTGTAAATATGACTTTTTACCTAAAAATTACGATGTAATTCAATAGTTAAAAACCCAATATTTAAATCAAAATAAATAAATAGTTACATAAGAAATTTCTGGGAATATTACGTTCCACTTAGTTTTATAAAGACATAAGCTGTATAAAGATTATGTGTAAACAGATTACAAAAATTTGAAAATGAAAAGAAGGATAATATAAGATCGTTTCATTTGAGCTTAACAAGACTCTAATACGTTATATACAGAGCAAGAACGGTTTGGTGGTATTATAGTTGACCAAGAGCAACTAAAGAATATTAATAATGCGATAAAACTAGAAAAGACTAAGTAAATAAGGATAGGAAGAAAATTCGATAAGGCTTATGGAATAGTAAGGCTAAACGGGGTGATAAAAGAACAGGGAATAGATATCTAAGATCGTACCTAAAATAGTATGGATGGATGGGCGGAGAAATAAACGATTAGAGAGGCGGGAAGGTACTATATTTCCACAAGAAATGCTTCCTTAAAGGAGGAAACAAGAAAGATTATTAACAAAGTATGTTCCTTTCTGTATTGATCTACGCCAACGAGGCATGCACCCTCAGGACTAAGCGCAAAATTCAGGTGAGACCAAGTGAGGAAATCTATGATCAGAGCAAGCTTTGATATAAGATTTGCACAGGAAATAATAGAAGAAAATAGCATAGTATAGGGTTACCCAAGCAGACTTTTAAGTCACTCGAAAAGCGAGGAATGGAGAGGAAAAGGAATAACCAAAAGGCACTTCATAGTACATTTTGGTAAAAGAGGAGATGAAAAGAAGAAAATTAAAAAAAAAAATGTAATAAACAAACCGTATTCTTTTTTCTCAACCTTGAAAATAATTCATTATAGAATAAGGTATTCTTCATCTGCATTAATGAATTTTAAATTCTGCCACGAGTACCATTTTAATGAATTGGCAATTACTGCATAATTGAAAATTAGATTCACCTTTGTTAGAGCTCATTTTATTAACTATCATAAAACTGAATGCAAATAAATACATTACTTAATAATTAATGAACTTTAAAATCTACTCGTCAACAATTAACATTGTTTTAAAACCTACTTAATTAATAAACATTATTATTTACATTAGTAAAAATTATATATGTTTCTGTAATCGTGAAACCAATGCTTACAGGATCGTGAAAAACAAAAGGTGCTTTATAAAGGACATCCAACGGGGACAGAGGCCTTTCACGAACATTTCCGCCTGAATAAAGAGCAACCCACTTACTGTTCTCAACGGGAAAATCGTTAACTAGTTATTTTCTTTTAATATAAAGAATTATTTTTATAAACAAACTATAAAGGTTTTATTGATCGAAATACTACACAGGAATGTCGTTGCTACAATATATTCCAGCATGGCCAATAATGCACAAGTTTGGGCCCTGATTGTAAAACAAATAGGGAAATTACTTAACGGAAAAAATAGGTCTATCAATATAATTTATGACAATAATTTAATGAATTAAAATACCTAATAAATCGGAAAAGGAATAAAGAGAATGAGGGGAAAAAAAAAAAAAGAAGTGAGGAAACTAAGCTCTAGGAAAAGAATTCACCATTGTCAAGCATCCAGATAAGAGGACTTTCCACTAACAATAGAAAGTTACTATACAGCAGGTAAAAATAAGGGTGACTAATGAAGACCCCGTCAAGAGTGCAGAGGAACCAAAACATCACGAATTCAGGCACAAAAGAAGGTTCAAGACATAGAGTGTAACATTACCATACAATAAAAATAAAAAAAACCTGATCGTTTATCATATAACCAACAAGATGGCCAAACTAGTACAAAAAAAAAAAACTAAGGAAATTACAATGAAGATAGGGGATGGAAAAAAAAAAATTATTATTAACAAAATTAAA